>VZRS01003131.1:0-417972 GCA_013398055.1 Ifrita kowaldi
CTGCCTCGCCGCGGGAGGGGGGAAAGGGAAGCGGCAGCCGGCGTGGCGGTCGGGGAGATGCCCCTTCTCCCCCAGGTCGAATCCTGTCCTCCCCTTCAGAGTGGCCCCCTACCCATCCCTGGGCTCTGTGACAGCGCGGGGCACAGTCGGCGGGGCGATTGCGGTGGGTGTTTTCCAGAAAAATTGAAAAATTCCGTCAGAATCCCCCGGCTACTCCCGCTGCCCGTTGGATGTGGACGGGGACCTCGCTGCCTTCCCCTTCCATGCAGAAGCACCGCCGCTCACCTGCCCGTCCGCTGCCGCCAGCTCCAGGCGCGGACAGCGGAGATCGTGCCTCTCCTGCCTGGGGGACCGGTGGATGCCCATAGGGAAGCTGCCGCTGCCCGGCGCTGAACGCGAACCGGGGCAGCCCGGCTCTAGCCCTTCTCTCCCCGCCGCCGGAGCCCCCGGAGCGGCCAACTCTCCTGCCTTCGAGGAACGCGGGCGGCCCGGGCGCAGCGGGCGAAACCCGGGAGACCGAGCCCGCCCGTGTCCGTGTCCGTGCCCGTGTCCATGCTCGCCTCCGTGGGCCGGAGGAAGCCCCGGAGGTACGGGGTGGGGGGGACACATTCCCGGGCTCGGGGCGCTCCCCATGGGCGCTCGAGGCGCGACACCCACGCGAGGCTTCTGCAGAGACGGCGTGATCCGAGGGGCAGCAGCCACGGGGAACACACACATATTTATATCCATACACGTGTATAGGCGCGGGGGCAGCCGCCTCCCGCCCTCCCCGCGGCGCCCGGCGGGGGCCCGCAGCCCGGGGATCCGATCTGCCCCCGCTATTCCAAGCGCAGCCGGGTCTCCATTTTGGGTCTCTGAGCAGTGCCTGGGAAGCGGCAGGGATCCGCGGCCGCCCTCCCGCTAATGCCGAGTGACAAATCGCACTTAGGCGATACATGAACGAGAAAATGATTTATGGATTTTCACGACGGTCTGAGCCGATGAAGGCGACATGAATTATCCATCCTAATGTGCAATATATCATTTTCTAATAACACTGGGTCGGCCCTAACGCTGTGCGCTGCTCCCTTCAATAGCAGCCATCGATTCGGCACAGTCCGAGCGCTGGCTTTCCACCGGACACGTACCTCCTGCAGCACCAGCTGAGACCTGTGTATTTACCTCTTCCTAAAGCCCACGGCTATGGACAGACCCCTGACACTGTGGCCTTTAGGTTTTCCATCTGTCATCATTTAATTTGGCAATTCCTTCGCCGAATGAAGACTAATCTTTCATATCACTGCATTTCACTCTGTGCTGTGATTTGGAGATGGAAAGAGACGGTGCCAGGTTTGTAAATCCTCCGTGCTGACAGGAATGGCACCTGGGTAAGTACAACCTTTCCCCCCTGCCAAAACCCTCCTTGGCACCCCAAGTACAACGGGACACTTTCTAGCAAGGAGAACAGATGCTAAATGCTCCTGCTCACACAGAACTTCCTTGGCACCTCCATTTACCAAATCTCACGGATTATTTCAAAGATAAAATTTTTGCATTTAACTCATACGCAGTAGGAGAGTGAATCATCAACACACAAAACTGAATGCATGTGCATAAGAGGGGGAAGAGCTGCCAGATCTGGAGGGAGCTCAGCCTCAGGTCCAGCCTGTGCTAGTGCCCCAAGGCCAGGGCATCCCCTCTCCCCTAGACAAGTTCCTTTGCCCTTCATCAGATTTGCACTGAAGTCATAGTGACATAAGCTATGAAGAATCCTAATTATTTATCTAAATGGTTCTGAGTCTAAAATATCAGTTTCACATAAATAAGGATGAACAAATCCTGGCCTTCCATGAAACAGTGTAAAACAGAGATGGGGAAGACGGAGGTAAAGGATTAATGCATTCACTTGGAGTTTGGGGTTAGATAAGTGATTACTGGGGAAGAGGTGAGGAAATGCTTCATTTCTCATTAGCTAAGTGTAGTGTTTCCATTGCTCAGACACAAAAGGAGTCACATGAGTAAGGAAACATCCAAATACTGTGTTCTGGAATAAACAATCACTATCCTAACCCACACAATCATATTTTAGGGTGTAGAAAGCTAATCTCCATTGTTTAGTTGAGTCACCAAAATGATCTTCTGGTCCTATTTTAGGTATCAGTCTGAGGAACATTGTGGCCTCTTTACTGTCTGGATGTTAAAAACACATTGAGAATTGGGCTCCCCTGTCCCTCAAAGCTCCTCGATTGTCATTCCTTGTTTTAATATTAATTATCTTAGTTAAAAAAAAAAATAACAAAACCCACCCAGGTTCTCCATCAAGAAAATAACAGCTCATGGTGCAGGTAAGATTACTGGAATCAATGATGGGATTAGGATTGTAAATAAGAAGAAAAAGATATCATGGTTAGAAAAAGCCTGCTCCCTAAGAGGAAGATGTATATCTATTACTGATGGGGCCATAGGATGAAATCCTGCTTCAAAGTGGAGTCGATACAGAACAATTTCACAAATTAACTAAGAGGCCCGATTAAGGTTATTTGTATCAGAGGGGAAGGTTCACTGCCACCACTCCCTCAATGGATTTCTTTCTTAATTGCCAACGAGGAGACAAAACAGGAAGGCTAGACAATTTGGCTAATCAATAAAAAAGTCTGTCTTCACGTTTGCCTGAGGAGCACTCTGTATGTCAGATCGATGTAGAAGCCACCAAAGTTCTTGCAGAGGTCACCAGTGATTAAGGCATTTTCTGATGGCTTTTAAACAACCCCAGAGACAGGCATCTGCCACAAGGTTGAAGATGTAAGCAGAGCTAGAGATACGATGTTAATCATCACTTTCACACCTATGGGAGTGCTCCTGGTGATAAAAACATCTCGTTGTATTTATGACCTTAGATAGCTGTTTTAATAAGCGACGATAAAATATGACTTCATTACATGCTCTGTACTCCACCAGTGATCAGATATGATGGAGCATCTCCAGAAGGTGCCAGGAGTCTAAAACAGAATTACAGTGGATGCATCCTGTAGGAGTTTCTTAAGGCCAGCTTCTGCCTCCTTTTCTTCCCCCCCAAACATTCAATACACATATCAGGGAGACTACTCAAGCAGCAAGAAGCTGTTCAGCGTGAA
Organism: Ifrita kowaldi; assembly: GCA_013398055.1. NCBI lineage: Eukaryota > Metazoa > Chordata > Aves > Passeriformes > Cinclosomatidae > Ifrita > Ifrita kowaldi. The sequence goes on from VZRS01003131.1 coordinate 3,114, forward strand.
ACAGTAGACTGGTACAGTCTACTGCTATTATCCCACCTTCTCCAGCTTTCAGAGTCTATCATAATGTTTATCACAAAAAGAAAAAAAAAATCCCAGCCTGTTTCAATGACTTGTGATTTTAGCTGATTCAAGTCTGCATTGAAAAAAATAGAAGAAAACTATTTTTTCCACAGTTAAGCTCTGAACATTTTCTATCAGTCAGGCCTTTTACAGTGTCCAGATCAGAGCAGCCAAGGTCCTCGCCACTTCAAATCAGTTGTTTCTGTATGTGTGGCTTTACACTAACATATGGCCTAATTCCTATATGCTTGTCTCATGTCCCATTACTATTAATGTAATAATTAGTCACAAATCTGACAACCTTTAACTTCACTTTTATTCTCGTGCTGCAGATACATTATAAACAAATGAAAATGGCTTTATACAAGGTGATCAGTCAAAAATACTGATTTTATCTGTTCACTTGCAGACAAGAGGTGACATATGTATCGAACATCACAGAAGATATTTCTTAAAAAAAGACTCTTCAATAGGGAAAATTTCTTATCATATAGCTAGAATTTTCAGAAAGATAGTTTACTCCATAGAAAGAAACCTGGTACTGAATCAGATGAAAAGCAAAATATGATCACATTGATCAGGACAGGCATCATTAAGATGCTATTTTCTCTATACATTTCTTTTTTTTTATGGTATGGCTCAATCGGCTGCACCCATTTCTTTGAACTTCATCAAAATACAGTTGACCTGTATCTGAATTCAACCAGTGCTGCTAAGCTTGAATGATTACCAGAGCAAATGAGGACAAAACTACAGTGGAAAACTCCAGTCGTTTGAGACTCTGTTAAGCTTCTTATAATACACTCAAAGCCATAGGTAGATGTAGTTGCTCATGATAAAGAAAATTGCACTGTTGATTTTCTTTTCAACAGCAAGTTCAAACCTTGAACTAAAGCACCATTTGTTTTGAGGTTCAGCTTGAAAGCAGTAGTTCAAATATAAAACTTCTATTCTCAGACATAATACTGTATGTCTAGTGCTTGACAGAATGAAAACAAAAAGGCCCTAAACTCTAGATTGTTTGCCCAGAAGAATTTGCATTCTTGGGCCTCAGTGTTCCATGTATATATAATTTCCAGCATAATTCTATCATCTGAGTCATTGTGCCAACTACGCAGCAGATAACAATAGCACCAACTAGGAAGGAAAATGAAAAAGATGGCAAAAGAGATGTTATAATTATGCCATCACTTAGGAAGAGTGCGCACATCTGTATTTTTGTACCTATTCTATGTGGAGCTACTTTCACTACCAATATTCAAGACTGTATTTTTTGAGTCTTCCCTTGCTAAGATCCTATGCTCAGGTGTTTGCTTTTTCTCCTAAAATTGCATCTGTCTAGGGAAAGTTTTTCCGTAGTCTTACCCACCTCAGTTTTTAGTATTGAGGAGGTTCCAGTTGGAAAGCAGTTTAGTCACTTATGAAGCAAAGATCACATTTTTTTTTTGTCTATGCTAAAAAAATTGCAATATTCAATTCAAAATCTTACCACCTCCACATTTTGGAATAGTGACTTTAGCAGATGGAGGTCTCAGGAGTACTTGTTGCCGTTCTCAGGAAGATACACCAAAGGGATAAGTCCTCGGAACTTCTTCCACAGAAGCTGTTCCTTGAAACACTTCTGCACTCTCAGAAATTTATAAGTTGGTCTTTGAAAAGTCTGTGCTAGACACCTCTTCTCATCACTGCTTAGTGGCTGGACTGCATGACAGAAACTGTGCAAGTTCATATGTTCCACACAATTGCTGTGGAGGATGAACAGAGTTTTTCTCAGAATAATTATTTCCAGGGTTCTTTGGGCCCCTCTGTAGAGCTGAATGTAGATCTGAAGCATGTGCATGCTTATCCATACACTTGCTACTCTGAGTGGTGGTAAGGAAGCAGGAGAAAGTGGAAAAGGGAAAGCATCTGTGTAGAACAACACTGAATAGCAGAAAAAGGTGGTCACATTTACTAAAGGATCAGGAAGTGGCTATAAAACTATAACTGCAGCAAAACAAATGGTAAGAGAGAAAAATTAAAAAAAAAAAAACAAACAAACCATTTAGACTTAAAGGCAAAACCAGTCAGGCTATAACCACAAAGCTAAATCCCCTATCAGACTTTTAAGCAGCTTCCTAAGTTCCTACAGCCTAACAACAAAACTTAGTTTCCTTTCTCCTTTTATTAGCTGGCTTTACATATGCATATGGCAAAGCTCCTAACTGTGAGCTGTTACTTAATTAGGTGAAGTAGGAGTAGTCTGTGCTATAGATTTCAGTGGTCCACACTCTATTCATTATGCAAGTCGGGACCTGGTGTTGCTACAATTACAGTTTTTCAATTAAAACTCAAACCAGAAGATTGTCTCCCTCACCAGAAGTTGGTGCAGCAGTGGGATCTCCAGAGGCTGAGCCAGCCTGGCTGCTGCAACCTCACGGAGATGCAAGATTGCTCTGATCAGCAGGATCTCACAGCCACAGGGCACAGGGACAATACACCTCACTCAGCAAAACTATGGAAACATGATTAGCAAAGTATGCAGGTTGCATAAGCACACTTAAGAAATGTTGGATTTCAAAGTGCCTGATGTTGTGGCTTCTAGTGATCCTGTAAATCGTGGTGATCTGTTACTAAAAGATCCCTCTCTGCTGCCTGCCAGTCCTGCAGTTTGTGTGTTGGAACGAAGCACTCAAAAGGTACCCAATTTTTATTCCGCGACAAGATCTTTCCCAAGAAAGCTTTTGTTGTTTGATCGGTGCACACCATGAGCAGTGCTGCTGATGCTGAATCCGAGCTGGTTCATACCTGCAGCACTTTGGCTTCTGTTACAGTATACAGTGCAGAGGGAAGGGAAGGAAAGATCCTGTAGCTAAGGATGTTGAATACTCCGTGCTATTGTGTGTTAACACATGTAACATATGCCCGGGTTCCGTGGTTTGAAGAAAGGCCGTAACAGTGTTGCCGAATGTATTTTATCATGAATGGATGAATACTTGCGAAGCACTTGGGTGTGGTGAGAAGAGCTCTGGAGGTAATTATGATTTTAGAGGAAGTGGAGGGTTGGCACAATATGCTCTGAAGAAGTCTGCAGCCACATGTGACTGTCTCCTCACCTGCCCACAACAAGCTGCTGAATCACACCTGCTTCCTTCAATACCGATGTTTTCTCATTTCGCAGGCTTTACTATGCAAATCTTTTTGAAGTAACACAAGCGTTTACAATCATATGCATATGCTTACATGTAATTACATGAACCTTGATGCTGAGCTTGGAGAGAAATGATAGTTCTGCAAGATGTGCAAGCCGGGGGAGAGGGGAATGTAGCCGCAGCCAAGTTCAGCAGGAGCAATGGCCAGTACAAACCCGATCCTCCCTCAAGCGAGAGTCTTTTAAATTCAACGCGCTTCTAAGCTCTCGGGAGAGGCTGATCAACTCAGCCACTCGCCACAGCAAAATGTTACCCCTGTGACTGGCAGGGTCACCCTGCTCAGCACAGAGCTGGATGGCCTCCGCGGCTGCTCCTCCCGGCTGCCAAGGGCCGGTGCAGGGCACGGCTGCCTTGGGGAGAGAGAGAGAGAGAGCATCATTTCCCAACAGCAGCCTTTAGCGCTCGCGGAAAGCTGCGAGCTGCAGCAGCTGCTGCTTAAGAACGAGTGGTCTGGCAAATCCTGCAGCTGTGGGAGGCAGCAGCTGGATTGCAAACAAGCCATGCAATGTCCACGCAAAAAGAGGAGCTGTGTTTATTACAAATAAAAGTGGCCATGCAGCGTGCAGTAATCTGCACTGCTGTGCAGTCGCGAGGGGAGTGTCTGTCTCCAGAAGGCAGAGCTGACTTAAAGAAGTGATCAGTGGGGAAAAAATATCACATGGGCGCTGTGAAAACTCTGTGAGCTGAACACCAAAGTAAAGAGATTTGCAGGAAAGGGAGGGAAAAGGAAGTGAAGACAGGAAGGACTCAAGTTGTGGGAAGTGTTAAATAGAAGAATGAGCCATGTAAATGTGATTTAGGGTAGAGTGGGAAGATGTCAGAAAAGTTGTAGGAAGGCTTGGATTTTCTTAACTCTGAAAACCATTTGAGAGTTTGCTGGCTTTCAGTGCTTCTCATAGATTTCCCTGTAATTGGGGAAAACTTGGTGAAAGGGGATCATTGCTTCCTGTAAAAGGCAGTGTCAAGAGCAGAGTGGGAATATTTTGGAAGAACTTACTGCTATTAGTGGTTGTGCTCTGCTACTGGCTTTAACTGGAAAAGCTTCTCCTGGAAGAATGTATTAGGAAGTTGTCTGCAGCTTTCCCTTGCTGTTGTAATGCTGGGCAGTAGGGATCTGGAGACCACTTCTATCCCACAGTTCCCACCATTCTGTAGTTTCTAAGAATCTGGAGTTGACCAGGAAATGAGGTTACAACATTCAGTTTGCTGGAAAGAAAGGGTACAGACATTTGACCCTTTGCCGTATTTTGCTCAGTACAGAAAGGAACAAAAGCACAATTAGGAAGGAAGAAATAGCCTTTACCACATGACCAAAGTGCTGATAAATAGCTTCAGAAATGCAGTTCTTATTGCAAGCCAAGACAGAAAATCCAAATAATAGTTGCATGCATTGATTTAACAATGTAACTCTAGGCTTACAGGACAGTATTGAAGAATATTAACTGAAAATCCTTGACCAGAATTCAGAAAATTATGGCATCATCAGAAGTCCTTTATCTACAGAACTGTAGTATATAAAACTATAAATTGTAATGCCCCTTTTTAGAATTTTCAGCAGGTAATAAATAACCACCTTGTGTTGTGGTCTCTGTGGGAAGACGGAGAATAATACTTGATTGGCACTCTAATCTGAGAAATCACAAAAAATGGGGCTAGGAAAAAAAATGTATATAACTGTATTTTTTTTTCCTGCCAAAATGAGCTTTCTGGGTAATAAAGTGATACTGCAAATTTGTAGAGGTGATTGTTGTAATGAAACGGTTTCCAGTGCTTATGTGCTTTTAGGGAATGGCAGAAATTGTTGTTTGATGTAGTACCAGCATTAGAAGACAGGATTGTGCTCTTGCTTTGCTAGTGGTGGTGACTTGGAAGAACTGCTTTCCTTTTCCATGCCCCAGTCGTTATGTGTGTGTAACGGGCATGATATTTCTCCCCTGTGAAAAAAGTGAATTAGGGCCATGAGAAAGAAGATTCCACACAGGAATTGGACTTCATCATGGCACATGAGCCTAATCTGAGAAGGTTTCTCTTTAAGCCTGCCTACTGAAATGAGATACATGCAGAAATGTATGCTTTGGGCGTCCTAAGAGCAAAAGTTTGGGAGATTTTTGTAGTAACTTGGTGTGGTTTGGCAGTATGAAAAATGCAGTGTTAGAGCTTCCAGTGCTGCATCAAAAATGCTGTGGCCATGCCAAAATGCAGCCTGGTATAAATGCATTTGGCTTATTCAAATGTCTTCAGAATACAGAGAGAAGTTAATTTTGTAGTGGCAGTTGTGCTGCTTGTCCCCTGTATGCTGGATCATAGTTGTCATCTGTCTTGAGGTGAAAGAAGTCAGTAGATGTTCCATATTGCTTGATTTGTCTAATCCGCTAGGACTGATAATCTGGAGCCTGATGCAGCTTGTCCAGTTTGTTATTGCTGGGTGATGAGATAGCATGTCTCTGATCTATCTATTCACGTATAGAAGATGCTAATCATATCTTGGCAATCTAAGAAGCCTAGCATATATTTATTAAAATACTTGTGAAATTAGAATAGAGGTTTCCTTTGCACCATTTGGTTGCCAAGTGTGGCATTAGGCAATAATAGCTTTCAATCTGTGAGAGTGGTAAAAAAAAAATTTATGAAGTGGTTTAACCTTTTTGGCTATGAAAGCATTGTGACTTTGGCATCTGTTCTAGTCCTACTTAAATAACTGGAGTTTTTGACACTGTTTTTTGGGGTTTTTTAATCTTGGGGTATGATGAGCTCCTGCTTGTAGCCACAGCTTTGTTTGTCCTACAAATCTGTGTGTGTTCATCAGCCAGTTGACAACCATTCTTTGATCATGTTTTTTTGGGTTTTGTTTTTCTTTTTTCTCTTACAGAGACAATAAAAATGTATTTTCTCTGGAACTCAATGCAAAACAATAGAAGCCTTGCCTGAAATTAGGAATGGTCAGTACCCAACCAGCATAAATTTTAGTTAAAATGTTCTGGAATCATGTTCCTTATCATTTGATGCTATATTCATTTTTTGGCCTTGGTCTACAGTATAGGTACATCGCCACACACATGTGTGTACAAGAGGGAGTAAAACTCTCAGTTAGAGAAGTCTGGTCTTGCATTTTATGAACATTTGAAATGATGATGAAAAGCCTGTAGGTAACTGGGACATGGGCAAAAGGCAGAACCGGGACTCTGGAACCAGCAATACAGAGAGCATTTTCTGAAAAGAAAAAGTATGCCCCACTCTCACCCTAATTTTTGGCAAATAATTTTTGTTTCAGCATGAAACATGTTTCAGGGATAAAACAGTAGTTATTTTCACTGTGAATAATGATAAATCTCAGAATTGGAAACAACTTCTATGCCTTGTTTTATCTTCACTTCACTTCCTCAGACCAAATTAATTTGATTATATTGTGGAGCAAAATGCTAGAAATGTCCTTTTCTAAAATATATGGAAAGTAAAGTAAATAGCAAGTAAGTATGTGTTCCTTTTTATTGTATTTTTATGGAGGTTATAACCAGAGTTATTTTCTTCCAGATTTAATCTGAGTTCTTATAAGCAGTTACTCTTATGGAGTCAGTATGGACCAAATCCAAAGCTGTTCAAGTAAAATAGCCAGATTTCCAGTGATTTCAGTGTTCTTTTGATCAGGCCCTTAATCTTTTAGAAAATGCTAAGCTTAAAGGGACTATTGTGTAGATGGTGCCGATGGAATTCTCTTTTGTGCCTAAAGGAGAAGAAGGTGGAGATTTACTAAGTGGTTGTCTGTAAGTATTGTTTTACTTCATTGTCATTCTGTTCCCTTTCCAGCTGTTTTTGTATATAAAAAGTTAAAGTAAATCCCTTTTTAAAGGTTCACTATTGTGTTAAGGTACTTAAAGTTTAATGTCTTTGTGTCAAAGAGCTTTTATGAAAGAAGATTTGTCCAGGCATATCCTGTAATAAACATCTGGAAACTGCAGGGGTTGGCCTATGGTGGCTGTATAGCAAGAATATAGTTTAACTAGCTGGCTTTATATCAGGATTAATTTCCCCCTTGGTTTGTTTTTTGGGGTTTTTGTTTGTTTTGTTTTTTTGTTTTTTGGTTTTTTTTTCAATTTTACCAATTCACTTATTTATTTTTTTAATCTGAATATTTATGTCCTATCGTGGTCAAATGGTCTTAAATAGTCTTCTGGTTGGTAGACAGCTGAAAACTCCTCACCTTGGATTGATGCTGGGAGGGCTGTATGAAAGCAGATTACATCTCTGCATGGTATTCACTGATTAAGTGTTTGAAGAGCAAAGTTTTTCATCTTTAAAGACAATTTCCTTTAGTACAAAATGTACAGGAAAATGAGTATTTCTAGATTAGGCAAAAGAAAAAGCTGCCACAGAGGTAATAGGCATCATTTGTATGTGGGACAGAAGTTTAATTAGGATTTAGCTAAACAGAAAACAAGAGCTTCAGCCCATCTGATACAAACCAGAAGTGAAAGCCCCTAAACAGTTTGGGACACGGAGGAAATGTAAGGTTTTTACAAACTGGAAAGGGAAAGACAATGAATAGTTTCAGTAATAATGAAGATGAGGAAAAATTGCAGAAAAATAACATAAAAGAATAAAGAAATTTGCAAAAGTCTCAGAGGGAAAATTAGGTAAGGAAAGTTCTAGCAAATAAGAAGTAGAATATGAAGTAGTAATTCCTTCACTACATTTATAGTCCTGTGAATGAACAAGCAAAACCAAAATCCATATTTTGGATGTGATGATGCTGAACAGTAATGATCTGTAATAGCAAGAGTCACCATCAGAGTTCTCAGATGACAATAGAAGGCTTTAGAAAATAATTTTAAGTGTATGACTCAATCGGTAATTCTTAGAGAATTATTATCACTGGCAGTCCAGGAACAGATTAATTGAGTGGACATGCAGAAATAGAGTTATCATCTCCCCAATTTAGCTGCACTTACCTAAAGTACAGCTTGATTCTTCCAGATGAAATGGGGCTCGGTCAGTCAGGGTAGAAATGAGTGGAGTGAGTCAGCCCTTGGACAGAGACGCAGAGCTGGATTCAGTGTTTTGAGCAATAGAAACAGCATTTCCACATGCCACCAGTGCTTGCTGGGGTGACACCAAGAAAGGTTTACCAGAAGCACAGCACTGGCAGTAGTACCATGGAGATGGTGCTGACCAAGGACCCAGAGGAAGCTGGTTCACCTCAGGACCTTATCGTCTCTCAGAACTCCCCTGTGACTACTCCCCACAGGCCTTCCAGCAAAAGGAAGATTTTAATTGCTTTGAGGAGCAAGGAGAAAAATAAAGATGGAAATGAGAAATGCAAGTGCTTACAGATACTTGCAGGTATTCACTGTAAGTGCCTTTGTTCAAAAACTGCTCAACCCTGTTTGAGTCTGAAGGAGGAAAAAATTTGCTTCTGAGGCATTTAAAACTAATTTTGTTCTCATTTGTGTGAGAAGATAAATTGCGATACTTACTAAAATATGTCATTTTAATTGTGTGTGTTAGAATATGTTTAGCATAGAGGATGGCCTAGATTTAGTCCTTGGAAGTTTTGTTTTATTGCTCTGTGTATTTCACCTGTACTTCCAATCTGTAAAACACGCATATTGTGAAGCTGCAAGCAAAGTCTCATTGTATTTCTCTGCTGTGTTACCTCTGTTTCTTCTGAAGAGGCCTGCCTTGAGAAGCCATGCTTTCTATGCCCATAGACTTACTAGCCCAAACTGCTAATAGATGCCAACTAATATTAATTACTGTGTCGGTGTGTGGTTCACATTAAGAACAGCAGGATTACTTTTAGAACCAGAGTGGATGCAGTCTGTTGCAGCAGTACGAGCAGGTAGCAGGTCTTCCCTAGTAAGGGTCATCTATAAATAAAATTTTTCAGACCAGAACCATGCGGACTTGTGCATTTTGAAGTTAATTGGTGCTCACATGGTGCCTCTCCTCCCATCATCACGCTTTTAACAGAAAAGAGTGCAGGGAAAACTCATGCACAGGCATCATTTAGGTTTGTGTTGTGTTTACCCTGTGCAACCTATGGACTCATGCTTTTATTTGTATCCATAGTGGGAGAAGACTGCAAGAGACATTAACAAAGCCCTTCTCCCTTTCTCCCAGCATAATTCAGATAGGATTATGGGGGTGCTTGTGTGAGTTCACTGCCCTGAGCGCATGGGGAGCTGGGATCCCTAGTCTCTTCTCTCCCCTTCTGTTTTACTGATGTCCTTCTAAGGCATTTTCTTTTTCCTTCCAGCTTTCCCAATGTGATTGTGCCATCATTTTATTATGTACAGAGGTGACTTCAGGCTTATGTGGTTTGTGTTTTCCTCTCTTTGCTGGCTTGACAGGTTATATGGAACCTGCTTGTCCACACAAACACTTAAATCGAGTGCCCTAGGTTAGCCAGCGGGGAATAGTCCTTGGAGCCCTCTACCACAGACTTCCAGGTGCTAGACCAGACGTAATCCATGTCTCAGATTTGATGACTCTGAGTATTTTAATTACATATGCTGTAAGATCAAATTCTTCAGGGAATTTCACACTTAAAATCAATTGATTCAGACAATTATTTTCATTAATAAAAAAAATCCAAAATACTTGTTTGAAACTAACTGAAATGAAGTTTTCTGGTTTTCATAGTTCCTGCAGTTATGTGAAATAGTGGAGTTCAGCTTAATTGACCATGCAAAATGTGTTTGCACGTTGCTAATTTCAAAATCCAAGGCTTAATGTTAAAGTTAGAATTTGAATGACATAAATAGACACGTACAAATTTTTTATATACGCTAAACTTTTCACTTGCTATGATGCTAATGCTTAGATACCTTATTTAATGGTAGTTAATACAGTGATACTGATTTTATCCCTGCTGTGTTCATTATTAACCCCAGAAGGCAATGGAAATTTTATTAGACTCAATAGTGGATATTAATACTGTGCATGACTGTGTTGTGAAAAAAAATGAAGAAGGAGCCTGCAAATATTTGTAAGTTAATTGCCTGACTTGGAAACCACTAATGTACATGAATAACATTTACTCATGGAGATTGTCTCGCTGAATTCAAAATCTGTCCAATGAGTAGTTGTCAAATAAGGCCATAAATCACACCTTTACAGAAAGTTTAAGAAATGTTAATGAGATGGCACCCTCAAGGTATTATGGAAACTTAAGAAGTTCTCATGAACAGCATTTTAAAGTCATATATAATTAAATAAAGGAACTGGTCAATGTTTAAAAATAAACAACCAGAAGTTAAGCTTAGTTTGCCTATATTAAATATAATAAATAAATCGGGAGTGGCCATCAGCTCACGGTAGCTATTTATATTCTACCCGAAAACAACAGCCACTCATGTCCATGTTCCTTCAAACCTGGTACACCATACTCAGTGGCTGAGTTATGCGTGTCTGCCCTTTTCATTTATTTTTGTGGCTGGCCAGTGTTGCAGCAGAATCTGTGGGTGGGCAACCACCTGAGCCATGAATGAGCCTGGCACTCTGCTTTCACATGGGAAGCAACGTGGGGACAAATGTTCATGGGGCCTGCCTTACGGCTAAGCGAAAATGCTGTGATGGTCCACTAGGGTTTCAGCTGTGCCTTGTTTACCTAAGTGAATAAGCATAATGTCACTAGAGTGAGGAGGAGAAAATGACAAGCTGATGGCCAAAAAAAATTCCTGTCTCAGGGAAGGTGATTTCTTCTATCACCTGCACATGGTTATCAGGGATGGTTAATTTGGGTGCATATAGCCAGGTGCAAAGAATCTCTGCAAGCTCGGTGGAGAGTTTGGGAAGGCAATAGTCATGCCCAGGGGAGTCTTCCAGGAGGGTGACTGTGCATCGGAGGGTGCAGCTGCAAGGCACATGGTGTCTTTGCAGCTGCCTATATGCAGTTGCAGTCCTTTGTGGATCCTGGTGTACTGAAAAAGAGGTGCATCCCAGTGGCCCTAGGGAATAGGAGGGGATGAATGTTGTCCTTGGAGCCAAAATGTGGGGTTAATTTCTCTTGAGACCTGGGATGGATCTCTCCAGCCCTATTCTGAGTGTGCAAAGCCTTTCAGCGCTAATGCATGTCGCGCCCCAGGTTCCAGGAGTTTCTGTGTGGCCAGCTAGGGAGGATGAGTGGAGATGTGCAGGCAGGACCACCAGTGCAGCAGCCTGGGGTGCCCAGTGGGGCTGCCCTGCTAGTGCTGAAGCCAAATGTGGGTGAGGCAGTGTGGTGGCAGGTTCCACGCAGGCCTGTGTCCCACGGCATGATGTCACAGTGGGACACCCGCAGCGACAGCTCCTGCTCCACACAGTGTCCCTGGACCACCGTCTCTGGGGAGGCCTGGGTGACACCAGGACTGCTGTCACCAGCACTCTGCTGCACAGGAGCTGTCCTGCTGCCAGGAGGTGGAAGGAGGCTGTGGCAGAGCATTGGAGACACCACTTGAGAAGCATCGAGGGGGAGGAGAGGAGCAGAGGGTTTTTGTAGCAGGGAAAAGCACCTCTTCCCCAACTGTTGCAGTGCAGGGGGACAAAGATGCAGAAGTACCTGCTCTATAACGCTGTGGAGCCAGAGGAGCTCCCAACCCTCAGGGAGCTCAGCACCATGGGTAAGGCCCCAGGGGTCCCTTGAAGGAGCAGTGTCAGTGCCAGTGCCAGGATTACATGGAGGGGAGCTGTGGAAAGCCAGAGGCTGAGGCCGTAGGTGGGACCCTTCTTTAGGGTATAGACTGCTGCAAGGAAAGCCCTGCCTTGTTGTGCCTTGGAGCTCGAAGGTGGCTTTGGTAGCTTCTCCACCCTTAAGGAGAAGGGAGCACCCAAGATTCACAGATGCTTGTGGTAGAAGTGATGCCTAAAAATCACTTGCTTTTTATATACTTTTCATATATTCGTACATTTATAGATTGCTATTACATAGTTACATAGCTCCTAGTATTTTTCCTACCCTTTTTCTTAGATTTTAGAGTAATAAACTAATCTTCTAACAAATTCCTAAAATACTGTAAAGTCTTATTTTCAAGAAGAGAACCTAGAAGTACATTTTGTTTTCCAATCAGAATCTGAGAAGACACAAGGAGTGGAGGAAAGAAGCCCTGGACCAACTCCAGTGGGGCAGGATCCAGGGAAAAATTACCTAACCAACTGCTCTTCTAATTGGACAAAGTTTGTTAGATATGATGATTTGTTAAACTTACAAAATAGTAGAAATCTGATGCCGGGTGTGTCCATGACCACTGGGACACCTGGAAACTTCCAAATAAAGGCCTGCATTTTATTTTACTATTTTAACACTGTTGCAAGGGTTTTTCTCTTTTGATATTAGGACACCGAAGGGAACAACAAAAATCAGAGGGTCCAGAAAAACTCACTAAGTTTCATTAAAAAATTACACAGCTGGCATGGAAATTTCTATGTTAGTCCCTGACTTACTACTATGTAAGCACATGGATATAAGTCCTGGGGGGTTTGACCAGGCTTGGTAGGGGTACCTTTTTATAGAGAGGTTTCTTGCTTTCTACACAAATTAGTTGTCATGTGCAGTCTGTTCTTTCACACCTTTCAGGAAATGGGTCAGAGGGCTTTGGGGGTCTTTGGTGGTCTTGATCCCCTTACAGTCCATGCCCACTTCATGGCCTCATTCCTGCTCTTGTGCTGTACTGTGTTGTGCTTATCTCCAGGGTCTAGAACAAGGATGTTTGTCCCAGAAAAGTGCTGCTCTATTTCCACAATGCTCCCTCTTCTTCAGCCGCCTTTTGTCCTTTCGCACAGTGTGTTAATACCGACAATCCTTGGTTATTACCTGCAGTCATTGTCTGTTATTACCAACAGCCCTTGGCTATCTCCACAGCCATCCATCTATGGGTGTTTTAAACATACACATTCCCCCCATCTGGGAATCCACAGTAGCCCAGACCTCCAGGCACTGGCAGGGTCTAAAAGTGTAAATCCTCTTTTCAAAACTACAGCCTGCCTTTCCTCTCCTGCCCTGTCTTGGAGGGTGGGCTTTGAGCCTGAGGGCAGTCAAGAACCCAGCTGGGCAGCCCCATGAGTGAGAGTGCTTATTCAGGGCAAGGGGGAGCATGAGAGCACTCCACTGTCACCTGCAGGGGTAGGGGCATGGGGGATGGTGGTCTGTGCTGACTTCAGAGCATGGTATGGCTTTCATTTGCTTTCCAGAAATCTGCAAAGTCTGGTCTGGAATGTCTCGGTACATCTACAGACAGCTCTTGCAGAAGACGGTGAGTCTTGCCTCCTGCATGGGCCTCATCCTGCCCCTCTGGGGCTCCAGAGCAGGACCAAAAGTGCCATCCCCAGGGCCATGCAAGTCATCTGGCAGCCTCCTTACCTTTGGGCAGCCCTGCCAACACTTCCTCTTGCTTGTGTTTTCAGGCAGTGGAGATTGGAGTTGGGACGTTTGCAGTTGTCCCAGTGCATGCCAGTGTGGAAGAGGGCAAGGTTTTGCCTGTTGAGAAACCTATGTTCATTCTGAGCAAGCCTCTGAAGATGTTTTACAACCTTGAGAGTGATGAGTTCAAAATTCCTGGTAAGATCATGGGATCCTTTCCTTACGTAGGCCTTGCATTTTGGCTTGGTGCCAACACCTCTGATATAACAAACAAAGACTCTTCCAACTTACAGAGAGCAGAGTGTGGGCACAGGTGTGGTAGCCCGGCACCCTGCCCCTCCCTGAGGAGCCAGCCTCATCTGCCCAGCTCCCCTGTGCTCCAGCTGGTTGTTCACAGCAGGAGGCAAAGCTTTGCTTGGCTTTTCCTGTGTCCATTCTGGAGATGCTGCTGAAGCTGAAAGGGGAGCACTGTCTGGCAGTATTGCCTGAGGGCTGGGCGCTGGTGTTCTCTAGTCTCTGAGTTGGCTGAACTGTAGTGGGGCACTGTTACTTTGTGCTTGTTTTCTAGATGAGATACCTGTTGTTCAGCCAGACTTTGAGGAGATTGCTGCAGAGACCCACTTTCGCCATGAAATTGTGGAGCATTGTGTACAGGAGACCCTGCTTTGCTTTGCTGGGGCCCTCCGAGACAACAAAGAGGTGGAATTCTCGTTCAGGAGCATCGGTATCCTTGCTGTGCGAACAAAAGTGGTCATCATGACCTTCTTTGACAGCTGCCTGCTGGAGCTGGATACAACAGGAAACATGCTGAAAGCCCTTCTTGAGGTGTGCTTGTCATTTCTGTAGGATTCCTCCTCGTGGTTCTGTGGCAACATGCTGTCAAAACTTTCCAGATGCCTTCTCTGGGCTGCCATCACCTGCCTCACCACCCAGCCTAGGCACACTCCCAGTGAGCTAGTCCAAGTCTTGGGAGTGCCTCAGCTGCTTTGAGGGAGGGGGCTAATGACATCAAGAGAGGAGATGGTGTGAGGCTTTCTGAGAGGCAGCCTTTGTGTCTTTGAGCACCAAGATGGTTTGCCGCCATTCTGAGCGATCAGCACATGTTCTGGATGTCTGCTGACGTACTGCTGTTCCCTTCCAGGACCCCAACATGATAAGCATTGTTGCCTTTCCGGGCCAAAATGATTTTAGTCGGGTCAGTCAAGATGAGGTTGTCATACTGCCAAGGTGAGCAGGATGGCTGCTACGGCCCTCAGCTCCTCGAGTGCCTGTTCAGCTACTGTTTTGGGGGTACCCTACTGCCGAGGCTCCTTTCCAGCCAAACTTGGGCAAGAACAGCCACTTCACAGAAGAGCTTCCCTCTCCACTGCTCACTCCTCCCTGGCTTGGAGATTGCAGATGAAGTGGCCATTCTGCTTCCAATGTGCCCTGAGAGAGGCCAGAGGGTCCATGCAGGCAGCAAGGACGGCATGTGCACTGCATCCTCCAAGGACTAGGCAGTGGCCCCCAAAGATGTGTGCCAGCAGCTTATAAGCATCAGCCTCCAAGCGAGCTTGATGCCCCAGGTTTACCCAGCTGGTGCCTTCTTGTTTCCAGTCTTGTAGTTGAGACCCCGCACCAGCCATTGGCCCCACCAATTTCCCTGAAGCCCAGAAGAGAGTCGGCGCCTTGGGGCGGGGGTTCACGCAGAGGTATGCCCCAGCTGAGTGCTGGCAGGGGACTGTGGGTGTTCTTGCCCTCACGAGGGCAAGAGGCCTGAGGTCACTGTGGGGTGACCTGTTCTGGAAGAGGCTTTGAGCTTTGGCCAGCCCCTACAGCCCAATTTCCCCAGTGGGCCCCTGGGATTCCCCAGTACCTCCCTGTTCTTCCCACTGGTGGGTTCCTTTTCCCAGCAAGGTGTAAGAGGGAGATGAGATAAACCATGCCCAGGGCAGTGGGTAGCTTGGTGGGAATTCAGCTCTGGAGCAGATCTAGAGTGGAAAAAAGAAAGGGGCCTGCCTGGAACTGTGATTCCTAGGAGTGGCAAGGATTGTTGGTGAACCTTGTGTGGCATGACCGTGCAGCTCTGCCACCCATGCTGTCCCACATGGTCTCAAAGACTGTGTGCTCTTCTCTTGCCTCCTGCTTGCAGTAAGTGTGATGGATCCAGTGTTCCTGGCTCGGAGGAGGGTTTCTCAGGCCAGTCAGCAGTCGATGGAAATCGATCAGGCTAGTGACAAGGAAGCTGGCCAAGGCGGGTGAGCCTTGTAGAGGAGTAGTGTGGCTGAGGCCATGCCCTCAGTATCACCCTTATTATCACTTGTGGTAATGGGTGATGCTTCCCTTGTCTGAGGTGCATGTGATGATGCCAAAGGGCCCTGGAGACATTGTCCTGCTGGACATGTGGTCCTCCTACTGAACTGCTGGGTGGTGCCAGAGGACAGGCTGTGATCCCACAGATACAAGCTCACACTCGGCTACCTTAAGCTCAGACTGCTGGCTGTCCTTTTTAGATACCTGCCCGTAATCCAGGAGAAGACCCAGATGATGCTGAAGCACCGTGCATCTTCAGTTCAGCCAGGGTTGAAGGTCTCTGCAGCTATTCTCCAACCCTCAGAAGTGGTAGGTACATCCTAGGGTTTTGCCAGTCCTGTGTCATGGCTCAGGCTCTGGGCCGGGGCAGGAGAGGCAGCAAGAACTGCCCATGGTCGCAGCCCTCCTGCCCTGCCCAAGCTCAAGGTGGCTAATGCTGCATGAATGGTGTGTGCATGGCCTTCAGGGAGCGCACCCCCTCTACACTGAGAGGGAAGAAAGAGAGCTCCAGCTGCTGATGGCATCCAAGCGCCATGAGGTGGAAGCAGAAGTGTGGCGCAAATACTTTGGCAGCCGAATGGTCACTGAGAAAGGACAGGTATGGCATGCACCTCCCAGCCCCCAGGAAAAGGACATTTTGCCTTTCTGCTCACTGGCAGGGGAGCAGGGAAGGTGTCCTAGCACAGCAGTAGTGCCATGGCTGGGGGCTGGACAGGGTTCTTCTGCCTGCCCGCTGCCCAGCAGGAGGAACCGTCCCTAAGGCCCCGGGCTGGAGCGTGCAGCTGGCTGTGGCATGGGTGGTTTGCTGTGTGCCCTCTCTGCGAGGGAGCAGCACCACTGCCCTGTGAGCACTAAGCCAGGCCTGTGCAAGGCACACGCTTTGGCTGAAGCTTTGAGAGTAGCCCCAGCTACGGGTGGCAGCGCTTTAGGAGAGTCTCCTCTGCCTTTGCAGACCTCCTGCCCCTATGTGTTTGAGGATCCCTATCGCCCTTCCCATGTCCTGAGAAAGGCCTACGCCAAGAAGCTGAAGGAGATGGAGCAAAGCACGGAAAGGCAGAGCCCTTCAGAGCAGCAGGCAGAGTTTCGGCTCTTGAAGAAAGTGCTGGAAGAGTAAGTGAGGTGGAACGAGGGCCCACAACAGGCCCTCTAGAGCAGCGGGATGGCCTCGGCAGCACTGCCAAGAGCTACCAGCCTGAGCCAGGCTTTGGGGCGTTGGGAGCCCTTCTGCCCGGCCACAGAACTGAGGCCCTTTTTCCTGTCTCCTTTAGCAAGGGTGTGCAGACAGCTCTGTTGGAACACTGAGGGGAAGGCCCAGGGACTGCCAGCCCTGCCAAGAAGCTGCCAGCAGCCCTGCGGAGACTATTGTCACAGCATTCATCCTTTTCAACAGGAGAGCTGCCAGGAATGGGTGGCAGGGACAAGGACTGCCTTAGCTAAGGACAGTGTACCAAATAAAGGTTGCTGGTACCTGAGCCCCACTGGAGTGACGATGCTGTTGCCTTCATTGCCTTTTTCTGCAGACAAGGGGCAGGAGAGGCCTCTGCAGACCCATGATCAAAGAGCAAATGGGCTGGAGGTACCTGGCCCTGCCAAGCAGTCGTGACAGGCCATGGGACCGAAAAAGTGATGTCCCTTCCAGGATAAAGGGCATGGGGGCTGCAGAGCACAGCTTCTCTGCATCCAAACATCACTTTATAGGGGTAACCAAAGGACTGTGGCTGGTCACAGGACTGTCAGTGCAGATTCGATCTGGCGAAAATAAACAGTGGGCTTGATGCTCCTTGAAGAACTACACTTGCATGGAGAAATATGCTTATTGAAGACACTCCTTAGTTTAGTCTGTGGCTGACCCTCAGGAACTGCTCAGTGGCCTTCTTGGGAGAAATCTTATTCATTTCAGAAAGAGAGAAACTTTTGAAACTGCAAAAGTCCTTTTTTTGGCAAGGTAAACTACAGCATGATGAAGAAAGCCACGACCTGGAAGAGTAAAAGAGCACCAGCAGCGGCATATGCAACTACACCAGACCCTGTCAGACCCCAGGGTCTCCACTGGGACCGCTGCTGCTGAATATCATCTTCCTTAATGCCATAGCTAGTGGGATTGACTGCAGCCTCAGCACATTTGCAGGTCTCATGGGAGCAGGAGCCAGGCTGACAGTTTTGGAGGTAGATCTTCATTCTGTGGATTTTATTACAGGACTTATCCAGTCACTGAGCAGACAGAAAACCTTTTTTGGCTGCCTCTCCATGTTCCCAGGCCTCCCAAACCACAATTTCCTAACTCTTCAGCTGGCTGGAAGCATATCCACAGTGGCTGGTATATAGCCAGCAGTCTCTGGTGGCATTAGCAGCTGGGTTGACAGGGACAAAGCTGACACAGGGTTCTGGGGGCAGGCTTAGGGGTTCGAAGTCACAGTGCATTTTTATTGCAAACTTAGGTGATTAATTGGTTATGTGTGTTGTTTTTTGGGGTTTTTTTTAAATTACCTGGGGCACTATTTCTGTTGAGAGGCTGAGGGGAGCAGGAGGTATTGGGCAGAGGTGAACTGCTTCAGCAAACAGAAGCTCAGAAGAGAAGCAGGGGAGGCGGGCACATGTTCCTAAACTGGCCCTGCCTCGCAGTTGGTGCGGAGGGTTCTTGGCCCCCAGGCAGGATGCACTGGCACCGGAGGGAGGCAGCTTCCTGCCCTTCCCTGTCCTTCCCTTCCCCCTGGGCTTGTGTGCCACTGGGGTGGGAAGAAGAAAGCCATGACCTGTAAAAGAGCACTAGCAACAGCAGCTCCTCAGACTCACCTTTCCTAGCTGAGGAGACTTCAGTCAGGCCAGATCACATTCATCTCTGCAGTGAAGGACCTCCAGCATCTCTGTGGTCTTGTGTGCCAGTCGCAGCTGGTTTACTATAGTGGTGTGAAAGACCAATGGGCTTGTGTGCAGCTAAAATGACGAACAAGGTGTAAGGGCTGGCCATTTGCCAATAAGTGTGCTTTGTGGAGTTTTAAAGTGTAAAGCCGTCCAGATTTGTCAGTTTTCTAAACCTTTTTAGCATAGTGCATCCAAATTCCTCTAGTGATATGTTGAAAATATGTATTAATTTTCAGCATAGAGGTGCAGCCAGAAGGAGCAGAGGAAATGTAGTGTGTTTAGAGATGGTTTCACTCTTGTACCTTGAGAAAGAAATCTGTAGGAGCATAAGAGTGTCATAGACAGCTTTTCTTTGAAGATGCTGTGGATGGTTTAAACTAACATAAAGTTCTGATGATTGACTGTCCTGTTAAGGGCAAGTGCTTCAGCATAGTGGTTTAAAACTCACACTTGCTCCCACAAAACTGAGGCAGAGCCTTAAAATGGACTGTGTGTTTAGCCAGAAGCCCAAGAAGGACTAATAGCCAGCAGAGAAGCTGGAATGCCTTGGGAAGGTACAACACTCATGTTGGTGGAAGTTAGTGCAGCAAGCTGCTGGTGAAACTGGTTTTGCTTTGATTAGCATTTTGCTTCTGATGATCAGCTCCTTGCTAGGGAGCAGATAGTCTCAGACCTTGGCCTAGAAAATGTTGGGCTGGCCTTTCAGAAGGGTACACGGTCACATATTGTTCTGCTTTCAAACAGCTAATGTATAATTGGCATGCTTACATTATTGGCTGTTGTCTTTTCATGTCGAGTGACTGAATTATTGTCTGAGAATGTTACGTGCTCACATAGACAGAAGCCTTGTGCAATGAAAAGGCAGGCATTCTTTCAAGATGTGACTGCATTTAAAAAAAACCAGTCTGTTACCGATAGAATATGGAGCAGTAACCCTTGCTCCTAAACATAGTCAGTAATCTAACCGGAGCTGTAAAAACTGACTTCTTGAACATTTGGTGAAACTTCTAATCCTTCTGGGGAAATAATTGTGTGTTAATTAAGAGCCGGGATTCCACAAGGCTTATTAGCTGTCTAGCTGGATCTGAGAAGCAGAAGGTTGAGCAGAGTTTAACTAAAATTTAGAACTGTTAATTAGTCTGCTTTCTTCCCAGTCTCCTTTCTATTTTCCTGGTTTTGGTTTGTGTAGCGCACTTTGAATGACCCGTGAGAAGCTACTGCTACTGTGCTTCTGACATGATAGCTCCCAATTGTAAATGCTGTACTTTACTAGCTGTGAAAGAATAAAGCTTTAAAAGAGCTTGGCTGCCCTTAGCTACAAGCTGGCTTGTTATGGATGAAGAAATGACAGAAAGTGGAAAAAGCAGGCTGGCTAATCTTGTTAAATTGGCTGAGTAATGTTGCATTCACAATATGTGAACTCCATGCTGCAAGGCACAGATGCTTTAATAAACTTTAGATGACCTGTCTTACTTTAGCGCTCTTTACAGGGTTCAGAAAATGTTTGATAGCTTCATGGAAACCTAAAAATGAAACCGCCTCCCTTATAGACCTCTGTTTTGGGAGTTACAGATATGGGAATTTGTGAATGTGCGAAGGTTGGGCTTCACTGATGCACGCCTGGGCAAGATAAGGGAGGGAAAGGTAAAACCTGAAACCTTTAGGTTTAGTAGGTTCAAAAGTTTGTTAAACAGCAATGTGAACTGTTTCCCGAATTTTTCACTTGGATATTATGATTCAGTTTACTTTTTGGTGGGGAAGGGTGAGGGGCATGCTAGCATGCAGTGCAAAATTTCCGGGGATTCTGAAATGATATGAGGTGAACTGAAACAAAACTGCTGCTATTTAAGCTCCATAGCCCGTGTGCCCCACAGTGAAACAATTTTGGGCCCAATGAGTAGGAACGGTTTGAAGGTCTATTGTAAAAGAATTCTACTGGAATTCTATTTGTTAATTCGTTAATTAGGCTTGTCAGAGTCTGCTTTGTATTTCTTACAATGAGTACCACTTCATTCTAGGGGTGTGGTTAAGCCCTTGAGCTAATTTGACTTCTGGCTTCAGTCCTCTTATATTTAATGCCTCACTTTTAGATGTTTGGTTGCTCTACTCATTGCAGTGTTTATATCCTCCTTTCAGTTTGTAGTTTGTCTCAACTGAGGCATTTGCATTAATATAAATGCATTTGCCTAATACAGATGCACTGCAAAACAGAATATGCATCAGAATGGGTTCACACCAGTAAGGTGTGCCTGTATCTTAGTTCAGAAGTTTGGTGGGTGGGGGCCAAGTGGAAAAGGGCATTAAGTGTGGTGTAGATAGCCCTTGAGTTATAAACGGAAAGAGTACTTGGATCTGTAAAAATGCCCTAATCATGTAGATTAGAGTAGTTGTGCTGTATGATTACAGTCCTATTGTTCCAAGCATTTGAGGGTGATGGGGCTTTTTCCTCATATCTTTAGTTATTTCCCCACTCCTTTAAAATACATGTTTGGTTTTTATTAAGAGTGGCCTAAGAATATCTCCTAAATCTAAATTTGAGGAGTCCCTGACACAATCAGGTCCCTGGTCATAAATGTGAGAGTATAGGTATGCATGAGTAAGAATCCCAAAAGCTCTGTTCCAGAGAGCACTTATTGTGTGATTCTTTTGGCAGTGTTTAAATTCTTCCACTACTAAATCTTGGGTTTGTTTCTTGCTGCTACAGTAGCTTGTCTGTCAAATACGCTGCACAGCATTCTGATCTGACAACCACTTGGCAAGAGTTGCTTGCTTGGAACTATACTACATTCCTCTAGTTTAATTTTGACATTAAATGTTTGTTTTATAAAGGGTGATCCTCAGTTGTATGCAGATAAGTCTCTTAAACAGTGTTGTTTTGGACAACTAAATCCTCTAGACTTTAATAGAGGAAGAAAGCTACCTTTTAAAAATATTAATGGGCTTATAAATCCAAGCATCTTTTAGTGACTGTGATTTGGAGAATAAATCTGGATGGGAAGAGTTCAGCTCTAAGGCACCTCGCCTAACCCTGTTTGTTTGACAAACATCTGTGCGTGTATGCCCTATTGCTTACTTTGCAGGATCTTTTTTTGCTAACTTCCTGTTCTGTTTTACCCTTTGAAAAACTGACACTGAACTTTCTGACATTTATGATCTCAAGAGTCTCTCTGCATTGTTGGAATTGCTGGGATATAATTTATTCCCATTTCCCAGTTACAGGCTCCTTTATACAAAGTGTAACTGCAGGCAAAGGTACTACATTGTTTAGAACTGATGCAGTAAGAACAGCACATTGGTAGGGGCAATGCACACTGACAAAGGTAGTTTTAAGATTACAGCTGGGTCAACAAATAAAGCTTCAATAAATTTTAATGTTTTGAAAACATACCTTTATAGTGGTAACAGCTGAGCTGTAGATCTTGGCAAGAAGCAGCTGGTTAGTTTAAAAGATGGCAACAAAAGATTGTTTCAGCACTGCAGGGGGAAAAAATGTTCTTCTTGAGAACAATACTAATAACGTGAATGCATGGTATTGTAAGGCACCATTTAGAATGTGTACAATTACTTACCAGAATGTAACAAAAGGAGATCCACAAGTACAGACCTGAATATGGAACAGGTCTGTAAAATCTTTGGGATAATCTTGAGAAAGACAAAGTAGGTCAGTGTCCTGTTGTTCTTTTATTTTACAGTTCCCTACGTTGCAGGATAAGCTTGGCAGCACTCTTGGGTGATAGCTGACGTACTTAGTGAAGAGCTACAGAAAACCATGCACATCTACATAGATAGAGATAGTGCTCCTCTAATCATAGAATCAAATTGTAGAATGGTTTGGGTTGGAAGGGACCTTAAACATCTTGTAGTTCCAGTCCCCTGCCGTGGGCAGAGACACCTTGCACAAGACCAGGTTTCTCAGAGCCCTATCCAACCTGGCCTTGAACACTTCCAGGCATGGGGCATCTACAGCTTCTCCGGGTGACCTGTTAAGGGTCTCACAGTGAAGAATTTCTTCCTCATTAATTTAAACCTACCCTCTTTCATTTTAAAGCCATTCCCCCTTGTCCTTCCACTACACGCCCTGGTAAGAAGTTCCTCCAGCTCTCATAGCCCCTTTAGATACTGGAATGTGCTCTAAGGTCTCCCCAGAGCCTTCTCTTCTCCAGGCTGAAAACCCACAATTCTCAGTCTGACTTCATCGGAGAGGTGCTCCAGCCTTGTGAGCATCTTGCTGTTGCAAACTTCCATTCTGCATTACTGCCTCCCATCCCCTTCTGTATGTGCTAGGGAGGAGTTTGTGGCTGTTTGGCAGCAGGTCCAGCTGCAGACTGTGCTTCGAATTATCGAATTCTTTCTCAGTCTCCCTAATGTTCCACTGCCTTCTCACTGCCTCCTGCAGCTCAGCCACCTGCAGGTTCTCCACCACCAACTTCGCAGGCAGGTTTGCTGCCAGTCCCTGCCCCAGGAAAAGGGTCTCAGTGAGGTCTGCGCTGTAGCCTCACTGCTCTACAGCTCTCATGGTGCAGGCATTGGCCACAGGAAGGGTCCATGGTGCAGAATTCCCACAGATTTTTTTCTACAGCCGCTCTGGGTGGGCTGGTCTGGAATTGGTGTTCCCCCTGCTCAGGGAAGTCCCTGTACGCTGCCAACCCTGCCCCGGAGCAGTTCACCTCAGCAAGGGACTAAACTCCGACTCAGCTCAAGGCTGAGCTTACTTCAGGGGTCTGGAAGGAACTGTATCAAAAGAACCCTATAAAACCAAATTCCTCTAGCTTAAAGCGGGTAAAGAAACATGAGGCTTGCTCTCCACACCTCTCTTACCCACTTTAACTAACTGCAGTGGAATAAAGTGTACCTTCAAAGAGGGTATTAGCACAAGAATCTAGACGAACTGTGAGTGTCCTATTCAAAAACATGCCAAAGACACTGTGACCTTATTTCCGTAGCCCTGGTGTGTTATTAATTTTCTTGGGATTGTACCCTGTAATTCTCTCTGCTGAAGCAAGCTGAATTTCTGACTCTTTCCCAGCAAATTGAAAGTGCCCTTTCAGGATGTAAGGTAAGGACTGACCCTGTCTGCTTTTCAGGCAGAAAAGAGAAAGACAATAAGTTTCATGAGGTACCTTTTGAGTTTGGATTGCAGTACCCAAATGAAAACCCCATATTCATCTGAAGCGATGGCATCAGCTTTCTCAGTGTGGGACAAAACAATGGTGGGGCCCTCTCTGTCACACAGGGAGTATCCTAGAGGTGAAATTTCTGTGCTAAAAGAAGGCAATTAGGACATGGAAGCACACCTTTGTGTACAGCTCTGTGGGGTGTAATCCAACCTACAAATGCTCTTCCTGGAAAGAAAGCAGACAAATCATTGCAGGTTTGGTATTCAGAATAACTTAACCTGGGTGACCTAACACTTTTTTAACACTTACAAACTGAAGTCAAATGAATTATAAAACTGGAAATCCTGTTAAGCTGCTTGCTTTCTAATGGTTAAATGGCTTAAAGGTTTTAGAAAAATCAGGAATTTGTGAAGTACAAGTCACCAGTGTTTTATACTGTAGTTAAAAAATGCTATATCTCTATCCCAGTTCAGATCAGATGACAGATACGTTTAGCCTTTGTGCCTTAATGCTACTGCATATGAATGTGTATATAATATTCAAAATATGTATTCAATAGAAATTGAATTTCAGTTAATATCTGCGTTAAAATCAAGGATTCATGAGTGATAAATTGTTCACCTTTCTTTCCTGTCCTAGGAGATGTATGGAAGAGAGCCAGTGATGATATGTTGTCAAGGTAAAATGACTTTGCTCAGAAAAGGGAATATTCGGAGTTCCTATTTCAATGAATAACATCACTGGAATGTTCACCCCATCAGCCAGCTCTGGAAAACAAGCTTTCAGAAGGTCATCAGCTTGCGCTTGTGACCTTGCTGCCATTTGTCTGGTAGGATCTCTCTTCATCGTAAACCTGAATGCGTTTATTAGGATTGCAACGAAGAGAAAGTCTGAAGGGAATATTAAAATAGCTGCTATTGTGCCAGGAAGAAATTGTTTGTTTCGGCAAGTAGTGGAGTCCACAGAGCTGTTGAAATGAAAGGTCATTTTCAGACTGTGGAAGAAAATAGGATATTCTTGTGAAAGAAAAGATGAGAGATGTGGGGGGGGGAAGTGAACATTGTTTCTGTTACCCTCACAAAGAATCAAAACGTTTAGAAGTTAACTTTTTTTTTTTAACCATATAATGACCAAATACTGTGTTCAAGCAATCCTTCAGACAGACACAAGTGGGATTTTTTTAGCTGCAGTGAGTTTGGAGAAAGAGGCAGGATGAATGTAAATGCTCTTGTTTTATCTATCAAGTTGATATGACGTTCACAAAGGCTATTTTTGACTGTGAGGGACTTCTTGAATTGAAGAAGATAAGACACCCCACTTGCAGTCTGTTTTAGGAGTAGAACTTAAAATTGCAGTGGAGAAAACAGATATAACTGTTGTGCCCAATTTACTTTAATAGGACTGTGAAGTTGCAGAAGTCTGGTCTTTTGCAGTCAGTGGCAGAAAAAATCTCAAAGATGTTCTCTTGAAATTGTTAAGTTTCCAAGGAGGAAGCAAGACTTGGTTCTCCTTTTGGTTTACTTATTTGTTCATATCTATTTATACATTACTTCTAAGAGTGCAGGAAAAGTTTTTCAGATAAGAATTGTTGATTATAAATTGATGCCTTTCAAGGAGGGAAAATAAATTAGTACCCTCCTTTTTCCCCATATAGGTATGAGGCGTGCTTGCCCCTGGCAGGGGGTTTGGGACAAGACAATCTTTAAGGTCCCTTCCAATCCAAACCATCCAATGATATCTGACAGAAGCAACCATGGTTCTAAAGAGAATATCTCACATATGTTTATTCCCCTAAAAAATCCTTTCAGACCTAATTTCTTGTAATCTGCTTTTGATCAGTGAGCAAGGGAGAAACCTGTCAAGAAACTAAACGAAAGCCAGTTTCTTTCTCAACTTTGCAATGAACTGAATCCCAGCTTCAAGTTCAACAAGAGAATGGCCAGATGCTGTTCTTGTGTATATCACTTCTTTACGCAACAACAATTTGAGCCCATTAGAAAAGTCTTCTTAAGCTTATTGGGGGGGGGAGGTGTCCCTAAAAAGGGTTCAAGATAGTGCAATTTGGCAATTAGGCACCAAAATCTTCCTCTGAGAAATTTAGTGCTACACAGTGTTAGGGGATATGTTGACATCTGGTGCTGTAGGTATATTCGAATTCAAAAGAATGCGGATGGAAATCAGCAATGAGACTGTTGGTTTCATTGCACTAATAGCACTTGCAAGAAACAAAATCAGTGAAATCAAGATGGATGCCGGTTGAAGCACTTCACTTCTTCATTTATTCATCTGCAGGTGAACAACCTGCCATTGCTTATATCTATTTCCTAGACGCAGTTCCCCTAGATTTATTGGTACTCTCACAAAGGGATATACCAGAATCCTTGTAAACTTGTAACAGTTTACCTTCATGCTTGAGTTAAGTTTTATACTGGTAAATGTGAGTGTTTGGGGTGAGAGAGACAAGGCTTGAGTTTCATGAACAGTGCTGGGAAGGGTGGGCTCTGAAGGTGCTTGCATTGCCTCCATGGATATGGGTCATGCAGAATTAGGCAGTCTCACCCATACCCTGTGGAACATCATCAGCAAGCTTCATTTTTTTCTTTGAAATGTAAATCATCAATGTCTCAACCGCTTGAATACTAAACCCAGCAGATCAGAGTGAGTGTAATGCTGGATTCTCTTTAACTAACCTGTCTTCTGAAGAGTGCTGTTTTGTTTTATTTTCCTCACCACATACTACTCTTTCTGCTGTATCTTGATTTATCCTTTCCAGCCTTGTGTTGGTGAAACCTGACGGCCCTGAAAAAGCTTTATTTGTTAGTAGGTTTTTGTGGGCACACTATACGTAAAGGTCACTCAAACACAGATTTGCTGCTCTGCATTTCAGGTTGACATTGTGTTGGTTCCAGATTTTTTTATGTAAATGGTGTTAGGATAGTATATTTATTTCCAGCAAAAAGACAGCACAATCAATTGAAAAAAGCAAATGGTGCTGCGCTAGATCACAAACTTTCCTGGCTAAAAATAGCAAATCAAATGCTGGGAGTCGCTGAATGCTTTCAATCCTCACTGTAAGGTAAAATTACAAATTAGGAATATTTCCTAATTTAGATTTCACAAACTACTACTTTCTGGGCTTAAGTCTTTTGTTATATGGTAAAACAGTTAAATCACAACCCTCTGGAAATTCTGGCTGAATATTTCTAAAATTGGCAGTGTATTTTAGAAAAGAATTATAAGGTGAGATCACAGGAGCTCTTGTCCATTCTGTTTTTTCCTTCCCCAGAGCTGCATGTTTGTAACACCTGCTGAGCGAAACAGGATCTCTAGGTCCATAATAGCCTTTAAACTCTAACCTTTTGGTATATAAGAGAACCAACTGGCTAATCTAAAGACATTCTAGTATAGATAATGCTTTTTCTCCTGTGTATTAGCAGCAACCTTTATAGAGGTTGCATGCATACTTTCTCTTAAAGGTTATTATGCTAATTTAATTTTTAGATTATTTTCTCGTAATATAAACACACATAATAATCCCATTTATTTTGTTTATTCTAAAAATGCTGAAATGCTAACCACAGTATAAAAACTGGAAAATACACTGCTTCCATCAGCTTCATTCTGTGTGCTAATGACAATGAATTTTAAATTACCCATGCCAACTTTTTTTGGCTGCATACTGCTAATAGGAAAAGACAGCAGAAACAGGATTGGTATTGCCTTGGAAGTAAAAGAACTGTAGGTGCTGGGGACAAAGAAACATTACATAGACTGGGTTTTTTTTCCCCTTAAATTAATATTATTTTGCTTTTATTAGGCTTTCCTTTTAAAAATGGGCTGTTATCAGTAATGTGAATCTTAATTGAGTATTCTTTTGTCTGCCATGATAATTTTTAGCATGCCATAATATTGCCTATACTATTCTGAAGGTTGTTCTGACCTCAAGTCTTAAGTAAAATAATTTCTTTCAGAGGGCAAGATAACCTTCACATGTACCACAATTGTCCTTGGATTCCTATATACCTTACAACTCTCACTAGCATAAGATTTTCTTTCTGTCTGTATTTTTCACGGGGTTCTGTGAAGTTACAACTTACGAAATTATTTTTTTTTAAGTCTGTGAATGAAAGCTCGTGAAATGACTGCACAGGTCCAGACACACAGGACTTTCTTGTTTGGCCCCTGCAGCCTTCATCCTCAGTCACTCACCTGCCACTTTCTCTAGTAAAGCTTTTTTTGGAGCTGGTCCTTAATTTATTCCTCTATATTATGGGGGAATTGGACTCTTGTGCAGGGTTATGGGTCTACACCAAACAGCTAGAGAAGGTGGAATTTGGGCTCTGACACTACACACCCTGATCCCTTGAGGTCCTCCAAGAGTTAAACAAGATTTTGACCTTTCAGAGTTAATTTTTCTTTGATTCTGAATATACTCTTAATATCACCTTTTCAGGAAACCCATGAAGTTTCTTTCCCATCTTGTGTTCACCTATTAGTCTGAAACTTGCTTAACAATTCTGAGAGAAAATAGTGAAGGGAAGCAAATCATAACATGGTGTTTGAACTGTGATGGCAAGCACAAATCCCCATGAATACTCACGTGAAGGAGACTTAGTCCCTTTTCTATTTGATGTTTATGTTTTGCTTTTTTCTTAATTTGACAGCATGCTGCTTATGAAAAGATCAGAATGAGTACAAAGACTGGGTATTTATATGTATTTCAAATAAGTTTGGAATGAAAATCTTATTTAAAATAATGCCAAGTACTACAATAGCAAAATTGAGATCTGGAACTCTGATCATGCCAGTTAAAGAAAAGATAGTTATCCTTAATTTTTTTTTTTTTTTTTAACCAACAGCACAATAGTGGCTCCTATTGATTTGTAGTCTGGTGCCAGACGTTATTACTGCTAAAATATAGTACATGTAAAAATCAATGCATGCATACTATAGTACATTAATTACTGCATAGTTTTTGCTTCCCAACTAGGTGCTTACTGATTCAATATTAGGTCTTCACATGATAAAGATCAAATGAGCCTTTCTTCTGTAATCCGTTATATAGTATTACTGCAGATGTAGGACTCATTTGCTCACAAACTTCAAACTTTATGGCAAGTTGTGCGATATTGTTGCCTCTCAGGTTTTGAAAAGATTCAGCTTGTTCAAAGACAGTAAAATCCCAGAAAACAATCACTACAGGATTAGATGGGCAAGTAGAATGTACACGTGGCTGAAATGAGGAGATACTAAAATTTATCATTAAGAAAAATACATTGTTTGTATATTAAACTGTGCACATGCTTTCTCTGTATCCATGCTCTATTATTAACACCACCAGAAAGGAGCAGACAGATATACAATTTACAGGTTTGGTTTTAAGTGAATGGCCTGCTTTTACAGAATTTCCTTTGGAGAAATCATCTTGCATTAATACTTGACTTTTTACATAAATCTGTAATACTTTTGAAGCAGTTTTAATGTTTCAAATGGGCATAAAAAGCAGTTCATGAATGTACACAAAGTGAAAGCATGTATTACAAAAGCAAAATCTCTTGCTTTCCTGTAAATAGCTGCCCTCTCAAGAAGTCAGAAAATGTGTTGCTTAGGATTACAGCTGGAGTTAAAACAAGTAATCAAATCATATTTCTCTTTTTCTGAAATAAATGTAGATGGAGGTGATTTTGACTTGGAAATAACTGCAACTTAAAAACACTTTGCTGCACAGACTCTAAACCTGATGTGTCTAAATCTTGTTGAGCACATTTTTTTCTGATGTGAGTGCTTTGAAGCCAAACTTATACGTTTTAAATTTGTTTGACTTAATTCTTTGAGCATCTAGCTCACATATTTTACTGTTACATGAAAATAGTTTGAATGATGCAGTACTATTCATAATGTTCTTTGTATGTGCCGATGTGATTATTCAAGAACTAGATATTGAAAATGTTTTGTGAAGCCTTATTAAAGGAAGAAGATACTATGTTAAATTTGATATAAAGTTTTTAAGTAGAAAACATGGATTTTATTTTAAAGAGTTTCACAGCTGTGTTTTTTCTAGAATCCCAATACACAACCTGTCTGATGAGCTCAGTTTAATGTGGTGAAGGCACTCACTACCAACATCTAACACTAAGTATTTCTGTCGCTGAGCTACTGCTATACCCCTTATGTTTTACCTTTCTGGTCCAGCTAATCTTGCTGGGGGTATATTTGTAGTGGATTTTGCTTGTGTCTTCCACTAATTGATGGATTAAGATTAATAGAAGTATGTTGGAGTTTTTGGGCTTTGGCTTTTAGGTTTTTTTTTTTTAAGTCCTGTCAGAATTTATATTATGTTCTGGATTTTTGCTACTGGCTATAACTGAAGATCAGGAAGTTACTAATCAAGTCTTCATTAGGTTATCTTGTTTGGGGATTTTTTGTACGAAGTTTAGAAAGAGCAGAGATGCAATTTCTAATGAGGAAGACTGACCTAGAATGACACTGAGTAAGACCTAGGTACTGCATATGTGATTCATCAGCACATTATATTATTTTTCTTCTAGAGGTACCTGCACTTCTGCATTCATTCTCTCAAAGTCAATGGCATGCTTAGTAATGCCTTTGGTGCAAGCAACTTGTAGCATCTTCCAACAGAAAAGGTTGTCCTTTGAAACAGTTCTTAATTCTCAGAACTCATTTCATGACTGGGTGATGACCAGTTATGTCCCTAAATTAGATGTGTGACTAATGTGTTGTCATATAACACAGAAGTAGCAAATATATTTTTTCAGCAGTAAAATTCAAATTGCTTTCCCTGTATTTCAGTCCTTCCAAGCTATAAGGTAATCAGAATTAATTGGCAAAGAGCATGTTCTCTGCGAGGCTCTCTGGGCCTAAAATCTTTCAGTCCCTACTTGCTCACCAGGAAGCACTGTATGAACAGATTTCTTCACACAAGGCCTTGAGCTTGGTCTTGGCAAAAAGGACAGGATCTTCATTCCCACTTCGTAAGACTAGTCTGTCATTAAGTCACATAAGGATAGAACATGTGCTTTCAAATTCTCTTGAAAAAATAAAAAAAGAGCAGGAATTACTGAAAGGCGTCACATTAGTCCTTCCTTATTAGGCATGCAATGAGATGAAACTGCTCTATGAAAAGTGGTAAAGAGGGGAAGAAGCTTTAAAGCACAGCTTTTACAAAATATAATAATTTCTGGATTTTTCTTTTTAATCTACAGCTGATATCATCAAGTATATTCCTGTACAAAGAAGACTAGAAACTCACTTGAAATTTCATAAGAACATTTTTACAGATAACATGCCTTGAAAGGCTGAGTTTTGAGTTTTTAAAAATAAAGAAAAAACAAAATGAAACCAAACATTTCAAGAGAGGTTTGCAGGTGAAATCATTTTTTATCCTTAACATAATGGAAGAGATGTGGGAGGAGTTGTGATCATCTGAATTGTGATTTCTCTGCAGTGCAGTTGCATGTCCTCATAACTAGATCACAGATTCAGAATATAAAATTATACATTAGTTATGCATATTTGAAAGCTGTTTAAGAGACTTACTAAGCTCTAAATTGTTGTGGAGTTGTTTCAACAATAATTCAGAATTAATTTGCAGAGTTTATGAAAGCTGAGGTTGACACAGAGACCATGACAACAGAGTGCAGATATCTGCAAATACCACAGTATAGGACATGTTTGTTTGGAAGGTTTATAATTCTGACAGTGGATTTAGAGTTTGAGTCTACATTTTCCAGAGGTTTTCCATGGGTGTGTTTGTTCGTCTCTACTTCAAACAAATATAGTCATTAAGTAGAGGTGAATTTAGCCTAGGAGTAAGAATGAATTTCTGCTTTTTTTTCATCAATGGCAAATAGCAATTGTTTTTTGGGTTTTTTTTTTAAAGGAGAATGAATTTGAAGCCATTTCTATTATCTGATAAGAGTATAGTTTTGCGAATGGCATTAATCTCTCCAAAGGTTCAATATGTGTATTTTGAATCCATGAAGACTCTTTATGTGTTTTGAGTGATGGCTCACATTGATTGCATTAAACTGAATAAAATTACATCCTCAGTGTTGTGTCTATCTCCTCCCTCTACCTTTCACTTACAGTACAAGTTTCAATGAAGTTGGAGGCTGCCAGAATATTTTGTAAGCTCCTTTTTAGGAAACAGTAGATATTGCCATAGCAAACTGGGCTATTCCTTCTTGTTGAGCAAGAAAAATGTTAGTTTGTGTAGAGAGATTTTTTTAAATGCATGTGACTATAGTAAAACAGACATTTCCAAGCCATATTACAGGCATTCACAACTGTTTAATTCTTATTATCTTTGCTTTCTAATTCACCTGTTTTTCTTTTAAATTACAGTTCAAATGTTTGGAGATTTGAACATATAATTAGATTTCTCTCGCAAGAGGAAAAGTGGATTATTCTTCTTGATGGTATGTTCTCCATGGAACTATATTTTACATTCCATAACTAAAACAAGCCATTACATAACTGTACATATAATTTACTGTAAAATCTGAAGTCTGTGAGATAACGCCAACATGCCCACAGCCTCTGCTAGCTTGGTCAGGCTGCATGGTCTGTGCAGTCACACCTGAGACAGCACTGGAGAAAATTACTACTAAAGGGAAAAAGTATAAAAAAAGGTTTAACAAACCAGTCTGTAGGCTTTTGTAATACCTGCCTTCTTCAACTTTTACAAAATTCAAAATAATCCACTTATTTTTATCCCAAATATTTTCCTCCCATGTGTTTTTTTTTTCCTTTCTCCCTGACAACACTTCTTCTTTGATATCACTTGATCCACAGGGTTTTAGAAGTGTTTTTTTGGTTTTTTTTTTTTGTCGTTGTGGTCCATTTTGTTTACTGCATCAATGACTTGGCTATTAATGAAATGGTGGGACTGGGGGGGGCAGTTCATGAAGGAATGCTGGTTATTCCGACAGGCATCTGCACATATTGAAATAATAAAACATCTGTGAAGTTTCAGTTTTAACTGTCACTTCAGAATTTATTGATGTTTGTACTCCGTTACTAGCTTGGAAGACGAAAGAACTGTTAATTTCTAAGGGGTTAGATCTTTTTGTGGTTAATTAAAACAGAACAATTGAGTTCAGTTGATATGAAATGGTTCAGTTTAGTTGGTGGTCTGAACAGCTCATTCAGGGTTTTATAGCCTGGTACTTGAAGTTGTAAGAAAACAACAAACAGAAATTGCTGAGTCAAAAAAACATGTGGAAATAGAGGTATAAATTCTGAAGTGCCAGATGTGAGCAAGTGCTTCTCAATGCTCAGAGAAGTCCCTAGAGGGAACACGTTACAGAACCTTTTGTGTTTTATGAGTGCTGGGTTGAGGTTTATTTCTACTTCTTCGTTCTGATATTTACAAAATTTTATACTATTTCCTCACATTTTTGTAGGGTTTTTTTATTGACTCCCCCCCTCCCCTTCTGTTCTCATGGCTAACATGTTTATCTCTTGCTGTGTTCACAAATAACTGCTCAGCAGGCAAATGCCTAATGCAAGAATGTTGCAGAACTTCAGGCCGATGACTCAGGTCTCCACAGGAAAGTATTTTCTCCACTGTCACTGCTCAGTGACAATTGATGGTCTGCTTTCAGAAAAGAATTACACTCTCCTGTATCATTGCCAGACGATGGAGGGTTTGGTTTTAATGGGATTCTGTTGCTATGTGAGAATGGTCATCTGTAACTCCTAGCATAAAAAGAAAATAAGAATTTCCTCAGCAGTTTTCTTACTACGAAGGGGAGATGCTGCACAGGTTTCATTTCACATTTTGAGAGATAAACCCTCAGGGGCCATGAAAATAAAAGAAAAAACAACCTGTAGATGTGTAAGGTTTTTTTGATCTTCCTATTGCACTGTTTTTGACCGAGGACAGAAGACTGAGTTGTGAGGGACAGAGCAGTAAACACTGTTTGTACATCCTGCTGAGATTGGAAGATGCCTCTTTATTCACTTCAGAAGGAAAGAGTGGTTGAGAGAGACCTTCCCAGGTTGGGGTAGAATTGTCAAGTCTTGCATCCACATTTTGCTATAATGATTCCACTGGAATTTAAAGAGGGTAATGGAGGAGTAAATTAGCCTGTATTTATCTTGGATTTATGTATTTAACACACTAATATATACCTCAGAACATCACAGTCCTCTTATGCAGTATGTCTTGCTATGAATAATTAGTATTATCAATGTCAGGATTTTGTTACTAATACAATCTTGTTGCATTTGGTCATTGAGACATAAAATATTTCCAAACTCATGTTATGATTGGATTTATCCCTGTTCTTGAATTGCAGGCTTTTTCCAGTGGTGCCTGAGGCTTGCTGGGTTAAATGATGTCTGAGGAAGGCTTTAGCGTTCACTGCTTGACTGCTTTATGTGGAATTAAATGAGCTTAATGATACAGTATCATGGGTAGTGATGAACAAAATAGAACTACAGTGTACAACACTGATTAAATTACTGTATTTTTCTTAAGCTAAACTTCTACATCATGATTTATAAGTTGATTAACGTTAGTCATGCATGAAAGCCTGTCTGAATTAGATTCTCAGTGCTGCTGTAGGTTATGCTTAGAGAATTCTGATACGTGTATAATCTTTGAGGTCATCTTCAGTAAGATGTGATGCAAGTAAATGAATACGGAAGAGGTTTGAATTACACTTTTTTCCCACTCAAAAACATTAAGGAAGGATGCAAATATTGCCACTGTCAAAGTCATACATGTGTTGTAGAACACACACTATCAATGGTCTTAAAATGCCAGGTGTGACTGGTTTGTACAGTTCAGGAGCTGTAGCAAGGATACTAAGATCATTCAGGTGTTGTATGTTCATGACCTTAATAAACACATGACAGCTTTTATTGTCTGAGGTTTCAAACCCCAGTGTAAAGAAGGGAGATATGGTGCTAAGTGAGGCAGAAACTGGAAGAGGTTGAGCTATTGCTTGTTTGGTTTGCTTATTTGTTACAACACTACTCAAGCATAACTTTCTTCATGACCTTTTAAATTATTTGGTACTTGATGATGTACTTCATTTGAGAGTGTGTCTCTAGCCTTGAGATTTAAAGTGGTCATTGCAAAGGAATATTGATGTGCAGGCAGTTAATAGATTTTGATTCCATGGAAATGCTGTGGGGAAGCTCAGTCATTTGTTTTTTGGCACTGGCTGCATTGTGACACTCAAGTTTTACTGGATTAAAGCAGCTGAAACCTGTTATGTGTTGACTCCTATTTCCTTTTTCGTGTTACTCCTACTGAACAACAGGTTTTAATTCTGTTAATGCATGGCACTACTGTATTTTGGGTTTGTAAATCACTTTCTTGGATCTATAGAGAAACCTATTTTTTTTTTCTGCTTATGAATCTTTTGTGGGTTGAGTCTGACTTTTAGACTTAACTTCAAATTTTCTTTGAATATACCTACGTAATTCTTGATTATATCTTACTTGCATGTAATTTATTTCAGACATTCCCAGTATTAGCATAGGTACAGGTAGTTATGACCTGGCTAACTGAAGGAAAGGGATGGATATGTGATAATTTACCTTTCAAAAATGTCTTCCATTCTTCTCTTAAAGCTGGCACTAACAATTTCCTCTTTCAGGAAGGGTGAAGTATTCTTTCTGTGTAGTTTTTATTTTTTATTAAGAAAAGCTTTCCAATTCTATAGCTTATAGAGTTCCCATTGGTGTATTAACTAATACAGTAAGTATTGTTTCTTCTCAGTTGTAATGTCATTTCTGTAATGAGCTATGCAAATACTTTCCTATCTAATGGCTTTTTTTTTTTTTGAAGCTCACTTGAGAAAGATTTGTTGAGTGGAGGATCTGTTTGCGAAGTTCCAGTTGAGACTGAAATTTCGGTAGAGTTATGGACTCCTGAATACAGAGACCTATTGGGAAAATGCTGACAAATATATTGCAAATATAACTTCCTAGTAAAATGCTGAGAATATCCCACATGCTGCTGCACGTTCTTGTTGTCATTTGGACAAATACAGTATACAAGGGGGAAAAGAAATCTGTCACTGTAAGATATTACTTCAGAGAAACTGCAATAACTAACCTTTTTCAGCACTTGGGAAGAAATGAAAATAGCAGTTAATTCATCTCCACTGTGTTAACAGTTGAAACACACATAAAAAATAAATCTCATTCAACTCTGAAGTGCCTAATTTTGACATTATAGTTTCAGACAATCACATGGAGGATGGCACAGGGCTTAATTTAATTGGATTGTGTTGGAAAAGGCTGCTACAAGGCACTGTGGAGCAGATTGCCCAACACCCTTAACTGCAGCATAATTCCTTTCACAGAGTGGGTGGGAAATGCCATCACTCCTGACATGATTGTGTTTTACACTTGGTTTGCACATATGCAGGTGTTGACATAAGGTCCAGAGCAAAATAAAGGATGGTGACTTGAAAAGTACTATAAAGAGAAATAAGATGCTCAGCATGGATCAGGTAAATGCACATTAGGGGTGTAGGACAGAAAACTCCTTTGGCTGAATATGAAGTCTAACTTGCTTTATAACGTAACACAGCACATCACTTTTTCAGTATTAGCTTAGTGTGCATAAGGAAAAAATGTGATCCACATGACAACTGATTTTTGTTACTGTTTTCTTTAAGGTAGAACATAAGAGATCTGGACTCATACTGGGTCTCCAGTATAAATCAGATTAATCTTGCTCGAATTGTTTTCTTTTTAACATGCCTTTCTTGAGGTCGTCTGACTTTTGCTGTTTTAAAATCATGATAGGGTGATCTGCCTTCTATCTTGGTCTCAGTTTCTCTTCGTGATAGAAACCTTAAAGAAAACATAGCTATCTCTTTACTTGGCTGTTAAAACTCTGTTACTTTTGAAAATATAACATCTAAATATCAGAAATTGTGAGTGAAACTTTGAACTGCTTTGGTGTGACTTTGACTTTTTAATTAAAAATATATCTTCAACAAGTTTAAAATGGTAGGAAAAACAGTACTGTATAAACTGGGTTGCCACAACTACTAGAGGGAAAAAAAAGTAGAGCAAAAATATTAACTTTTTTCTTTGGGGGCTTCAAATTCAGATTACTTGCCAGTAAATGTCGATCAAGTCAGCCACAGCAGACTGCTGAGAATCTAAGCAAGCCATCCCAAGCTAGCTTCTTGGCATATGAGAGTCTCAAGTCTGGTGATCACTTTAACTCACAACTCCCAACCAAAAAAACCCACCTTGCACAAAATCATATTTTACGCATGTCTTGCTGCCTTGGTGGTGGGAGGACCATGGAGATGGTACAGTCAAAAGGCCTGGGACAAAATGAGGAGTAGCAAACAAGCCTGGGTCAGAGTTTAGTGTTCTGTTAGCTATAGTGCGATGCCTTTCAAACAGACCAAGGGAAAGAACAATCAAACAGTGAAAGAGACTTCAGATCACAAATTCTTTAATTATGAAAGCTAAAGAGTAGATAGCACACACTTTAGTGAGGGTGCAATGATCGGTGTACACCATTTCGTGTGTGCAATGCAAATTGCCTTGAACCCTGTGTGAGAAGTAGTGAGATGTTTTTGAAGAAAAATAATGAATACACTTTAGAAAGGTAATGGCATGCCTATATATCACTGAAACAGGAGGCAGAACACAAAACAAATTAATGATTATTTGTAAACCTAATAAGGAAATGTCAAGAACAGCTGGTGCACTAGAGAGAACATGAATGGGAATCAAAGAAAAGGGAAAGGCAACAGCCACTAAGAAAACTACAGGAGAATTACTGTAGTAATCATTAAAACCATATATAAAGAGAATTTAGGATTAACAGAAAGTCTAACAACTCTGGTTTTCATAATATTCAGGGATGTTTGTCAACAACTTATGTGGTGTAATTCTCTACTATCCAAAAAAAGGACCTTTTAGAGGGTGAAAGTATGGAAAGAAAAAAATCTTTTATGAACCTTGGTTGCTTGTGTGACTGCAGGTATGGAGCCACCCAACTTGTGTGCAAAACTAATTAGCGTGAAAAAAATTCTCAAATGCTAACCTTAAAGTAAGCTTAGCTCATGAATTATTTTTCTGTAGTTGTTTGTTTGTTTGTTTGTTTTTATTTTTTGTTTTTGGGGGTTGTTTTTGTTGGTTTTTTGTTTTTTGGTTGTTTTGTTTGGTTGGTTTGGTTTGGTTTGGTTCAGTTCGGTTTGGGTTTTTTTGTTTATTTGGTTTTTTTTGGTTTTTTGTTTTGTTTGTTGTTGTTGTTGTTGTTTTGTTTTTGTTTTTTAGCAATGGCTGAGATGTTGTTTTAAAACTTAAAAAAAATAACCCCACAAAATAATTGTAATAACTTTTCTTCTTTGGAGGAAATGCTGTATGTTCTGCTACTGCACATGGTAGAGTGTCTCTGATCTCACATCTCTCAGGCTTCTTGGGAGAAGAAGAGAATAGGGAGTAGTCACCTAGACTGAAAATCCATATACACTTCCTCCCTTATGTTAAAACCCTTATGTTACTGTGGATACTTGCTTTTGGAAGGGGACCCAAAGGAATGCTTTTGCATTGGGAAAACTACATTTCTTTGCAACTGCAACCTTCTCAGGGAATGGACCAAATTTTGCAGTCTTCTAAAATAATATTAAGAAGAAAACAGTACTTGAGGAGTGCTACATTTTGTCCTCACCAGAGAAGAACATTTTCTTCCCCATTTAAAATCATGAAGTTTGTAAACTTTATCTTTTATGCTGTAATATAAATCTTTAATAATGAGGTAAGAGAATTTTTGCAATTTGTCTCTTTTCAGCCCCAAGTTTCAACTGACTCTAGTTACAGCCTAATGAAATTCAAATAGCTGGACTGAAGGTTAGAAGGGCGATGACACAAGAAGCTGATATTAATAATGTATGTGAGCAAATAGACTTGCAGTAGCGGTTCCAACAGTGTGGAACAAGTTACAAAGAGAGGTCTGTCTCAATATGACCTGCACTAGGAAACAGGATTGAAACTCAAGGTCTGCAAGTTTCAAAACACAGCTTTCCTGTCTGCTGAGCTCCTGTCTAGTAAAAGCCATCCCCCGCTGTGCAGCAAATGCCCACATCATTTCATGACAATCTGGCCAAATAAGCAGTTACAGATTTTCCCCCTTCCAAAGCTGTCAACCTTACCAAATGTGATGTGGAACTGAATTAGTATCTATGCTTGATCGTTTGTCACAGTGGAAATAACCAGTTTTCGTACTGGTTCTGTGACAAAGAAATAGCAAAGTATGTGAGTTAAATTACCCCGTGCTCCAGAAAACATGGAACTGCCTCATGTTTTGTGCTTCCTTCGCAAGTAGGAAGTCTTTGTAGTTCCATTAATTGAGCATAGATTTCCACCTGGCTAAATGATCATGAAATACAGTATCAAGACCTGCATGCTGCTTTAGGTTCTTCTGTTTAATAATAATACTGGTTTCTTTTCAGGTAAGGGTTTCCAGCTTCCTGTATTTTTCATCCTAAAATCTGTCAGTGACCTGAAAGGAAGATAATCTTGTATGTCATCTTCTCTTGAAAGTCCAAGAAAAATGAATACATCAGATAATGCTCATGTCTTACATGATTGTTTTTGTGTCAAGTTCTGGGTACACCCATACCATTTTCTGGAAATATTCAGCTGAGGATTCATTGGTAAGAGAGTCCTCAAGTCTTCTTGAACTCCTGTTCTGCTCATGCTGCCTACCCCTCCACCCCTCAGGATTTGTTTGTGTCAATTTTTCTTGCAAACACCTGACAAGTGTCTTGTATAGTGAATTAAGATAAGCTGGTAATTTGGAAAGTCATGAATTAATTAGCATACTTTATATTTTGATAAAGTA
Source organism: Ifrita kowaldi (assembly GCA_013398055.1). Lineage (NCBI taxonomy): Eukaryota > Metazoa > Chordata > Aves > Passeriformes > Cinclosomatidae > Ifrita > Ifrita kowaldi. The sequence continues at coordinate 42,825 of VZRS01003131.1, forward strand.
CTTCAGTGATTTAGAAAAAGTTGACATTTTCTGGGGCAAGCCTAGAAATTAAGTGATGATCTTTATTGGTGGGCAACCATTTATCAACCGGCTTCAACGGTTTCCAGATTTTATAAAGTCACAAATCAAGCCAGTTCTTGGACAGATAACACTTGAGCAGAGTATTTAGTCACTGTTGTCAACTTTGATCCATCAGATTTAGACACAGGTAGGTGATCTGATGGTAAATACAGCCTGTCTTTTGTTTATAGGAAAAAAGTATTATAGTCTTCCATTGCAGCATTCTCCTGAAAGCTTTATTGGTTCTGTTTTTTGCTCAGTGTATTTATGAAGTCTCTCTTCATACATCATCCTCCTGACTCAGCAGTATCTACTGCAAAGATGAATGATGTTGCACCAGAATAGACTCTGACCCGAGAGGAGTCTTGCACTGTGTGCCACCAAAAGAAAAAGTGTAGTCTCTTAATGCTTTCAGCTATGTAATTTCTTCAAAAGTACTCCTGGTACTCTGTGCCCCTGGAAAGGACTGGAAGAAGATTATCTGCTTTTCACAGAAGAAAGCATTACAAGTTCCAAATGTGTGCTATTCTCTTGGTGATGTTATTTGGCTGTTTAACACTGACTGCACAATGCCTGCTCCTGTGGATGTAAGTAATCTTTTTCAAACAGTAAAAGTTAGATTGCCAATTTCCCTGAACTCTTATAAGTGGTTTATCACCATGTAAGATTTTCTGGAGTGCTAACAGCATTTTATAACAAGTAGCTTGTTCTGGTATGCGTACTGCTACTCTCATGCTAGGCAGTTCTTTGGTAGCTAAGCCACCATTGAAGTAGAGGAGACAAGTCACTCTTTATCTCATCCCTGTGTTTATAATTAATTTAATCCAGGAAAGATGCCAGCTGATTTGCCCAAAGGCAAAAGGCAAGCAGGGGCTAGCATCTGGAGTTGCTCAGTCCACTAACAAACAGTCCCCATTCAAAAAAAAGGTGTACGTGTCCTCATGGTCTGTCTTCGTGGTCTTCTCCTACCAGACTTCAGCACACTTCTTGCCCTCTGGGGAACTGAATAGGCGGCTATGTCATTGCAGTTAGCATGGTGGTGTGCTGAGATCATAAATCCTGCTGAGAGGAGGCCTTTATAGCTCAAGTGAAGCAATTCACTCGCTGTCACTATCCAGATTTTGGGAATCTTGCTGGCCTGCGTTGCAGCCCAGTGCATGGAGAGAGGGAGTGGATTAGAGGCATGATGTCTGGTTTGCTTGCCTAAGAGAGCTGTTACAGGGAGTGTTTGGAAGCAGCTCTGGTTCAGCAGTAGCTCCGCAGAATCAGGTGCCATTTGCAGGGATGGGAAGCAATGCTTACTTGGGATGTGGGAAACACAGGAACCTTTAGCTTTCAGTGGTCTCTGAACCATTCTGCCCTTCACTAGTCATTCCTGATGTGGTGTTCTTATTTATCTTTGTTAACTTGCTTCATTACTCTTGTATTTCTTCACTGACAGTTGTTTAAAAGATGCTTTCATTCATGGAAAATGAAAATAAATTCTGAATTCTTAATGTAAGCTTTCCTAAACTGAGAAGCCAGTCCTGCGATATGGCTCTCAAAGTATATCTTTAAATGTTTCTCTTGTGCTGCCCTGCTGCTGTCCTTGCTCTGCAAGTTTATTCTGTTGGTGAGGTTGAAGCCTTATTATCACTAAGGAGTAAATCTCGGAGTTTATGATAAATAGTTCAGTGGAAACCTCAGCCCTGCAATAATCAAAAAAGAAAGCAGAGTGTTAGGGGTTGTTGGGAAACAAACAAACAGGAAAAGAGTACATCATGTATTAATCCCAGGTTTGTCTGCATTTCACTGGATACCGTATGTAGCGCTGGTTCCTGCTGATTCGGAAAGGATAAAGTACATCTGCAATAGGTTCAGAGAGTGACAGCAATAAACTGTAAAGCTATGGTCTAGTTTCTGTTTGAGAAACAACCAAATGTGGAGAAACGGAGTTTCACAGTTGGAGAGAGACGATAGACAAAAATTAAATATGGGTTCGCAGCACATTTTGGAATCCACAGACAGTTATTTTTCTTTAATTGAGGTTCATTTAAGAATATTTTTTTCATATGTAATGAAGAAATTCCTTATGGTGAGGGTAGTGAGGCACTGGCACAGGTCACCTAGAAAAACCTCATCCCTGGAAATATTCAAGGGCAGGTTGGATAGGACTTTGAGCAACCTGGTCTAGTGGAAGGTGTACCTGTCTACGGCAGGATGGGTGGAACTAGAAGATCTTTAAGGTCCCTTCCAACACAAACCATTGTATGATTCTGTGACTTTTTTTTTTTTCTTCCAGAGAGAAAAAAATCTGGAACTCTCAATGATTATTTTTATTTCTTTGATGATATCTAGTTACATAAAGGGAATTGTGAGAGAACAGAAAAAACCTGACAATTTAAAAATTAAGATACTAACCAATTACATACTGGCAAAACCAGCAAAATTTAAATTGGGTTAGCTAGTTACTATAGCCTCAGGCTCCTGCATCAAGTAGATTGATAATTATTTTCCTGCTTGTCAGAATTGGAGAGCTGCTAAAGGCAAGCTCTGTACCATGTAACACACATGCATGAGTTCCACATTTGTACTTGCTCACATGCTGACAGGCAGCTCCGGAAAAAATTAATGATGCCAAACTCTTACAGCAATTGTCTTCTATATAGGGCTGTTAAATAAGACGAGTCATGCCTTAAGAGTGTTTTGTTTGTTTGGGGAAGGGAGAGTGTGGGGGCAGGAATCAACTCAGATTTGGGTTATATTTTAAAATTTTCCTCTGGACTTCTGAGTAACAATGCTGGGAAAGTAGTTTTTCCACCCTCAGCCTCTCAGCACTAAGTGAAATTTTTCTTTAGTTTCAGAATGCATACAATCAGCATATCTTACGTTTACATTTGGAACCAACTAAGCTAGTTTCAACATATCCCAATTCTGTTCATCTCCACCACAAATACAACCCACGCCATTCTCAAATCTGCCTGGTAGCTTTGATTTCCGCAGACATTTCTAAATAAGTTAAACTTTAAAATTCCATTTTTTGTCTGTTCTAACTGCTTTTGAAGGAAAATAGTGCTTTGCTTGAAAACAAGTAATTCTTGTTGACTTAAAACTGTTGGAATTGCAAAGATGTTCAAGAGTTTTGGGACAGGAATGTCCCTCCAGCCTTGGATTCCTCCTAAAATCCCTTATAAAGAAGTTCTGTTGCACCACTGAGACTCAGTGCATCAGGTGAGGTTTGTTAACAGGAATTAATGCTTGTAACAAAACCAAAATTACACTGAAATCCCTTTCAGAAGGAATTTGTAATATTCATGGTGTGTAAGGCTGCAGATCATGCGATGCTGTGCAGTTACGAGTGTCTAAAGATAACAGCCCTGAAGGCTTGAGCTGCAGAGGCAAGACAGAACAGACCTGGGCCTGGGTGTGACTTGCAGCATGCTTCCTGGGAAAGGATGGGAGATCTGGAACCAGTGATTCATGTATACTACTTATAAACTATTTTTTTTTTTTAAAGTTACTTAATTCATTAATTACTATAATCACTTACTTAATAACAGGGTAGTGAAACTTGATCTGTTTATGCCTATGAAATTGAAAACTGCATGCTATGGCATACCTGTCTGCAACTAGGAAATGTTTTACACTGTTTGTGTTATTGTATTTCAAAGATTATTTTATTGAAATGATGATAATTTAGGTTGTGGCATTAGTTATTAGCAAGGCACTAAAGTAATATTGCTAATTAGAGACTAAGAAAATGGGATTAGGATCTAAAATAGGGATTGGAATTTAGAATAGGCTGTAATTTGGATCTCGTATAGCCTGAAAATTGATATGCTGCCTCCGCAGGAGTTTTAGCTCAAACAGTAGGATATTCAAATTGTGTCTTGGTCAGAAACTTGCAAGCACTGTGTTTAGGAGTGGGAGGAGAGGAAGGAGGGTCGTATGTGGCTGATCTGAAATCAAGTTTATGTAGATAAATTCACAAGAGGAGAGCATGGCTGTTCACAGGTGTGTGTGTGCTCTCTGTAAATTCAGGTAAGGGAATCAAAGTTGAGTTGTATTTTATCTGTTTCTACTGTATTTAAGAGCATTTAAGAACTACTGTGTGTTTAGTACACAGTTCAAATGTTCTTGTGGACGGCCTAGGTGAAGTTTGGGAAGATGATCCCCATCATTTACTTGTTCAAAGAGGCAAAATTTGCAAAGAGAGACACCTGAAAAGACTTTTTAATGAAACAGGTTGAGAGAGAAAAGGAGAAGAATGGAGGGAGGTTCATGAGAAAAACTTTTTTATTTTTCCCTCAAGTAGGATGCAGCATATTAATGTAGCAATTCAGAAGTGTGTTCAATTAAAATGCGTTGTTGGAACTTAAATTATGTTGGAACAGATGACTCTTTAAAAAATTATTCTAATACCTAAACTTTTAATTATCTGGATGTGAACAAAATACAACTTTTGCTCAGTCACTCTTATTAAGGAAGGAAGTTAAAAAGAGCATCCTTAAAGGATGTGTAATTTGGTTAAATTAATTGAGAGCTGGGAAACACAACCACTGAACATTATTCCTGCCTCTGCCATGACTGACCCTACCATATTCTACTAATATGTTTTTATGAAACCAGGTAGACTTATTTATCCTTTCAAACGTGTATCTTGCCTAACTTTCCAGGGAGAGAACGTGTATCATACAGTGCATGTACTGAAACAAAAGCGTCTTTGATGATTATGTGCAGAAAAAGTATCCCTCGAACAAGCCACTAAACACCGAGTCACGTTCACTAAGTCTGAATAATTTCAAGGGACAGTACCAGGTGTGGAAAGGTTGCTCCAGTACATGGTGAATAGCTACTGGTTTAGGTGGTCAGTTTCCAGTGTGAGATCTGGAGCTGTGTTAAGCATCTAAACTTCCATTATGGTGTAGGTGGAGAATAGGACATCTCTGGCTGCACTACAGGGTCAGTGCATGTCGTGTTGACAAGGTATTGCTGAACTTACCAGAGGGAAATGCTAGGAAATGGATCTTTAAACTCCTGTAAAGCTAAAATTTAGACCCCTTTCTTAGTTCCTCTGAGGGATGCACTTTCACCTTGTGACTGACAAAACAGTGTTATTTTCTGTATATTGATGTGTAGTTTTTTTCTCACTTTGTTTTGTTTATTTAGTGGATTGAGAGATTTAGGAGTTAAAGCATGTGCTCCCCTTCCTCTTTTCCATCCTTTCCTCTGCTTAATTCACCAAATGTAGCTCACTGGTTAGCATGCTTTTGTAGGATGTGAAATCAAGGTGCCAGTTTCTTCACAATGGGAATTTGCCATTGTTTATTTGTTTTTAATTTTTTGCCTTCTAAACTATTTTGCTGAGTTAGTCTGTGGTATTTCCCAGCTCTTGAATTTAATTTTGTTGTGAACAGCAGAGCAACATCAAAGATTAATTGGGCCAAACACACATTACTCTCCCTTCCCAGGGAAGTGTCCTGATTATGAAGTATAGGTCTGGCTCCTTCATTTTCTTCTTCAAGGATTACTTATTAATATTACTGAAATTATTTATTCAATATGAAATGAAATGCATGCTTTAGGATGAAAACCAACATAAATACCAAATGACAAAGTGGATAGAGCTTCCTCCCTCTGGTCTATTGCTTCTTTAGTTATTAGGCATTATAATAGTTTTAATAATAGGGTTAGAGAATAATGCTGCCTTAGACATGCTCATTGTTTAGTATTTAGGATGACTTCCCAGGCCGATGGTCATCTCTGTATTGGTTTCCTCTAGCAGAGGATAATCCTGACTGTACAATATCAGGATGAAAGCATTCCTTGCTTTTGTTCAGTTGTGTCCTTCACAGAAGGAAATCATGGGCAAAATATCTATTGACAATAATCAGATTTCTCAAGAGCAACGTGGAGAAATTAGACCTGGCTTATGCTTAGCAGAGGAGCGGATGAGCAACAGCTCGGATCAGTTCATGAGAAAACATGAGCTTACTGCTGGAAGAGAAAGCAATTTATACATTTTTTGGGATGGTTCATCTGCTCAGGCTTATCAAATAAATGCTTTACTCTTTACTTCCTTAAGGAGATGACATTGTATACTTGAACACCATAAACATGGTGCATTATAAATGTAGCATTATAGGAGATTACTTATAATACAGATGACAGTTTTAGATTTTTTTGTAACTCCTTGCAGTGTTTTTATGGAAATGACCTTGCTGAGTCATATCTTTCTCTTCAAAATTCACCAAAGAGACAGAAAATCCCCTGCGAAAATTTGCACGAAATTTCAATTCCACTAAAGAGATCCATTGCCCTTAAGAGTCACTGTGATTACAAAAGTTGAGTCTGTCCAAATATAGTAATGGTGTGGAAGTTATGAATTCTGTCCCCTAAATATCTTACCTCTGAAAGAAATAAATTAATGCATTTCTGATCCAGTAGACATGCTGTTTTATTAATTAGTGTACAAGGAATTGTTAGCTTAGATGATTATGTTCAATTAAGCATAATGAAAGTAATTAATATAGGTTCTGGTTTTAGGTGGCTGAGTTAATAGTGCCATTAAATGCTTCTGTTGTGATACTACTTGTTCTAGCAGAGAAAAAAGTTTAAAAGGAAAGAGGCAAAAGTGTTTTTCTCGTTTCTCTCTCAGTGAGCAAAATAATTTCTCTTTGTAACATATGCAGAATAGTTTACATTTCTTTTGTAATTGCTAATGCTTATAAATACACTATATTAAAATGCATTTTAAAATTTTGCAACATATCCTTTAAAATATTTAATTACAATGTGGTTTCAAAGTACTAGTCACAATAAAGGGAGTCTACTTCAAAGTATGCAAGATTCATTTACCAAACACCTCATGCTCTGTTATGTAGGTCTAAAAAAGGGCCAGAACCCCACACCAAATACTTTTTGATAAGGAAGTGGTTCCAAGTAAGGATTTCCTCTGGGTATTACCATGTCTTTCTGGCTTCTGCTGTTTTGTTTTGAGGAGGTGGCAGTGGAAAGTTGTTTCTCATGGATTCACTGAGGGTACTTTTATGCCTCAGAGCTCCTAAGCCACCAAATAAAGAAGAAAGCTGTGATGAGCCAGCTTTGGAAGAATTTAATTTCTTTAGTCGTATTTAAATGAGACAAAATAAAATTTTGCAACATAACCAATTTTTGCCATAAATATTTCTTCAGGTTTTGTTACTGCACACAATGGAATACAGGAGTTGTGGAGGTGATGTGTTCACTTCCCTTGGATGTAAATTGTACTCTTAAGGTTCGTAAGACTACGCTGATCCAACATCACAGAACACTCTTAGCAGATCAGTCTCTTCAGAAAATGCACTGATTGCAATTTTAGAAAAGATTTGGCAGAACACATTGCCCCATCCTATATTAAAAAGCAATATATTCCTACTTTGAAAAAATCTGAGCAGAAAAAACTTGATTTAAGGAACATATAAATTTGAATTTCAGAGGGTAACTACACAGGTATGTAGAAATGGGATAGAGAAATATACCAGCCAGCAATAAAATAAAAATGTTTTCTCATGGTGATTAATCCTGCAAGTAAGATGTGTTTTCATTGTGCTAGTAAAATGCACACCAAATGCCGTTTGAACAATTTCTATTTGTTTGACATTTTAATGAGAAATATTTCAGCCTTTTCTGCTCTACAGCCAGTGGTACTGCATCTCTTGTCACTATTGCGTGAAATCAAACTCTAAATGCTTTAAAATTGAAGATAAAATTGACCTGTTATCCATGCTGATATATGACCTTTGTCTTGAACACCTGTTCTAAATATGCATCTTGTAGGTACAGTTGCTTCTATATTCGCTTAGAAGTGACAATTGACTGGAGCTTTTTCTTTGCCTTCCTTTGCTGAGCAAGAATGAAATTTCAGCCTCTGCTAGATAGATTTTCCCACAGTTGTTACCAGCTTGCAACATATCTTTCTGTTGTTGCTGCAGCTGTGGGTGTCCTGTAGCTGGCTTATGTAGACCTCAGCGCAAACCATCGGTTCAGTTTTTCTGTGAAAGAACAAGAAGTGCTTGCATGTACTTTCTTTTTTTGCTTTTCCTGCTTGTGGAGGACTTGTGATGCATTAACAATAACTGTCTCCAAAAGCAGCCCTATCTCAAGTGAGCTGTTGCTGGAGTAGTTCCGGGGTTTTTTTAGGAATGATCGGTAACATGACCTAATCACTTTATTTGTGTGAGGTCTTTTCACAGCAAAGCCAGAAAGATAAAGCCCTAAAGCAATTATTGTACATTTTGCTGCTTCTATTCCCTCTACATCCTTGCTCACCCAACAGAGACCATATTATGCTTTTTTCTCTTACTGCTGAGAAGCTCAAAACTATGATACTGTTCTAACTTTATGAGCTTAAAAAAGTGGCCAAAAGACATGCAAATGAGAGACAGAAAAGGTTTTCAGTATTGCACAAAGTGCACAAAATTATTCTGCTATAACTTGGGTAGTTGAACTGAAGGAAGAAAGTGGTGATTCAGAGATAAAAGTGGCAGAAGCACACTCTTGTAAATGCTGCTACTTCCATTTTTTCCCATTCCAATCAGAAGGAATTGGCAGCAGAGGGATGGAGCTCAGCTTTGTGCTTCACGTGTGATATTTTTAAGCAATACCAAGATAAAGTGATGCAGAGAAATCTCTTTTAATGGCACGTATTTCTCTGACGCATCCCAGATTTCATAAACGTTGGATTTGCTGTCTACTTGGGCTTAGTTTGAAATGGTAAGGCTGAAAATCACTATACATTGTCAATTTCAACTTTGTTTTTTTCATGGTTTAAGGACACAATAAACCTGTGGTTATAATAAAGAGATTTTTGTTATTAGGTAAACATGGTGAGGAACTATTAAATTATTGTACCAAATGAAGAGACAACAAGAAAAGATGCTACTATAAAACCTACCCAGGCTGTTATGTTATAGGACAAAATATCTTTTCCCCTCGAAAGATATTTGACAGGCTTGTGTCTTATACAACTAAAATACTGCAAATGCAGAGTACAGTATTGATACTGAAATGCTCAATTTTAGATGAATATACTGATTACTACAGGAAACTTAACTTGGTAGTATGTACTGGTGGGATCTTGAATGGATTTTTTTTTTTTTGATGCTGTCATAAACAACATGTAGACCAGTGTCTTTGGTCTGATCTCTAAAAATTCCATCCTCAAACTGCATGTGTGTTATAGTATACTAAATCTTTACAAAGAAATCCTCTCTATTCTACTGTATATACATAATATCAGAAAAGAAATGGTGATAAACTCTTCGACTGCTCCTGTCTGCAGTGCCAATCCTTTGATCTTCACAACTGGCATAGCTCCTTTTTCTGTGCAAAAGTGAAACTTAAACACAGCAGCTGCTTTGCAAGTTGTGATGCTGCATGACTTTCTCACCAGTTTCATTCTGAGACCTGTAGTCCTCTCAAACTGCATAATTTTTTACTTCCATAAGCTATCATATTAACTTGGGAATGATGTTGCTCGGCTCAACATTGAAATTCATTTCAATAGCCCGTGATGCAGAAATGTGTTTGCATAGCAGTAACGTAAAAATAATGAACTCTGCCTTTTCCTTGCTAATTTCATCACAAAAGACTCCTGACCAGCTTAAGAGGTGTGTTGCAGTTGCATGCCACAAAAGCCTGCACAGCTGAGGAGATGCTGCAAAATGAAGTAGAACAGGAAAGAAATCAGAAGTACTTAAATTACCTGAGTGCATGACACCAAGACGGTGAAAGTAATGTAAAATGCATTAAATGAGGTCCGAGACATGATTTTCTTGAAGCTGCTCGGTGTGTCAGAAGTGTTTTAAAGAACTTTCAGTTTGCCTTTGACATTGCTGCAATAATTTAGAAAGAAAAAACCCCAACTTTTGAGTCCCCGTAATTGAATATGGTTTCTGCAGATCCTTGTGAATTCTTCAGGTGAAGGATCTGTATAATGGGAGTCAGAGGAGGACCCTGGTATCCCTTTTGACAAGCAAACAAGATATGTCTGGTACAGATGTTTGGATACTTGGAATTCATTATGCATCTCTAAAGGTGATAGCACAAATCATTATTGGTAGAGTATATAGGCTGCAGCCAAACCTTTTAAAAGTCTCCTCTATCAGCATGAAAGGTTAGTGTAGTGTTCTTCAGGGTTCTACATCTATCTTTTATGGTGTCAACTGCCACAGAGCTGAGAAGAGATAAAAAAGAGGAAATTTCATTAGAGGAAGGGAAGACAGCTGGTGGAGGAAGGCGGGAAAAGTTTCCATTTGTATGCAAGGAAACTTTAGAATGAAAGGGTCACTGCAACCTTTAAAAGGGGATTTTTTAATAGCTCAGTGTACTCAAAGTTCATGCAGCAATAGACTTTTCACAGGTGATCTACTGTTCTTGGGCCAGTTTTTATGCAGACTGAGCAAGAGCAACTCCAGAAGCTGGGCTAGCACACGTGCTTAATATACTCATCTCAGGTCTTGCCAATGCTGGCTTTTTGTCTGCAGTGCTGGGGCTGCTTCAGCATTGGCGCCAGCAGCTCTTGGGCTCCTCTGTTGTCACCAGTAGATATCAGTGCAGTGATGTGGAATTACTACCAAACGCTTCAGACAGTAACATGGGCATATCCTTTGTTCTTCCCTGGCAGTTGCCCAGGGGCCATTAGTCCATGATGGAAAGGGGGACGACTTGGCTGTGATTTGAATTGTATGTTGACAGAAGGCACATAAACAACTATTTATTTCCAGAGTGTTCTTGGGAAGCTCTGAATATATCCTTCCTTTCACAAAAATGTAGCTGATTATGATCTTGAGTCTAGGGAGAGAGGGTGCTACATATTGATGTTTATAAGTGCCCCTCTTTACTGTTTTGCCCTGTCTATCAAAAATAAATGTAATTTAAAATTTAAATTACGGCATTAGTGAAATTTTATGAAATTTAATTTGATTTAATTTAAAATAAAAGTGCTAAAAAGTTAAATTAACATAGAAAAAAATGCATAATAAAATATTTAAACTGCAGAAGTCCTTAGGGAGAAGCACCATCATAACACTCCTTTTCCTTCTCTTCTACCAGTCCTTTCCCAAATGACTGTATCGTGCACACTCAGATTCTTTAAGAAATGACGCAGTTGAAAGAGTAACAGACTTTTCTGAATGCTAATAGCTGTAAAGAAATGCATTTGCAAATGAAGGAGCTGATATGTAAAGGTTCAATGAGTTCTTCAAAGAACAAATTAAGCTGGTGTTAGTCATTATGTATCATTGCTTATACCCATGGAGGTGGGTGTATCTATCATGCTCCCATTCCTAAATAGGTTTATACTTAGACATCTAACAGGAACAGCTGTAAATGCAATATTTACAGTTTAGCTTTTTGGAGATGAAAATATACACATCACAGACTTCTACAAATGTAAGCCCTTCATCACATTTAGTCATAATGATTGTGAAGAGATCTGAATTTTTGTATTGCTCCTGTCCCTGTTGTGGGTTTCTTATGGATAAGCTGATAGCTTCAGTTTTTAAATATGTGAGGCCACCATTTTTTATGTGAATGAGTAACAGAAGTTGTTCTCTGGCAACAGTTACTTTTATCTTTCATGGCGTATAAAGGTTTGATGTGCTATTAACTAATATATTCTTGAGGTGAAAATTTATTTTGCTGTTGTCTAAAGCTTTGAGTATTTTAAAAAAAAATTCTCTAGCTGTCAATTAGAATGAAAAAATGCTTGGTCGGCATTGCGGAATAGATTTTGATTACCAGTTACTTTATAATTGCATTAATATTGTGAAAATTATTTTAGAGCTGAAATAGAGTTCTGCCTTTAAAATCCTGCTTGTAAAAAAAGTGAATCAGTGTAAGGAAGGTCTGGCACGTTTTTGATGTAACTGAGCCTATCATTCATTCTCTGTTGATTGGCTTAGGATAATTTGGACCTTGTTTCACCACAGATACAAGATGTGCATAAAGGTTCATAACTACATGTGATAGACTACTTTAGGACTGTGAGTTAATCTTTCATTCTAGGTTTTGATGATCTGAATGCTTCTCTGTCCCAAATAAAATTACTTTCAAGCAAAATATAAAGAAATCATACAACCATTAGTTGAGATGTTAAAAATAGTTGTATTATTTAATAAAATATTTTTCTGTTTTGGTGTTTTTTTCAATGTCCGTCCTGTTTCATAAATGTTATAAATTTCACTTTAAAGCAACCCAATGATAAAATATTTCTCAGAGGAGAAAGGACAAGGTTTGGGGACTACAATACTTTAGACTTGTGATTCAGGAGGAGCACAGTCTGTTAACTTGAGGACAGGAGTCATTCAAAAGGCATTAAAAAATTCAAGAAGGTGTGAGTAAGAGTGAGATTCAAAAATGAGAGCATTATTAACTTCAGTAATATATATATATATATATATATGTATATATATATATATAAGGTGTTTCTGTTTTCATGTGGCTGATGTAGAAGCCAAAACACAGTAGGATTAAACCTTAGCTCTTGCTTTTGTACTGAAGTACAGTGTGTAGTGTGCAGGGCAAAGTTCCTTGCTGGCTCAAACTGAGCAGAGTCCAAAAGCACGGCTTTCCAAGTCAATAGAAAGGGAAATCTATGGCAGGCCATTCAAAGCTACTTACTGAACTGGGATGTGGGAGAAGGGCAGGGAACTGGATCAGAAAAGCTTACAATGAAGGGATAAGATTTGAGTTACTGTCTGTGCTGAATGGCAACTATCTGAGATTCCTGGGGATGTCCAGGTGTTGGAATTACAGCATCATTTACTTGTCCATCATCTACCATTGTCTGGTGGATGCTGCCTCTCTCCTTCTCGTTCCCCCTTCCTCTAAGTAGATGTTCGAATATTTCAATTTGCCATCAGCAGCCTCCTGTCTAATTGTGTGGAGATAGGCAGTCTAAACAAGTTCTGCTAGGAAATCCATCTCCCAGCTGAACTGCTGAGCCAATAAAAGACTTGGCTCTTGTTTTGTCTGTGGTGTTCATTATATGAACACAATACTGTTCACTTCAATGGACCCATGAAGGATAATCATTAATTTCCTAGCACAGTATTTCTCCTGAGTTTGGGAAGAAGGAGTAAGAAATAATTCACCCTGATCTGAGACCCAGAGTCAAACATATTCTTATGTAGGAAACAGAAATATTTTTCTTACAATCTTTAATTTTGATAATCTTAATATTAGCTAAGAAGTCTTTGGATTGTTTTGTTTTGTTTTGTTTTCCTTTTTGCTTGAAACACAGGATTTTGTGGGTTATTTTGAAAATATTCAAGTGTTCTTTCAGCTTTTAAGCTTCGTTTGTCCTCCCTGTCCCAGTTACCCTGACAGTAGCATTGAACTCAGTTTATTATTCTCATTTTAGGAGGTTTTCTCATGAGGAGTAAGTTTAAGGTTTACCAACCACTGTTTATCCCTATATCTATTTCTTTCCTGAAGTGAAACAACTGGTAAGCTTTACATGCCAAGAAGACAATTTGAACATAATTGTATCAAAATGTGCCATTTTAGCAAGTAAACTAGTTTTAACACTTTTAATCATATTTAAGAAAATCAGTGTCAGGCTTAATCTATTTTCTGTAGCAGAAACAAAACTGAATACTATAACTTGCTCATTTATTTTAAGCCAAATTACTCTGATAACTGCTCTGCAAGTGGTCTGGGATACCAGTTTTGTCCTCAGCAGCCTTAATTGTATGGCTTTGTATTTGGTTCTTAGTGTTCAAACATCACAACATAGATTACCATCAGTTACTGTCTCATTAATGCCTTCTGGTTTGATGCAAAGTGATGCTGCCCTCGGGAGCACAGAGGTAGGCCTTACTTTAGACATTTTAGTTATATTCTTAGTTTCTTTGGAGAATTGGTGGATACCAAATTCTTGGCTCTCAAATTGCACACACAAATTGTAACTCTGAGGAAGCAAGGCTGGAGCTGAAATGCTTCCCCACAGCCCTGTGCCAAACTGAGGTTTGGCAAAGAAATTAATCTGCAAGCACTTTTTTTGTGAAATTATGCTATTCTGAATCACGGGCTTTCTTATATGGTGCTGGAAAGAGTAGTTTGCTTTTACTTTTTGACTTTTTACTTTTCTCAGCCTTGCCTGTGTTCTTTGGCCTTTCTTTGTGAGTTTAGAGAAAAAGACACAAACCTCCACTTACACCACGTAGGACAAATCAGAACATATCATGGAATCATAGGATGGTTTTAGTTGGAAGGGACCCTAACGGTCATCCAGTTCCAGCCCCTCTGCCATGGGCAGGGACACCTTCCACTAGGCCATATCACATAGACTAGTTTGGAGAAGTGTCTCAAGGGTGGTTTTTTCATTTGTTTTACTGGAACCGTTTCACTCTATTTCTGCTCTACACTAGTGCTTTAAGAGTGCTCAAAGCATTTTGGGTCCAGAAAGGAGAGATCTTTCCTTTCTATGCATCAGCTGCTGTTTGAGGGGTAAATGAGTAACTTTCAGATTTGACTACTGACAACTTTTCATGTAGGTATAACTGAATGACTGTAAATTCCTGAAATACAGGGATGAGAAACCATAGTCTTAGATTATAAAGAAAAAAGTTTTCCAGCAAAACTGAAAACATGTGCTTGTGATTCTTGGAAAATGTTAAAATAGTGGAAGGTACAATTACATGTGGAAGTTTTTAGGGGACTTTTTGAAGAAAATTTCAGAGCTCAAATGAAGACTTGAAAAGTTGCAGTCCTTTTACAAAAAAGGCTCAACATATGCATAGAAAAAGAAGCATTCCTTGTTAAACAGAGTGAGAGCAAAGGAATAAACCATTATCTGGAACCACTGTGTAAGTTGCCATTACATTATGGTTCAAGAAATGACAGCAGATGAACGGAAGGAAAAAATTGGAAGAGCTGGAGATGGCAGTCCATAAAAATTGTGCAAGGGAAATGGAGTGATTGAGTAAAAGAACAGGGAAATAATTTCTTCTCTAACCTAATGCATTAAAAGAGAAAAAAAAGTCTGAATTGAGACTGAACTGAGGCTTTTCAGGTGGCATAGCCTGTTTTACCTTTTTTCAATCTAGACTTCAAATAATAGTTCAAAATGAAACATTTTAAAATGCTGTACTTTACATTTTAGACTAAGGTGAAAGCAGAGTATGGAATTTCTTGCTTTTATCTTGGCAGCTCTGCTTGTTACAGCTCTTACTGTGTTCTCATGTTGGATGACTATTTTGAGATTGCAAAGTGATGTGGAATGAGGAGATAACTTGCCTTTCACAAAAAAAATTAAGGCAAGAACTTGAGACAAAATTTTAAAACAACATCATGAAAATTGAAGGACATTTCAAAATTGGAAGAAAAGGAGAAAAATATCAGGGTAATCTTTCATTAGTTTTTCAGAATTACAAATAACTTTTTTTTTTTTTTTTTTTACTTTTTCTTTAAGGAAATTAAAGAATAAAACTTGCACTGCTCTTTCAAGTGTATCTTCTGCTTTTTTTGCAGGTCGAAACTGAAATTACATTGAACAAGATATTTTGTCATGAGCTAGTGGCCTGGATAACCTTAATAAGAAGTGGTACAGTTTAATAGAAATAAATGGTCTTTATTCTCCAATTCGTCTGTTTGGAGGGAATAGAGGTTGTCATTTCAGTGCAATTCCTACATAAACTAAAAGTGGAAAAAAAAAAATGGTGAAACTAAACTAAAGGAACTTAAAGTTCACCTTAGAGAAAATATTTGTCAAAGCACCATCAAAGTCTGCAGTGTCATGAACTGATTCTGAAAAAGATTCGTCCTGAGGAAAGGTATTATATTTAAGATGTCTTTTCTCCTCCATTCCTTCTTTGAAATGCTTTACTTTTATAAAAGCTAGAGATCCATATTTCATTTCAGGGACACATAGTCTGATGTCCATCAAAAGTTTCCATTTTTTAGATTAAAGTGGAAGTTTTGAAACAGGACACCTGTTTATATTTTTTTCAGTGCGTGCATGGCTTTATTTTTCCTTTAGTTCTTAGAATCACAGAATTGTTAAGATTGGAAAAGACCTTTAAGATCATCAAGTGCAACTGTCAACCCAGCAGCACCATGGTGTTAACCACTAAACAGTGTCCTCAGGTGCCATACCCAAGCATTGTTTGAACATTTCCAGGAATGGTGAATCTGCCCCTTCTCTGGGCAGCCTGTGCCAGTGCTTGACAGCCCTTTCCATGAAGAAATTTTTCATAATGTCTAATCAAAACCTCCCTTGGTGCAGCTTGAGACCATCCTGTATTTTGGTTATAGGCATTCTGCATCAAGGACCCAGTTTTGTTTCCTGCTTGTACCTTGCTTGGCTAGTGGTGTGCTGCAAAGTGGACTGGTCTCCACAGTGATGAGAGGTCCTCTCCGAGTGCCTGTGTGTAGGATCAGTGTAATTCCAGAAGGCTCTGGAGCAGTGCTAAGAATGGCTTCTCTGTTTTTATGGCTTCCAAAGAGACTTTGTGTGTGTGTCTGTGTATTTTTATATATGTATGTGCATGCAGTCTGAAGATGGCTAAAAATGTACTTGCATTTTTTTCAGTATGTATATACTCAAGGGAAGGGGATATAAATAACTGAAAGTGCCCAGGCTTTTGACAGGCTCTTCCTTGTCACCCACCCAACCTGCAGAGGTGAGCAGCAGCCAAGGCACTGTATACCATGTTGTGATACCGGATTAACCTTTGGTGCTCTCTTGTCCGTTCTCAGACACGTACAGAAAGGTGTCTGCCTGAGCACAGGAGGAGAGGAGATGCTTGGTCACAGCTGCAGCTCTTGCTACTCCCACCTTTCCCAAGGGGAAACCCCCACGGCGCTGTCCTACTAGAGTTTGCCTGGATAATGCTTTTCTCTCTGAGCCACCTCTCTGCTATGTTTACCTTGCCTCATGTCTTCCTGATGGACAAAATAATTTACAATTAGAATCTCTGACCCTGTTTTCTTGATTTGCTCCACAGATCATGTTTTGGACAGCTTGGGAATATCCGCACTTGCAGCAATCTTAACTAAAGGTGGATGCATGCAGCTGAATTCAACAGTTTCAGTGAGTTCCAGTTTCAATCTGAAACACCGTATTTTGGCTTTATATGGAAGAAATAGTTTATTTTAATGTTCATTAAAGCTAAACTGACAAAAGGTCTAGGTGATGTGCTCAGAAGACTAGGGCAATATAAGAGGGAGAAAGGGAATAGGGCAGTACAGGTTTTAGATCTCCATTAAAAAAATAGTTTTTCAAAAACATATTTAAAGTTTTTAAATGCAAGTTTAGAAGTTTTTGCATACACAAATTCCCTGAAACACTCATCCTTCT
This sequence comes from Ifrita kowaldi, assembly GCA_013398055.1. Classification (NCBI taxonomy): domain Eukaryota; kingdom Metazoa; phylum Chordata; class Aves; order Passeriformes; family Cinclosomatidae; genus Ifrita; species Ifrita kowaldi. The sequence continues at coordinate 60,208 of VZRS01003131.1, forward strand.
TTTTCAACAGCATTCTGGCTCATTAGTTTTCTTAATACTTAAATTATTTATTCAGGAAAATTCATAACTATTTTTTTATTGCTGTGAAAAAGCAGGTAGAAAGATTGCTGGAATTTCATGACCAGTATTGCATGGCATTTCAGCCTTAATGTATTAAATATATATTAAATATATTTAAATGCCTGAACTTGCCTTAAGTTTTTTGGCTCAATTCTGCGACATATTTCTTTTTTTCAGAGTGGCCAAGTATAGATTTTCAGCCAGAAAGCCAGAAGGCTTTGGAGAACAGGTAAAACTTGTTTCTTGAGATGACTAACTTTGCACGAGTTTGAAAGAGTTTTAAAACCTTTGTGCTTTAACCCAAATCCAGCTCTCAAATTCAAATTTAGCCCATCTAATTGGATTTGGAACAGACAGATGAGTTGCTGTCTTTAGCATTTTTATTTAAACATGAAACTATCTTCCCCTTTATCTTGTTTTAGTTAAAATTAGTTCTGAATGAAACATTTTTACCACATCCTGGGGCTGCATGTTGAAAAAAAGAATAAACTGACCACCACGATTTCCAGTCCATTTCTTTAGCTGGAGCTGGTCTGTTAACTTCCAACTCATCAGTGAAAGAAAATGTTCTAAATCTAGAGCATTATTTTAACTTTTCCTATCTTTAATACAAGAAGTATCTTGGCATGACCTGTGCTTACTTCTCCCAGGAAGTCTGTAGCCATGTGATTTACATCTAGACCTGTGAGGCTTCCTAACAGCTGCTGCCTGAAATATGCACAAATAATTTACAGCAGCCTGTGATGACTTGTTGAATGGTGCATTAAACCACCTGAAGAAGAAGTATTCATGCAAACCAGTAATGTAGAGCATGTTGCCAGCTCTGGTTTTAGGGAAATTAGTGCTGTAGTTTGACACATTGCTGTGCCATGTTTTGCACAGTAATTTTAGAGACAGACCTAAAGAAAATAAGGGCTTTGGTACAGTTAAGTTTTGCGCATGTGCTTGCTGTAGGTGTCTACCTGGCCCTTAGTCAGTGAACCTCTGTTAAAAATTAATATAGTGAGTACTGGCCTAAATTACTGAAGTTCTTTCTTTTGTTGAAAGTAGGCTTTACACCATCACTTCATTTTATCAAATCTATATGACTACCCTAGGCTGACTGGCCTAAGGTGTTAGCTGCTACTGAAAGACCAAGTGTGTTTGTACAGCTCCATGCCCTGCAGAATGCTGCTTCCTTCCTTACTCTGGAAGGAAGATGGCAATTTTGCAGAGTTCTGAACCAAGGTGACTCTTGCTGCCAGTATCTCTAGATCACCTAGAGCAATGTGGAGAGTGTTGTGGCTGAGCATTCAGAGGTAGTATCAATTTCTAAATTTTGTCCTTACTTCTAAAAGCCCTGTGTGCCTCTAGAGACTTTATAATCACTTACCTACCTCGGACTCCACTTACTGCCTTTAGAGTGGTCTTTTCTATTCAAAGGTTTTATAAGATAAGAATTGAGAAAGAGATAAGAAATAGAGAGATGTAAAGGCTTTAATTGGTTGCTACTTTCTAGTGTTCTGTATTTCAATGTGTATTTATAATATGTCTCTTCAGTCTCTTAGTACTTACTAAAGGAAATATTTACTCTCCTCCTCCTACTTCCACTCTGTCAGAAAGCCAGGGTTTGTATTTCCACAGTTTGGAAATAAAGTAATTTGATAAATTGACTGTTTAACCAATAATACCTACTCTGCAAATGGCTCAAAACATTTGTTGTATCACTACAGAATAAATCAGTGACTGAATACTGGCAAAGAGTTCCGGCTGCTGAAGTTGCCGTGTCCCCTAACCCTTGGAAACTTCATTGTCTATCGAAATTTGGATAACTCAAGGTGTTGAGTAACCTCATGCTGTGCGCAGGGAGCTGCTAAGAGCGTGATACAGAGGCAATAGTAGGCAATAGCAGGCAATAGCAGGGTGGGGAAATGTCTAATGCTAACCATTAGGAAATGCTAGAATGAGAAGTCAGGGTCCAGCTTCTCAGAACACTGTGCCCAGTTGGACTGGAGAAGCCTAAGAAGAAAGTGCTCCTTGGACTCCATGGCAGATTGTCCCCCTTTCATGGCAAAAAAGAATCGTCTGCGTCTGTGGCTTAATGTCCCGGTGGAATTTTTATATATTTCAGTCTTATTCGGTGCAGAATTTAGAAGCTTTTTTGCATTCACTCAGAATATCCCAACACCACAGTCTGTGTTGTTCTGGGAACCATCTGCCTTTTCCTAAAGCTGTTTTTAATCTCTAATCAAAGATTAATTATGCCAAGCTTTGGCCATGAAGACTGTGGAGGAGCGAAAAAGAAAGTGCCTACAGCGCTCACCAAAGACATGGGAAAGTCAGGTACAAGTCAGTGCTGTGATTTATAGTTGGGATTCAGCAGCCAGGGATGCTGAGACAAGCCCTGAAACACCAGGCTAAGGCTGTGAATCCGCTGTGTGCCGCCGCCTCTTTGTAGAGGGGAAGTACTTTTCCAAAGTATCACTTAACACCTCCCAGATGGTATCTCTCTACCTGTACTTGCAGCTTCCCAGTGCTACCTGCCAGTATTTAACTTAGAGTGTTCTTTAACTCTTGTCTCTGAAGGATACATCAGAATCCTGTATGTGCCTCCATATCCCAGTTTTGTTCAGATTTCCCAGGGACAGAGCTCCCCAGGGATTTTCTCTTTCACCTGGACGTGTATCCAATATTAAAGTCCAGTCTGAGGCTGAACTTGTACCTTAAAATTTGGAATCCACAGGTTAGGGGAATAAATAAATGTAAATTTAATTCTGATCGAAGCTGAACAGTCAGGTTCCTCTCTGACTGCTTTCTTCATGCAGAGCTGGGGCTGAGCCTTCAGCGTCCATAACAACAACTTTCCCTGCAAATGGTGTCCTAATTCTGTCTAAAACTGTCCTGGGGGACTTTGACAGCTCCTCTGAGCTCTTTTGCTATTTCTCTTCATCTGTTCCCCTTTATCCAAAATTCTTTTCATGATGCCAGTCTGTTGGAAATACAGTTTTGATGGGTTATTTGAATACTAGCTACTGTTTGAACAATTCCAGCCCTGTGCTTCTTGGGTTACTGCTGAAGCTGTTGAAGTACTCAAAAAAGCATTCAAGCTTTTATATACATATTCAGAGGAGATTTTTATCTTTAGAATATTCTATATTGCTCTCTAACATTTCACTGATATGAATCATCTGATCATTGGATTGTTTTTAGCTGAATGGAGAATGTATTTCAATTTCTCTTCCCTCCTTCCCTGTCCCCAAACATTCAGAATTGGAGAAACCCAGTTTTCTTAGAGCATGCCCATGGCCTGAGGATTGGGCTGTTTTCTTGGGAGTAAGAAATCACTGTCCCAGAGAGAGGAATTTAAAATGTCAGCAAAATTAGAAGCTGATTCTCCAGTATTCAAAAGGGTTCTTGAAGCACTGGAATTTTAGGACAGCTTTTTTCACCTCCACATTTCCTCCTGGTTTGTGTGTTAAGAAATCCAGCGTGATAAGATATTTTGAGATCACCTATCACATAGATCTGTACTAGGTGGAGACAAGGTGACAGATGAATCTTGCTGCCTGTACCCCTGGAGCTGCAATCATACTAGTCTAGATATCAAGTGTGTTTTCATATCACTTGTGCCAGAAATGGCAATAGCTAAGGAATTTTAAGGCAGCCCATGAAAACTACCTGTTTTGATGTAGCTGAATCTCAGCAGTACACCTAAAGAGTTCTTTATTTGCTTGAAATTCTCTTGTGATGTATCCCAAAAATTACCTCTGGGGCAGTGTTGGAAATACTTTTTTGGTTTGGGTTTGTTTTTGTTCTTTTTATTAATTGTGTTCCTGTCTGCAGTTTAATGTTAACATTCCTGTGATACCTGGAGAGACACGTTTGGCAGATTTTTTTCAACTTGACATTTAAATCTGATTTCGCACCTCAGATTGTTTAATATTGTATAGTTACCTAAGAGAAACGATTAGATGTAATTTCATAACTTATTGGAGTAAATTATTATTACCTAGTGTAAATACAGGAGTCGTTTGCTGTCCATAATAGTTCATAACTGAGAACTTGTGCTTTAGTGGAAAAATAAGCATGATTTTCTTTCCTTTTTCTTTAATATTGATGATAACTAAGGCCTCTATCATTATTACCTATGTTTGGAACATAGAGGAAAATACAGTCCTTATTCACCAAGACAAATACAAAAAGGAGATGGAAGAAACTCCAGTTAGGGACGAAATTATTCTCATCTTTGGAATAAGTAATAAGCAAGTGCAGAATATCATCTGCCTAACTATTGTCAAGTTTTTGTAAACATCATGGGAGAGATAATCTTTAAGAGTAGTTTGAAGAGAAGGACAGCTGTTGCTTTGTGCCTACTCTGTTGTTGTTGTTGTAAATGCTACAAATGACAACATCACTGAAAACAGATATGGAATATATCACTTGGTTGCTCATCCTTTTAGTTCTTTTCTTCTGTCAAGGCCCAAGTCCCCAAAGTATGCTTTTGGGGAACATATGTCATCTGCCAAAACCCATTTGAAATCTGAAAGAACAATAATGTTTTCCTTTACTTTGTTTTTCAAAAGTAAAACATTTACATTTAGGGTGAAATGCTCCTTTTAAATACAGTATACTCTTAACTGTGACACTAAGTTGTTTCTTTTTTTCCAAAGAAGTTCAGATGTTTTAAAATTTGGCTATAAAAGCTATAATAAATGCATATTTTTAAGGCATAGAGATGTTTCAAATTACTTGAAAACTAAAATGACTAGAATAGGATCACCAGACCAAGAATTTGAAGTGTTTGTGCCTTACAATGAAAGCAAATTCCTAGCAGGGTTTCCAGCTAATCCCTGCAAGTATGTCATGTCCATGACAGGACAAGGGGGAATGGAATAGAAAAAGGGGGAAGGGCTTTAAGATGAAGGACGGTATGTTTAGATTAGGAATTGGGAAGAAATTTTTTGCTGTGAGCATAGAGAGGCCCTGGCACAGGTTACCCAGAGAAGTGGTGGATGCCCCATCCCTGGAAGTGTTCCAGGCTGGGTTGGATGGGGCTGTGAGCAACCTGGTCTGATGGAATGTGTCCCTGCCCATGGCGGGTGGGGCTGGAACAAGGTGGTCTTTAAGGTGTCTTCTAACTCTGATGATCACATCAAAGTCATTCTTTCCTTTCTGGATGGAAATAAGATGAAATTCTATGTGCGCAAGCTGCAAATGGAAATGCAAATGGAAATGCACATTCTGCAACCAGAATAATTCCTAAAATGTTTAAAAAATTGAGTCAATAGTTGCTAATAACCGTTGCATATTTTGCAAGCCTGGAATGTCTTGGGGCAGAGATACCTGCAGAGCACCAGGAGTACAAAGGAGATATGATTCTGCCAGCTGCCTTACCCAGGAGAGATGCAACCCAGCTGTCAGCTCATTGTATAATATAAAAATCCTTTCAAGATAACTCACCTAAACAGGTAGCTCAAGTGGAGCTCTATTTGTGGCTAGAGTATTCCTGATAAATGAGAACTAGATTTTTTTTAAACATTTTATTCTTCTGTCTGCATGCAAGACATGCAGTTTTTCTAGAAGACTCCTGTCCTTAGAGTAAATACTTTGCTTTAAGGGCAAAGGCAGAGGTGAAGGAAGTGGATTATAGCTACTCATTGTCAACTACCATATCCACTAGCTTCACCAGGAATGTCACCCCAAAAAGCTCCTTACCTAAGTTTAATTGTGAAAGCATGCTAAACTAAGACATATCTAGGTATCAATGTGTATAGAATATCTGTACATAAAGCCTTATACATATGGTAAAGTGCTTCATAATACTTTGAGTGAGAGCTTGGTTGTGTGAACCACTTGTGAATATGGGCATAAATTGTTCAGCTGATAATATAAACTGCTTTGAAAAAGGTGTTCAGGCCAAGTGAGAGCACTGACTACTCTCAGTAACTCACAACACCATTAGGATGCCAGAGATGTAAAAAGTGCCAATACACCCAAGCTGAGAAGAGAAGCTGCTCATTTTTTAGTGGTTCACTACGCTGTCCTGGAGGCAGCCAGCATTCCCACTTTCATAGCAGAGCACATGACCACAGTACAGCACAGAAATGTACAAACCCCTCTAGGTGTGGAATTAGGGGGAAGAAGAGGGAAATATTTTTCTGATATTATCTGCAGGGAGTGAGGTGTCCTGAGACAAGATCAGCCAGTTTGTTTTTATGATGGGACAGAAGTTTCAGTTAATTTCAGTAGTCCTCAATTTTGCCTGAACCTGAGCCTCTCAGATGAGAAATAAAAGCAATCCAGTGTTTAAATTTTATAGATTTGGTGTCCCCCCAGCCTGGTTATAGTAATCAGTCTGAACTCATGACTTTGTTTAGCTGAATATTTGTCAAAAATATATAATTTTAAAGTAGTGGATATCTTGCTGAGTCTTTCAGCAGACAGACTCTTCAGAGCTTTAAGCACTTCAAATACTTGACGTGGTACAAAAATGCCCAGTGCACAAGCTGATGCTGCCCTGCTTTCACGAGGAGATTTAAAGTGCCAACATAGAAGCTTATGAAACAAGTTACTGGTACAATAAACAGCATTTTAATCGCCTGCTATTCATTTGTTAACTCTGGGGTGAAGCTAAACTTCTAAACTACAATATAGGCATTACATACAACTACCTCTGAAATATTTAATTAAGTTTAAGATATCAATGTCTTTAGTTTCCTTATGTTCAGAGTAGTCAGATAATGGAAACAGAGAAACTTGAAATAACAATCTGTTACTTTCTGAGAGCTTCTCTCTATCCTCACTGATGAGATTTACAATGTAGTAATGCTGCAATTTCATCATTATTTTGTAATCTTCTTAAATGAGTCTCATGTTAGTGCAGGCAATCACAATAACTGCTTGAATAGGATTTGCTGCTGAGCAAAGCTGCTTGTGTTGCAAAAGCAACTACAGAAATACACAAGCAAAAAAACCCCATTGTGCAAAGTGTTTACTTTCCCATCAGGTTTACAGTGAGTCTTGAGAAGGGAATTTAGTGGTGACTTCACCCATGCTAGCAAGATGTCAGCAAATTGTCAAAGAAGGAAATAATTCTCTAATAGCAGCTTAAGGCAAGTTCAAAACCGAAGGAGATTGGTAACCAGAACACTTACTTAATGTGGAATGCTGTCATATTTCTATAGAGTGGAAAAGGAACTTCTCTTGGCTTTGCAATGCCTACTGCTCCCATGGTCTCCTAGCCTAGGAGAGGACTTGAAGGGGGAGAAGCGTGGTGTCTGGCTGGCAGATGATCCCTCATACTCAGGAGCTGTGTCCCAGGGAGCCAGGCTTCTGCAGTTTTCCTTTCCTCAGCAGTGGCAGCTGAGATGACGGAAGCAGCAAGAAGTCACTGCATCAGATTGTGCATGTTCACATTTGGATGTGGTTGTCTTTAAAATGACCCAATAGTTCTTTCTTTCTTTTTTTTTTAAATAAGGTTTCCTCATCCCTGGAAGTGTTCAAAACCAAGCTAGGTGAGGCCCCGAGTGACCTTTTCTACTGGGTGACGTCCCAGCCCAGGGAGGGGAGATTGAAACTAGAAGATCTTTGAGGTCCCTTCCAATCCAAGCCTTTCTGTGATTCTTTGATTAAGTTTTGGTCTCAAACCCAGCCTTTCACTAAGCATTATTTATTCATGCTGCAGTGCACTTATTCCTTTCGGATGAGTATTGTACGTTTGGTATATGCTTTATCCCATTGAAATCTTTGAGACAATTCATATGGGTAAAGTTACGTACTTGGGTCTGTACCTACAGAGTCTGAACATGGCATTAGATCGCTAAGGTTCACAGTTACTAGGCATCAAACACCACAGTCCTAGCTTGATTTTTAAAAGGTTTTTTTTTTTCCAGAAGAATATAGCAATAGTATCACCACAGGGCTGTTGTATCATAGTTCTTAATTTATTTTCCTCTTCAAACTCAGGTTAAGAATTTATTGCTGCTCATTACGTCTTTGCCTGTATGCAACCTGCTTAAATCTGCTTTTGTTCTTTTTATCAGAGATATTGATCTATGATCTGATGTCCCTGGACTGAGTCATGATTCAGGCTGTTGACCCTGGGCTAATTGTGCTTCTGGTTTCAGAATTGTTTGTAAAATCTGCCTGGAGGTGTCTCCCATTTCAAAAACCAAGATCATAGCTGCTGTACGAGTATTAACGTTAATGGCATAGTACTGATTACTCTTCTGGTCTATTTGAATTCCAGATTCCTAGCAGCAAATATCTTATCCTCATTCTTATTTGCAGATTTTTGAAGTGGTGTGAAGAAAGAGTGAGAACTGTTATAATCCTTATGACCTTCCTTAGAGCCTTATGGATATTCTGTAGCTATTGAAATAATAACCCCTTCCCACTCAAGTCCTACTCAAGTCACAATTCAAAATTTCTTCTGGATACAGGATTCTTTCGGGGTGCTTGGTATTTTTAAGTTAATGCTTCTTGAGACTTCATTTTAAATTTAATTTTATGTGTGAAATAAGTAAAATGTCAAAGAAAAATGACATGTTTTTCTCCCATTGAAAATATATTCAATTATTTCATCTTGATTATTATAAATATGGAAATATGTACTGATTTCAGATAGAAGTTAACATGTGCTAATAACTATGGCATTCAAATAGTTTTCTCACAGTATGTTTATCAGCCATAATTAATGTTGCAAAATTAATGTTGCATTGGAGCTAGAGGGGCTGGATGGGGATTATGTACCAACATGTGGTGATGGAGTTGGAAATGCAGTTGGTCTGCCTGTGTACCTGTGTAGGCAGGTGCTCTGATGGAACAGTGTAAGACAAAGCTAGGATTTCATCATCACACCACACTGTCACTTGCTGTCAGGATCTTTCTAGCACTACGGAAAGCTGATTAACTCCTTCTTGGATAGCACAGGACTCACAGCAGTAGCTCTGGAGGTTACATCTTAGCACAGTAAAAAAATAATTTCTTTGAAAGAAGCAGGTTTTATTTTCATTTTCAACTCCTGGAAGTAAAGCTGAATTTTATTTATACAACCAACTGGCTTCTTTTACTGACAGCTGTTCCTATTAATTCTTCAAAGATACCTTAAGCAACAGCTAAAGTGAGGGATGATGAAAATTTGCAGGGAGTTTGCTTACTTTGTAGGCAGTTTTACTTGCCAAAAAAGTACCTAAAAAGCAGGTAAAAAATATGTGGGCACCTTTATTTCATAAATGCAGGGACAAGGATAAGGTCCTTAGCTAAGGATTTTAGTTATTTGAGGATCATCTCCTGAAAGCACTTTCCTAAGTCAAACATAATTTTGCCAGCTAGGAAACATTGTACACTACATATGTACACTTAGGAAATAATGGGGTAAAAAAAAAAGGGCAGTTTTAAAACTAAAGTATCAGAAATCTTGTTACATTGCTAAGCAAGGCACTAAAAGACTGCTTTTTATAAAGGTAGCTACAGATACATCATTGACTGATCTTAGAGGCTGATTTTCATGTGTTAAAATGCAGCAGCTTTCACAGCTAAATACTCTCACATGGACCTTCTTAAAAAAATTTATGTAGAAACTTAAAGGGGAATGAAAAGTAAGAGGATGTGTGTTTTTTGGGAGAGATGGATATGAGGACAGTACATGGGGGAACATGCTTACAGGTGATAGCAGCAGATATCTTTGACCAACTCTGAACAATACATAAGTGAAGGTAAGGATGTGTTAAAAATGAGATCAAACTATTTTTCGAGCTAGTCAGAGGTGTTCTATGTTAACCTAGGTCTTGAAGATTTGAATATTACCTGCAAAGGTAGAAGATTATTGAATATTAGTCCTGTTCTGAGCTGATCTCTTTCCACACTTTATCTGCTCCCTTCGTCCCATAGTTATGTTGACATTAAGTTCTCCACAATTAGTTACTAAAAAAAAAAAAGCCTTAATGAGAGTCTGCAGACACAAGATATTTAATTTTCACATCTGAAAGACCTGGAAAATTCAAGAGGTAGAGAAGGGGTAAAGATTGGTTATCTGTTATTTCACAGCTGGAAATGAGGTTTTCAGAAGAAGCAAGCATTGACAGGAAACAAACTCCAGTCAGATTTGACCGTGAGGAGGCAATAGGTAATCACTGTGAAATGCAAACAATACAATTATTAGTGTTTTACTACAATTATTAGTCTTTAAAACCTATAGTCTCTCAGTTAATTTTCAGCTTTTGGGATAGAATGGGTGACAGATTTAAGAAAAGAAGAGGGCACAGAGGAAGAATAAAGGACAGGCTGAAGTTAGTAGCTGAAATTATAGTTTAAAATTACTTTTAAAAACGAGGTTGTTGGTAGAACACTGATTTTAGCTCAAAGTGGCAGTTTCAAATAGCTGAAAAAAGATCTTTTGAATACACATTCAGCCCTTGGTTTGATTTAGAACATGCAAATGGTTATGAAAAAGTGTCTCCTATTAAAAATGTCAGAAAGCTTTGGAAAAATGTCAGCAATTTCCAATAGAACACATAAAAACCTAAGTTGTAAGGTGGCTTTGTAGGTATTTCCAGTTATTTAGCACCTGGTAAGTACAACAGGCTTGCTTTGTAGTAGCAAATTTACTTGTCTTTGTTACAAACATTATTTTAGTGGAGGTTTTTTTTCAGCTGTTATTGTTTCTATTACTGTACATGCAGAATTTTCAAATCAGGAGATGTAGGGGGAAAAAAGAGATCCTGGTGGAAGGGGGAATCTTGGTTATAAGGTGAAGAGCCAAATTCTTCCTCACTGAGAGGAGGAGGTGGGAAACAGAACACAAGAGTAGAACTGCAATGGTCCAGAAGGACTCCAAGAGTCCATCTGATTAACTTCTGTTGTTCAAAAAAACGCATCAGTTGCACAGTGTATTCTGACTATTGTCCGGACATGGAGACTTAATGATCTCATTTTCAAACCAAATGAACTACCTCTTATTATACTTAAGTATAAGGCACTTCAGAGGGAAAAATCTCTTTATGCCTGCCAGAAAAGCAAATTAACTTTGAATTAGTGAAGACAATAAGAGTTGAAAATAATGTAACTAAAAGCAAGAGACTTTAATTCAAATGATATAACCTTATGACCAGGAACAGATAGTCCAGTTTCTTACACTTGTGTTTCAGATTTATTGGTAAAATTTAAACAGAAACCTTCTTTGTACAAGTTTTCCCAAAAACTGACAGTTTAGGTTAGTGTTGCTTGTGATTTGTACAAGAAGGATTTTCACCTGATCGCAACTTCTGGCATAAAAAAAAAAAAAAAAGGCAGTGAAAAACCTCCACTGAAAAACAACTAAAATCCCAGCACTGAATAATCAGAGAACTAAGCCTATCATTGGGTGATCTATGGAACATTCTCCACTATGCCAAGTCACTAGGAGACGTGAAAATTGTTTTAACTTGGATTTCTTGTCCTGAAATAAATCATGCATGCTGTATCCAATGAATGCTTCCTGCTATGAGTAAGACACTAATGAAATACTTAATCATAGGTCAGGCATGTAAATTGGAATCTTATACAGAATGCAATATACTTTATGCTTTTTCTTATATTTTAAAGTGCTGCTTGAGAAATCTATGAAAGTACAAATATATGTATGGAGAAGGGATAGTTTTATCAATATAAATTGAGGTAAAAAAAATTCTTGGAAATCAATGGATTTTAGGAATAAAATGAGCTGTTTCATTTTCTTAAGTATGCTGAACTGTCATTGACAATGCTGATTGCAAATTTTGTTTAAAAAAAGTTTCCCTACAATTTGTATGAATTTATCTGGAAGCTTTCATAAAGAACAAATAGAATGAAAGTCTGGGGCACAGTAAATAAGCTCCTTAACATCTGCAGAATTATATGGAAGAGGTTTTGAAAGAGTCTATTACATTATATATCACTACACTATTTTACATATTTTCTAGAAGCATTCAATTTTACCTAATGGTTCAATTCAATCTCCAGGTCAAGATGATGCTAAATCTATTCTGATTCAAAGCAAAGAAAGACAAAGCCAAAATCCCCTGATCATCAGCTCGTGTAGGGCTGGAAAAGTCTCAAAGTTCAAAAGTCACTGTGTTTCTTGTGACAGGATAATATAACTGAGGGAGATAATGTAATGAACTCATACATACCATTATGAGAGGTAGTGTTTTCCAAAAGATCATCAGATTGGAACTATTACTTGTAAAGGAAGAATATCAGACAAAGTCATTTTGGTGACAAAGTGGTTGAGAGAGGGAAAAGAATTAAGAGGTTTAGCAAAATGTAATGAATAAGAAATGGTTGCTTGGCTTTTATTTTTTTTTCCCAAGGGAAAAATCCTTGTTTTCAGTGAAATTAAGCAGCTAAGAAGAGGAATGAAAGAAAACAGATGGTAGATAGGAAGAAAGAGTAAGTGAAACTGCACATTGAGAAATGGGTAGGCAAGCAGAAACACTAAATTCTTGATTACAAAATGGCATTTAATTTTTTACTTTTTCAAACTTCTTGATAGATATCTTGATTATATGGCTGTATATGTCATCTAGGAGCTCTTTCCTCTCATGACAGAGGAGCAAGGATGATTAGGTGGCTTTGAGTCCCAGTGTCATCAGTGTATAATTTAAAGAATAATTTTTTGACTCAGAGGGATATGTGGGTAGGGGTAGAGTGCTCATTTCACAAATCTAAAGTCATAATAGTTCATATCAATCCTATATTTTTCTCTCATCAGTTACATGGACAGTATGAATTTTGATTTTTTTTTTTTCTTTAAGAAAGAGCTTCTGGTTTTTGTAAAAGCACCTGCTGCTCCTTGGTGATTTTTTGGTCTCATCTGCATTTTGGAAGCATTTAACAACACCTTCTTTGCTTTGTTTGCCATGTAGTATTTAGGTTTGTAATTGCTCTGGAGCTTTCTCAGTCCAGTTGCAGGCTCTCGTCATATTCTTGACAGCCTTGGCTTTTCCTTTTTGTCTTTTGGTTTTGTCACATTTCTTGCTTCATTCTACTCCCCTGGGGTCTATCCAGCTGTTTCACTCTTGTTTCTATGGATAGTGAGTGGGAATGAATGCAGGTCCCGCATTCTTCCTGTCAGAGTCACCTTTTGTCCCTTGTTCCGTGGCTGGCAGATGTCTGGCTGTCGTAGTCCAGGACTCGCAGAGCAACAGCATCATCTTGCACACACAGCCCAGAGTCCTGAGTTTCTATATGCATGTGGAGACACAAATTTAGACGTTTATAGAATACCAAAATCCATTTTGTTATTGTGTTTTGACACAGCATGCCTTTTCAGCACATGACGCCGCATTTGTGTGTTACTGCTTATATCAGTTATTGACCTCTTTATGGGTTTAACCCTAACTGTACATCCAGATATGCTGTAAATAAAGGGAAACGTAGTATTAGATCTTGTCAGGCTGTTCACACATGGATATCAGGCCATGTCCAGCACTTCATAAGAGCATTACAATTCCTTATTTGGGTGAATCATGCTGTAGTGTTCTCCCTACTGCCACCAGGGTCTTCCAGGCAATCATCTGTATACATGTGCAGCTCTGATAGCATATTTGTTTTCTTTGAAGGATTTTTAGTTTGCTGTTTTCTTTCCATTTTTGTCTAATTTTTGAAACTACTTTCTCATTTCCCCCCCCTTTTTTTTTTTTTTTTAATTGAATCCTTATAGTACACTTATGGAATATTAGAAATAGAAAGTAAAGACCATATGTCTTGACTCTACCTCCTCTTGGAACTTCTATCAGCTGAACTCCGCTGGAACCAGGAGTGGTAGCTATGTTTGTTCTTTTCTATATCTTTTCTGTCTTTCTCTCTTTCTCTTTCCTCTTCTTATAAATCTCTTTCCTCAGAATTTTTGAGTAGCTTAAAAACAAGTGGGCTTAGAGTTTGCAAAGTTGAATGGGCCAAGTTAATGCTTTGAGAAGTGTTTTATGTTGATTGAATGCTGCTCTAAACATTTTGCCAGTTTCATGATTTTCTAAAGTTGCCAGTAAAGGTTTTTTTTATTGTTTTGACCTCTTGAGAATATCTTGTCAGTGCTTCTCCCATGCCTCTAACTCAGAGTTTATGAAAAACTGTAAAGCCCTCCTAAAATTGTCATAGTGCGAGTTATGGGCCCTTACAGTACTCCATGTAACTTCTGTGTGCATACTGCAAATCAGATTTTCTCCCTGCAATTAACAGCCATTTTCCTTTTTTTTTCTTCCAAAAGATTAAGAAATGGTGATAAATTAAAGAAGGAAAACAATATACATGTATAAATATATAACTACCCTTAAACAGTATAAATTAATATAAATATTAGGAAGCATGATATTGGAGGAAAAACTTGCTGGAGAGATAAAGCAGCATGGCAGTAGCTGGGGATGTAGAATACATTCATCAGATGTGTGCAGGGCTGGGCGTGTTATTGAGGAAACAAATGGCTTTGGACTTCTCAGAAATGTGTGAAATAATTATCCTTGAGAAGGTAATAACCGGCTGAAAGAAAATGTGAGAATGCACTGTTGGTGTGTCTGTCACGCTGGAGAAGCAAAACTCTTCTGCTTAATGATAGGCCTTGTCACTTCAAACAAAAGGGTGTAGCCAGTTTAAGCCCTGAAGCTGTTTTATTGCTTGTTTAGTCACAGCCATTCCATATTACCATTTTAAGACCTGTACCATTCCTTTTAAAGTTTTTAGAAGAGCCATTTTCAAAGCACTAAAGGTCTCATCATCCATCCACTGAAGATGATGTCCAAGTTTCTTGAGGATTTGGAACAGGCTCAAAATAAAATCAGAGTTTCTTTCCAGAGCCATTAATAGACAGTTTCATTGTTTATTTTATACTAATTAATCCAGTCACAGTATAATGCACGAAATCAATTTGTCAGATTGTGTAAAAGCCTGTGTAATATTTACTAATTTGGTTTTATACTTTAATTATTTTTTATAGTATAGGAATACCACTTCAAATGAGCAACTAACAGTTAAGATTGAATGGCATTTTTGCCTATCATTAAATGCATTTAAAATTTTATTAAAAATATAAAATCTTATAATTAAATATTCCTCATGAAGTTTAATTTTACATAATATTACATATGGCAAATATAAAGCATTTTTTCCAATTTAAATGACTGTGTCTTTTTTAGGAGACAGTTGCACCTAGATGTTGTTTAGTATTAAAGAATAAAGGTATGAAATAGCCTGCAATTATGGTGATATTTATAAGTGCTTTTTTTCTTTTTTTAAATTTTTATTCTTGCTATTTGACTTTGAGTGTCTGTGCCTGTTGTTCTTATGTGTTAAAGATTCCTGAAAAAGTTAATGGAAGAGAGTTTTTAGTCTCAGTCATCCCACAGGTCAAAAGTTTATAAACTGGCCTGGGTGTTTTTTGAAACGGCCAAGCTGCAAATGTTCTCAGTGATATCCACATTTAAAAGAAATAGCAGTAAAAAAGGGTGTTTATGGTTCACTGTATTTCTGCAAATTAAAGGAAACTGCATTGTTTATAGTCTGAAGTAACAGGTACTATTTTCAGGATATGCATATTTTCTAATTTCTCTTTTCTTGTTGCTGCTCTACAAATCCAGACGGAAGCTACTCAATAAAATAAGTGAAAAAGGAAGAAAAGGCAATTTAGGTTCTTCCAGTCCTGTGGCCACTAAAAGGTATGATACTGAGAGCAAGTGGGTCAGTGTGAATAAAACATGCAGGGTTGGTATAACCCACTGCAATAGCAGTTTGGATGGGATGTGAAACCTCAAAATCTGAGACAAACTGAGCAGTAGGAGCAAAGCTGAAATGCCAGCAGGGAAATTGCTTAGACCAGCCTGTATACTATTGGGTCTTATCTCTTCATCTTGCAACAGGCATAAAAACTCCAGTGGATCTTAGTCCCTGAGACCTTTTTTGACAGTGAAAGTTCCATAAGAAAACCGAGTGGAATCGCTCAGTCACTGCAGTTTCTTAGGAAGTAACATGGCAGCTGCAAAACTGATTATTGCAGTTAGTGATTGTATTCAGCCCACATGTTCCAGGTGCTTGAAACCTGCACCACTATCAGTTGGAAAGCCACTGAAGTGTGTGTTCTATACTCATACCTGGTGAAGATGCTAGAATTTCTCAAACCACCAAAGAAATACCTGGTGCATACGAACACAGTGGTAGCAACTGAACTGGGCATGGAGCAGGTGTGCAAGCTCATAACATGATAAATATTGTTGCTTCAGTTTCTGTGAAGCCTCATCAAGAGAATGCCATCAATCAACATCAATATTTTAATTCTTGATGGATTGAGCAGTCACAGTTTAAAATGTAAAATTACAGCTCATTTTCAAGCTGCTACTAGTTGTAAATCAAACTCCAAAATGTTCTGTTGGAACTGTAACTGTGGATGAGCATCATTATTGTTTTCAATTTGCCACTTTCATTTTGATAGGAAAATATATCATAAAGCTTTGATTTTTAATTTATTTTTATTACCAAATGTTTATTATCATGCTTGTCATTTTGACTTGAGCATCCTGGGAGAGAATTTTATTTTTAATGGTTATTCAGTAAAAGAGATTAAATCAACCTTAAGAGTGTATTTTACTTAATTTCAATTATGGTTTATTTCTCAGAATATATTTATAAAGATATGCATGATTACATGAATCATTAGAAATCATGTTACCAAGGAAATGACTTAGTGAACCTTTTCTTCAATACATATTTGCTTTTAAATATTACCAAATGGGAGCCAGAGGGCCCAAATACGAGATGTCTCAATTCAGTAGGAACTTTTCTGAAGAACAATGCAAATATTGTGAGCGCTATTTTTAAAAATACCTGCAAACTAAGACCACTCTTTAATAAAACTTAGGCTTCAATGACAGCAACAAGCCCTGAACTTTCCAAAGGAATGAGAATTTCACTTTTCAGGCATTGGTGAGTAATGCTGTAATGCTGATCATAATTTTTAGCCACTCAAAAAAATCCACTTTTAGCTTAAATAGGTTGAACCTCTGCTATAATGAAAGGTATTGGAATGTACCTAAATGACACCTTGTTGACTTTAAGCAATATTTTATTTTAAGCACATAGGCTGGTATTTAGCATCCTGTTGAGAACTCGTGGCTCACGGACAAATTTGAGAAGTTTGAAGTTAGAAAAAGAAAGGGGTTTTCCGTCCAGAAATTAGGTTTTTCTGATTTTTTTTTCCTAAGACTGAGAAGGAGAAGAGAAGAATATGCATAGCAGAAAACTCAGTCGTAGGCAGTGTTTTTGAGCCAATGAAAGAACACAACCACTTTTAGGCACTTTATTACTTCCTTAGGTTCTGCTGACATCTGTAATATATTGTGAAGATGTGTTTGAGCACACGATTATGATCCCAGTTTACTGTTGGCATAAACTTTGGGCTGAAAAGGTGTTAACGATTAGTCCATAGTTGATATATACATACAGTTGCTTTTATTTTTGAACATCACACCCTCAACAACTCCCGCAAGTCAGTGCACTGTGAAAAGACCCAACTAAATAAATGGACACTTCTTTCAGATAGTTTTCAAGGGACCTGCTATTTGCATCTATTATGTAGAGTACTGAAATAATTCAGTCAGTGTGGAGAGTTATAAACATGGCAGCCACATCCAGCAATTTTACAGGACATGAGTATGACTTTAGTGTTTCCTGGCAGGTGAAGAGACTTCGTCATGAGTAACATAAACAGTGACAAAATTTTATCTGAAGGACAGGTGTTTGATAATGTGAACATAAACCAAAACGAACTGTGGAAAATATGGTACCTGCATATCCTGAAAAGACTCAGGGTCAGTGTTTCAAGAAGTGGAAAAGCCCAAGAATTTTATGTCTGACCCAAAATGTGTTGAAGGTCTTCCTTCTAAGCACAGATATTTCACAATGAAAGTGCTAGCTGAGCCTGGATTATACAGTACTTAAATTAGCTCTCTGTACAATATTTTATTGTGCAAACTCATGAACAGTTTGTTTACATGTTATTTTCCTTGTGGTCCTTTTAAAAGAGTAGTCTGTATTACTTCTTTTTAAGTTGGTTTATTTTAACATCAGCTGGACAGACCTACTAGGTGTCATCGAACTCTCTGTTCTGCTCTCAGCAATATAACCCCATCCTTTTCATAAACAGATCAAAGATCTTCTGAATATTATTCCACCCTGTTGAGGAACTTCACTGCTGCAGAAGTTAAAGACATTCCTCTTATAGACAATTATCGTCATATTTTTTTTTTCCCCCTAGGGTGATTTTTTCTGATTTCAGAAGTATTTCTTCCTCCTCATGTTTCAGTCTCCCAAATTATTTATGAAGCACAAATATATGCCTTTACAGACTGTGTTTGGAAAGGGAAACATAATTTAAAAAAACCCATTTTTTTTTCATATCAGCATTGCTATTTTAGGTCTGAGTTTTATGAACCCCTGTTGATATAGCTATGCTGAATACTTAAGAGTAGGTTGCAGGTCTGTGAAACTCAAGGAACATCCTAAACCCAGTCATTCCGTATGCAGGTAAGCCTGTGACAAAATGAATTTTTGGTGGCAGAATTTAAAGCATTTCAACAACTTTGGTAACATCATAATTGTTCTGCGTGATTTGAACTTTGTGTCATATGGATTGATATAACTGTTCCACATGTTTTCATCTGGTGGTTCCTGTTTCTCTGTCCTTTGACTGAAACAGAACTGACTGTAAAAGTGTTTGCAGCTCCTTTCAGGGTATGGCTTGATCTGCAGCTTGTAATTATTATGGTTAATGACAGGATTCTTTATGCTATGGCTTGTGGAGTTAACCTCTACATTAGGGTAGGTGAGATTCTGTCACAAAGAAATTATTATCTATTTAAGTGCTCTGAGTCATATCACTGAGATAATACATTTGTTGTAATACATTTTAATAAGGCAGTTTATGAACAGGTTTGTTATGAAGTGGAGCCAAACTTAACAAGTTATCATCACCTCATGTTGCTTTGTCCTGTGGTTGGAGGAGAACTGAGCAAATGCACACGAACAGTGCTATTTGGGGAGGTTTTCTGTGCTGTACCCCTTGATCAGAGGCATATTTCGTGCTCAACTTAAAAGCTTGCTTCCACTCCAATCCCTGTGTGGAGGTGAGCATGTTTTCTATTTCCCACACATGGCTGCGTCTTTGTGTGGTCGCTCTGCGTGTTCCCTATGGCTACCTGCGATTGTATGCCAGATATATGTTAATGGCAACTGTTGGAACACTTTCAGGATTGTACTTCTCATTTTAATTAGTCAGTTGCTGTCATTTTTCACACTGCTAATAAATCGCTTGAGATATATTGCTTGTGGTTGTGGTTGTGTTTGAGGCATAAATCTTTTGTTAAGAGATTAGTGAGTCATCTATCCCACGGCCCTCATTGCCACCCATTACACACTATAATAAAGCTTTCTCCACTATAGATCCATGAGTCTTCTACTTTGGGATTGCACTATAGCCAAACGGTGTCTGGGGCAGCAGGATGATGGGATAGTAGACAGATGATGCAAGGCAATCCCTTTTCTGAGCCTTTTTGTTTTTCATGGAAACTTCGCAGCACAACTGTCAGTCATGGTGTTCCATCTCAGAGCCAAAAGCAGGACCGGGGCATGGATGAACAGAGGAATTGCTGCAGCCCCCTTGTTCCCCCTTTTGCAAACACTGAAATTCACCATGAATTGAGATTGTGCATCACTTGCTAATTGACCTTTGCTGCTATTTTACAGTCACAAGTCCCTTGGCCCATCTGAAAATAAAATTTGAGCCTGTGAAGTAATTTTACAGGTTGATAGGAAGAAAGCATGTGTGAAATCTGCCTTTAGACAAAAATACAGTGTTTTCCTACTGGTGACATGGGACCTCTGTGCTCTCATATTGTCTTCTCAGGGGGTGCATGTATTATCCACTCTGGGATAAAGATTTAACTTGTTCTAAACTGTTGCATTAAGACACTTGACTCCCAATCTCCTATTTATAACCTCAAACTCTCTAAGGAAAAATTAAGTTGTGGTGAACTGAATGCATGTTTGAACTGTATCGCAAAAAAAAAAAAAAAGGAAAAAATTCAGTGCTAAAAAGATCAACCCAATTCACATGAAATTTCTCTGCAGACGAAATTGAAATAAAATATTTAGTTTTCAGAACTATTGTGAAAAAAGTAAGAACTTAAAAAAGAGAGACGTTTTTATCAATTAATTTTTTTAAAAGCTTTTAAACTGCTGTTATTGTGCCATGAAATAATTTAGTGAGTACTGTACAACTCCCAACACACATTTGAAAGAGAGAAGAGAGGTGAAAGCTGGTGGTATCCAAGCAAAGTGAAGTGCAGGACAGTTTGGCTTAACAGTTGCCTCTAACACCAGCGCTGCTTAATAACCTATCAGCATTTCTTATATGGGTAAATATACAGAGAGCATGCCTAAACATGGAACTCAATGACCTCTTTAGCTGGTTTCAAGGTTTTCTTTTTCCTTAAAAGATTGAACATAGATGCAAAACCCTGTACATATTGAGCTAAGTTCTGCTAATCAGAGATTAAAATTCCTTTTTTTTTTTATTGGTTGCCTGGAAGAAGAGCTTGAAATAAAATCCGCGTGTACAAAGAGCAGGATGAACAAAGGTTATGTACCAGAAGAAAGGAAGTCCTTTTTTTACTACTACAAACATAACTTTTTCCTATTAAGCATCAAATTAACTTTAAAGTAACACTTATTTTTATAATCTTCAGTTTCCCTTAAAGTCTGTGGTAGTCATCAAATAAATCTTGTTGCTACCCATTTTAAAACATCAAGCACAAATTTGTGATTTGGAGTTAATGCTTTACACTAACAAGTATACTTAGCCTTTGGATTAATGCTGTTGTCAAACTGGAGAAGAAAAACACAACAGCTTTAAATAAAAGTTACTAAAAAGGTTAGAATACTTCTTCCTTATACACCTTACTAGTAAAAAAAGGCAGTATAAACCAAAATATTCCTCAATGAAGCTAGTTATGTCCGCAGTCCAGATTAAAGAATGATTAGGTAGAGATCTTAGTGAAAAAATTGCATTACAAGAAAGTCTCATTGAGTTCCATGTCTACACATGCTTTCTGCATATTTATGCATATAAGAAATGATGATAGACTATTAAGAAAAAAAAAAATATATATATATATATGAGAACACTTATGTAAGGGTATCTAGGAACTGAGACACCACCATTTTTCTAAAACCACATGACAACGCCAGAGCTCCACAAGCCAGAAAATGCATCCCAATTTAAACAGGCAAGTTCTGTGCAAAAAACTGCCACCAAAGCAAAATGAAAAGTCCTATGAGTCAAGAAACATTATGAGACCTGCAGTTCCATGAATAAGATGCAGGAAGACACGATGTATTAGGTAGCAGAACTTCAGGCCTGATAAGGAGAAATAATAATTGAATCTCTCTATAGATGCAGCCGCTCCTTCCCTCAAAAAATAGAAACATAAAAATAGAGCTATCCAGGTAAGTTGTTCAACTTCCTCACACAGTGTTGCTCCAGAAAAGCTAGCTACACCTTAGACTGATATATGCAAGGTCATTTTCACCAATTTTAAGTCTTCTGGTGTGTGAGTCTCCCCACTGGAGTCATTTTAAGAAACCAGTACACTAAGTATTCTGCTCTACTACAGTCTGTTCTTGAGAGAACTTTGCCTAATAAATATGCAAGAAAATAGACAGAAATAACGAGATCTGATAGAGTAGTAACAGATGAAGTGCTGTCTGCATGTGCTTGGATTTTGGACAAAATGCTGGTAGAGACAGAGCCATGCATCTGGTGGAACAACCTGCAGCTCATCTATGTTTTTTTTTTATCAGAAGCGTTATCAGAGTGTGACTCCTAAAGAGGGAGAACATTATTGATCTGCTCTAATAATGACTTTGCTGAGGATCATCTAGCAAAAATTCATATAGTCCCTCAGCTGTTCTACACAGACATTACATACAAGAGGTAGCACACCTGAAAATAATATTTTTCAGTCAGTTTGATGGGATATCAGGCTGCTGTGTGTTTATGAAAATGTTTAATATGCTTAAGTGCCACTGATTTAGGAGTAAAAATCAACTATCTGGTGTTTTGAGCAGTCTGAAATAAGACCTTAAAAGCTGAATGGAGTAAAGAGATTGACGGCTATTGACTCGCTGATGTCTCCTAGTACGTACAATTAAGGAGGTCACAATAAGGGACAACTGCAAGAGGTCATAGCCTTTGTTGAATTCACTGAGGGCTGTGACCAGGTCACTGTGCAGGGTCATTTTAAAGTAGAATTCTGTCACAGAAATGAGGTCTAATTCAAAACCATTAATTGATGCTATTAACTTGAAAATTAATAATATGCCTGATTGCAGAGAAAAGTGAGCACAATGCACACACAGCCAAGGAATTCTTAGATGTTTTTAGAAAAGCTTCATAGCCTAGAATAAATATAAACTCTAGGTGAATAAAGATGAATTTCTAGTGGGAAATGCTTGTGCACAGAAGACATTCTAGCTGCATGAAGAAGTTGTGTAGATTTGAGAATGAAACAAAATAAAAATTTAATCCTTTAAGAGAATCTTGCCTTTAGAAAGGGCAGATTCTATGACATCAGGAGGTATATTGAGGGCCATTGTAGCTGCAATTTCACCTACAGATATTCCAGGCGGCAGGGCTGCATAAACCAATTTGAAGAATTCCTTTCTATTTCAAAACATACTTGAACCATAACTTTGGTGGCAAGAATCTGCTTATATCAATTACAGACACAGAGAAGTGAAATCTACCACTACTCCAAAGCATCAATAAAAATATGTTGTGCATTCAGTGTATGTGGCCCTCAGCTTCTAAACTAAGTGAATCTTCAAAAATTTGAGATGAGAGAGATGGAAATAAAAACAAAATTAATTTATTTCCACAAAAAGACCCTTCTTCCTGGATATCTCTTTATTCAATCATGAAAATGTGGCATTGACACAGATGCTAGAACTTTCAAATGCCAAACACTTTGGGGTTTTTTTCAAGCTGATTAAGTCTGATATCTTACAGAAGCAATGTAAAACTTTAGCCTTTAAGACAACATGTGCTTCCAGAAATAGCCTCTGATGTGCTTATCCCTTTTTCTTGCAATGCTTTCTCTTGAAATAAAAGTCTTCCTGGAAACTCACAGTAAACTTCCAATCAGCATGGCATCGGTCAAAGCGCCTCTCTGGTTTCCAAGCAGATGTTTGGTTTGCCATGCCAGTAGATGTTATTTGATCCACTGCTCCATATGAGCAGTTTTTTGATATGATATATGATACTGTATTTTTGATGCGACCCCTCTCTATTTAAAGATTCTTCTTTTTCCTAGAATATATTTTTTTCATAAGACGGCCTTCATGAAATCTCTGTAGTTATATATAAGATAATATTTTTGTCTGAGGAGCATGTTGAAATACATCCAAAACCTGAAAAAATCAAATAATTTGCTGTTTCTCAGCGATGTGTGTTGTAATTGTACCTCTGTCCTGACTACCTCAACAATTCCATACTGATACTGCTGTGTAATGGTTTCCACCCAGGGGATGACGGGAAGGCTGTGGGTGTATTTTTTTAGGATTTTAGCAAGGTTTTTCATAACTTTGTTCCTTACAGCATCATCTGGACAGGTTGTCAAACTGTGGGATGAGCTCATTCATGGTTCACTGGGCGGAGAAGTTGCTAAGGGAGAGAACTCAATGGCTTGTAGTGAAAGACCTGCGCTGACTGGTGACCTGTCACCAGCCGTGCTCCTCAGTGTTCAGGTCTAGGGCCAGTTCTGTTAAATATAGTGTCATAAAATAATTGAATGGATTGGATCAGAGGGGACCTTAAATATCTCCTCGTTCCAACCCTCCTGCCATGGGCAGGGACACCTCCCACTAGACCAGGTTGCTCAATGCAGCACCCAACCTGGCCTAGAACACTTCCAGGGAACATCCATAACTTCTCTGGGCAACTTGTTCCAGTGCTTCACTACCCTCACAAGGAAGAACTTATTTTGTATATTGTAAAGAATTTCTTCCAGATATTTATATATTTATGAATGACCTGGATGCAGAACTCGAGTGCACCATTAGCAAGTTTGCTGATGATACCAAACTGGGAGGAGGTGCCGTTGACTCTCTTGAGAGGTAGGAGCCTTGCAGAGGGATCTGGATAGATTGGAGCATCGGACTATGAGGTGCTGGTCTCCCTGCTCTCCAGGGGTAGGACACACAGGAACAGTTCCAAGCTGCGCCAGAGGACGTTTAGACTGGACATTAGGAGGAATTTCCTTACCAAGAGGATGTTCAGGCATGGGAATAGGGTCCTGGAGGAGGTGGTCAATGCCCAAAGCATGCTGGCTTTTAAGAGGCATTTGGACAATGCCGTTAATAAAATGTTTTAACTTTTGGCCAGGCAGTTGGATTGGATGATCATTGCAGGCCCCTCCTAGCTGAAAGGAGGTCTATTCTATTCTATTCCATTCCATTCCATTCCATTCCATTCCATTCCATTCNCATACTTGAACCATAACTTTGGTGGCAAGAATCTGCTTATATCAATTACAGACACAGAGAAGTGAAATCTACCACTACTCCAAAGCATCAATAAAAATATGTTGTGCATTCAGTGTATGTGGCCCTCAGCTTCTAAACTAAGTGAATCTTCAAAAATTTGAGATGAGAGAGATGGAAATAAAAACAAAATTAATTTATTTCCACAAAAAGACCCTTCTTCCTGGATATCTCTTTATTCAATCATGAAAATGTGGCATTGACACAGATGCTAGAACTTTCAAATGCCAAACACTTTGGGGTTTTTTTCAAGCTGATTAAGTCTGATATCTTACAGAAGCAATGTAAAACTTTAGCCTTTAAGACAACATGTGCTTCCAGAAATAGCCTCTGATGTGCTTATCCCTTTTTCTTGCAATGCTTTCTCTTGAAATAAAAGTCTTCCTGGAAACTCACAGTAAACTTCCAATCAGCATGGCATCGGTCAAAGCGCCTCTCTGGTTTCCAAGCAGATGTTTGGTTTGCCATGCCAGTAGATGTTATTTGATCCACTGCTCCATATGAGCAGTTTTTTGATATGATATATGATACTGTATTTTTGATGCGACCCCTCTCTATTTAAAGATTCTTCTTTTTCCTAGAATATATTTTTTTCATAAGACGGCCTTCATGAAATCTCTGTAGTTATATATAAGATAATATTTTTGTCTGAGGAGCATGTTGAAATACATCCAAAACCTGAAAAAATCAAATAATTTGCTGTTTCTCAGCGATGTGTGTTGTAATTGTACCTCTGTCCTGACTACCTCAACAATTCCATACTGATACTGCTGTGTAATGGTTTCCACCCAGGGGATGACGGGAAGGCTGTGGGTGTATTTTTTTAGGATTTTAGCAAGGTTTTTCGTAACTTTGTTCCTTACAGCATCATCTGGACAGGTTGTCAAACTGTGGGATGAGCTCATTCATGGTTCACTGGGCGGAGAAGTTGCTAAGGGAGAGAACTCAATGGCTTGTAGTGAAAGACCTGCGCTGACTGGTGACCTGTCACCAGCCGTGCTCCTCAGTGTTCAGGTCTAGGGCCAGTTCTGTTAAATATAGTGTCATAAAATAATTGAATGGATTGGATCAGAGGGGACCTTAAATATCTCCTCGTTCCAACCCTCCTGCCATGGGCAGGGACACCTCCCACTAGACCAGGTTGCTCAATGCAGCACCCAACCTGGCCTAGAACACTTCCAGGGAACATCCATAACTTCTCTGGGCAACTTGTTCCAGTGCTTCACTACCCTCACAAGGAAGAACTTATTTTGTATATTGTAAAGAATTTCTTCCAGATATTTATATATTTATGAATGACCTGGATGCAGAACTCGAGTGCACCATTAGCAAGTTTGCTGATGATACCAAACTGGGAGGAGGTGCCGTTGACTCTCTTGAGAGGTAGGAGCCTTGCAGAGGGATCTGGATAGATTGGAGCATCGGACTATGAGGTGCTGGTCTCCCTGCTCTCCAGGGGTAGGACACACAGGAACAGTTCCAAGCTGCGCCAGAGGACGTTTAGACTGGACATTAGGAGGAATTTCCTTACCAAGAGGATGTTCAGGCATGGGAATAGGGTCCTGGAGGAGGTGGTCAATGCCCAAAGCATGCTGGCTTTTAAGAGGCGTTTGGACAATGCCGTTAATAAAATGTTTTAACTTTTGGCCAGGCAGTTGGATTGGATGATCATTGCAGGCCCCTCCTAGCTGAAAGGAGGTCTATTCTATTCTATTCCATTCCAGTCCATTCCATTCCATTCCATTCCATTCTATGCTTTGCTTTGCTATGCCTCACTTAATTCTAGTAATTTTGGTGAAAGTTTAGGAGATTTATGTTTTCTGTTTCATTTAAAAAAGATTTTTTAGAATTTTTTTTTCTTGCCCTCTGAAGCTTCTCCATTGCCTTGAGACTTCCACTGAATGCATGCCTGTCTCACTGAAGTCAGCTGCAGCTGAAGAGACAGCTGGGATAGAACTAGCAAACTGCAGAATTTTGGTAATTAAGAAGTAAGCACTGCAATGGATTATTTCTAGGTATCTATTTCCAGAAAGGAATCCAAACCTCAGGGCGATGTGTCTACATTTACTGTCTAGGCAAATTGAATCTCAGTGGCAATTGAAAATCCAGAAAGGGACCTGATTGGTTTAATTGGAGATTCTGCCTTGTTTGAATTCCTTACATCTCCCAGGCAAGCAAAAGCTAAAGATTTCCTCATCTCAGTGCTCTAGTCCTTACTTTTGGTCTTTAACCACTATGCTGGATTGCCAGAAACCTTCTTTTAACAGGGTTTTGTTTTCTACAGATTAATATTCATTATTAAATTAGTCAGAAACTGTTTCACCTGTCTCACAGAGGGGAAACTCTCTCAGAAGAAAGTGATTTATCATTCCTTTTGGCTCTCTGATTAATTTCTCCCTTCTCTACAGGGCAACCATGAAGATTGGCACCACCTACCACCTTAGCAGACATGAGGTAAGGATGATTGTGGTGAAAAGAGACTTTTACCTTGTAATGCAATTCTGATGCTTAAAAATAATTAAAAAGGAAAAAAAAAAAAAAGAAACTCAAGCATATTAGTTTTTGGTTCTAGCTGTGCAGCATGACTACTGTGACATTGTCCTGCTAGTGGTGAAAGGTGCCTGCAAATAGAGAGGGAGAGCATTTAAAAGAATTTTCGCTTGAGTTTTCTTTTTCCAGGATCCTGATGTTCCCTGCATTGTGCATATGAACCATGCGTGCTGAATGAATGTGAGAATAATTGATTCTACTCTGTATGTTCTTATTTCTAAGATAATTTCTGTATTACAATTGGTGTAGCTTTTAATCATTCTTCAGCTAATTTCAGTATGTGTTGTCACCTTCCAGACTTCATCTCATGCATGTTGTGCTGATATTCTTTAGAGAAAGCATTCTTTCTCTCTCTGCTTTTATTTTCACCCAGAGATTTAAAGACATAATTTTCCTTCCTACTTGGATGGTTACCTTGGAGTAGGGGATGTCTCCTGTGTGTACAAATGTAGTAGTCACTCCTCTGTCTCATGGGCTTTCCTGTACTAACATTTCAACTATTTAGTTTTAAACCACAGTGAGGTTTTCTGAGTTTTTCTGTTGTTGTCCCAAACAGAACATTTTAATTCACTGGAACAGGAATATCATGTGGCCTCACACGATTCTCATTATTTCTCATTATTTCATTTTGCTGAGTTTTGCTTTTATCTTTCTTGCTACTTTCTAGAAACACTCTTAAATTACCTGCCTGTTGGATCCCAGTTTGGTGCCCTCTGTTCTTTCTTCTATTGATGCATCTTTCTTACTGATTTTCTTGTGTATTTGCTGCTTTTATTTTTTTTTTCTGTTTCTTCCTGTCCCTTACTGAGGACCTTATTCTTTCTCGCCAATTTAAAGTCCTTTTGTCCAGACCCATTAGCTTTCTCTCTCAGAAAGTTGGTGACCATGGTCCTCAAAAAAATTATCAATGCTTTGAAGCCTCTGCTTTGTGTTTCTAAGCCCCCCACATTTAGGCACTGATTTACCACCACTATTCTGGAAGTTTTGGGGTTTTTTCAACCTTGACAGTGTCAGTGAGTCACATATGACATTTATCAAATTAGATTGAACTTAATTATGTTGTACTTGGGGAATTACAAACTGCAGATTCCTCTGATGTATTTCTAGGTGAGGGGCTTAGTGAAGCAGCAGTATTTTCTGCTGGCTTCAGGACGGTATTGTGGCGCCATGCTTGTATCACTTTAAGGGCAAATGTCAGTGATCTATCCTTGCTCCATGTCTCCTAGCTTCCTACCACTGCTCTTCAGCATCGGCTTCCAACATCTGCTATGTCATAATGTGCTTTAAATAAAGATCAAAAAATACTGCCTAAGCAGAAGGGGTGAGCTGAGGTTACTCAGCCAACCTTGATTTTTTTCATTCCCCCCTCCCATTTTCTAACTTGTGAAACTTTTCCTTTGCAGTTCTGTAAGTGTTATTTTAATGTAATTTGTGCCTAACGTATATATTATAGATAAGTCTATCTAATAAGCAGTTTGAAATAATATATGTAGATTTTTCTATTTTATATTCTTTTCTGTAAGTCAGCAGAGTAGAATTCATTAACTTGATATGGATCTTTTTCAGTCTTTTCAGTAACCATTCACCAAAGAATGGACTTAGGAGTGTATTTATATGGTAAATGTACTGATACTGCTTACTTTAATATAAAGTTCATCTTTTTAACGCTTTTCCATATATACACATTTGGCTCTTTTGGAAAGGGACTTGTAATCCAATCTTCTTTCTTCTCATTTTAGCAGAATTATTACTTATAAACTAACATAGATTAGTTGCAAGTATTAAAAGGAGACTATTTATTTGTGTATGGGTTGAAATATACTTGGGCAAACTATTTATTTAAAAGAGCGACATTTACCGTAATACTTTAAATAGTGAAGACTATTGAGTTGTGGTGGGGGTTTTGTTTGGTTGGTTTGGGTTTTTTTATGGGGGGAATATTCAAATCGAAATGATGCACTGAATGCATACAAAAAACCTGTTTGATAGAGAGCTGTAGTAATGCTGAATGAAGTTTTTGCTTTTCTGAGAGTGATAGCACAGCATGTAGTATATAACTAACTAATGGAGATTTGACACTCAAGTAACTCAATCAAAAATGTAATTTAGCTTGAAACTCTCACGGAAACAGCTATGACTCTTGTATCTGTCCCAATTAAATACAGCGTGAGTATGACTGCACATGTGTTACTAATAGGGTTGTTAGGAGAATTTCTGATAAAGATTTTGATGGGGATGCTAATGCAAAAATGTAACTTTTGAATCTTCTCAATTAAAAAAGAAAACTACTGACTACATAGGATATTTAAAACAATTTTCAAAGGGACAGTCTCCTTATTCAAAATGCTTTTCATTTTGAATATATTTAATCCAGAGTAAGGCAGGTGTGGGGTTTTTGATCTATTTTCTTTTAAAATTATTCATGAAATCATCGGATTCTAAACAGATTTGTGATTTTAATTCTAGAACAACTATCTTAAGAACATCAACTTAGCGACTGTACCACCTTCAGCTGCCTCTGGGAAAAGTTCCCAAGCTGGTGTTGCTGGTGAGTCTCGTAAAGCAGAAAGAACACCATCTATTTTAAGTAAGACCAGTATATTTACCTTAACAGAACTGGCAGTTATTTGAAGCATACCAAGAATCCTTGGCATGATTCAAGCCCTTCTTCAGGCACTGAAGTGGCTTACTAACCTTGTGTAGAGAGGTGTGTCAGAGGTGAATGCCCACCAAGTCATGCCAGCCTGAGGAAGCTGAAAATACACAAAACTTCCAGCATAATTTTCCAAGCATTAGATGTCCCTCAGAGCAAAGCTATCAGAAATGCATTTTCCTATACTGCACCAAAAGCCCCCTGCAGATACTCCATGGACAAAATCAGATAACCACTAGCATGACCTTCTATAATTAATTTATGAAGTTAAAATGTGTGCACTTGCCAGATGAAGAACAGCATCTCAGAAAAGGAAGACTGCATTTCTGATCTTTCAGCCCTGATTCTTAAGGAATAGCTACCAAAAATAAGTATATTCATAGCTAACATTCACAGCTGTACTTGACATTAAAAACCATTGAGATACTGGCTCCCTAGTATCTGGCCTTTCTCTCCAGGTGGCACCTCTGCCTGACCTCTCTGTCCCTCCAGACCCATTGAACTTATTACTGCTTTGCTTGCTGATGTTTCCCTCTGCTCTGCTGGTACTAACCACCATTTTCTTTCAAATTGGTTAAATAATTATCATAATAATTCTCGACTTTGAATTTATTGCTGTTATTTTAGGTCTAAAGAAAGACTTGTATGCCCCAAAAGCTTGTCTGTCACACCCAGTAAGTGCAACAAAAAAAGGAGAATAAAAAGTACTCCCAAAGTTTCACTTTTTCTGAAGCATAGATGGAATATGTGTGTTTTCACAAAATTACCTCTTAAAGTGCATTTCTATGAAATGAGTACTGCATATCTTTGAAAATTCATCACAGTTTCACTGTATTCAGTTAAATACTTTGTACAAAATACAAATCACTTTCTGGTTGAAAAGATTTGATGATGAAAACTCATTTGATGCTTCTAGCACAGATTGCAGCAACTTTATGATGTTGCTATTTTTTATGTCTTTTTTTGTTGTTGTTGTTTACAGATGAAATAAACTCCCAAGTTACATTGAAATAAGCAAAAATATTTCTGCAAAGTTTTGGTAGGGTAAATGCACCTGTGATTGAAGAACGATAGCTGGTCACACATCTCGTTTAATTTTCTACTATTCTTTGTCAATTAGGATGATGTGCATCTTTTAAATACATGGTTGTGAGCTCTGTTTGGTGTTTGTTTTTTATTGTGTGACTATATATAGACTATATATAGATATATATATATATAGTCATCATACTTCATGCTTATTATACAAAACTCTTGCATGGGGAAAAGAGGAACACAGTCACAGCTGAAGCTGAGAAATTATTGTTGCTCCAGTTAATGATTTAACAATCTAAAAGTCTGATTTATTAGTTACAATAATATATATTAATAATTCAAATAATGTAGGAAAAAATCATGATGCAGTTATATTACTTTTCAGGGGAAATAAAGAATCCTTTCTAGAAACCCTCTGGGTCTAAAGACTGGTAGCTTCAGCCTTCCTGAAAGAAAGAGATGGACTCAGAATGAGCTGTCAGCATCCTGAAGTCATCACTGGGATGCATATGGTCTTGGCTTAGGGAGTTTCTTCTCTTTATTGGGAGAAGAAAGATTTTGATACTCTTGTTCTCTGTGGACTTTATTTTTGGAAGTTTTTTGAAAGCAGCTTCCATGCTTACACATTTCATTGGTTCCTCACCATTCACTTTTTGTTCTAAAGCTGGGTTTACCTGAACAATGGAAGGCTGAAATCCTGTTGTGACCTCTGAATTGCAGCTGTGGTTTCTGTCAGACCTCCTGCACCCCTGGTACTGCTCTGCACTCGTGCACCCTTTTTCATCTCATTTTATTCTAGAAACATGAATAGCTGTTCATTATCACTGTAACCCAAAGGAATTCTGAAACAAATGTAGTTGGTAGTTAGCTGACCACCAGGCAACTGCTATCACAAATACTAATTTTTTTTTTTTTTAAGGCTAAAACCAGCCCAAGCGAAGACAACCCATACGAGTCCTGAGACCCTGAGCTGTCAGGTGAGTGGCCTTTAGTAACGGAAAAATTGTTTTGTTTATCACAAAAATGTTGGAAAAGTTCAACCAAGCCAAAGCAAAATAACACTGCAGCGATAAGGTGACCTCCTGTGAACTGCCTGTATAGCAGAGATCAAACTCTATCCTTGTGCATGTCTAGTCAATAAAAAAAAATTTAAAAAATAGGATTTTTTCACGTCTTCCATGTAGTTCACTTATCATATTGTGTTGCTGGTCTCTAGTATACTTTTAATGGGTGTGTGGAAAGTATTTAAGAAAACCAAGTTCACTCCTAAATTAAGTATAGAAGCTTATGAAGAACTACTTCAGCAGTGAAAAAGCAGCTGCTAGGAGTATCTTGGGTAACAAGACATGGAGGTTTTAAACAATGACTTGTTGAAAGAAGTTGACAAATAATTAAAAAAAAAAACAAACCCAAAAAAACCAAAAACAAAACCCAAAGAAACACCAATCCTCCTCACCCTATGGGATAATGAAATCCCATACCCAACAGAACTTCCAGAAAAGATCAAAGATTGGACTTGATGATCTCAGAGGTCTTTTCCAACCCTATTGATTCTGTGGTATGGTGACATCAGTGGGGTAAACCAGACAACTTTTAAAAAAGTTAATTTTCTGCTACTAGTTCCTGCCTTTAGAACTAGCCTGTCATGTATGATATAATGCTTAAGCAGTCTTTGTGTCAAAAAAGAGGCAGTCCTTTAGCGTGGTCTTTTACAAGAAATAGCCTGATTGGTAGATAGGATGTGAAGGGGCAGGGGGGTTATGTTTTTAAGCAACCATGGAGTGAATGGGAATGAAAAGTAGATAGTGAAAGCTTTAGTCTTTCATAGAAGAAAGTTCTTATGGTTTTCATAGCCCAAAGACAACTGTGCTAGAGCTTAAATGGATCTTGAGAATGAGAATAGCAATAGCTGCATGACCCCAGATAGAATATTTTCATTCTTTTTCATTACCCCCAGGTAAAGTGCATTTGAAATAAACCACCTTGAGATTTCAGCAGAAAAATACAATTTGTTGTCTCTGGGTCTTCTGCAAATCTGCTGGTATCAAGCTTAGCAGACATGCTGTGCTGTCATTCCTTACCCTCTGTCTCATACCATTAGTGTCTTAAAAGAATTTCTCTGGCAAAATAAACTGTAATTGCAACTGTTCAGTGCCCACCTGAGAAAATTACTTTTACTACTAAGATTGACTGGATCAAAAAGGTTCAACACATTCCTTTTCTACCATGTATCGGAACAAGACCTACAAAGTAAGGGAACAGGCAGGAATAGCATCTCATAGTACATTTATATTTAAACCTGTCAGGCTTTTTTCCTTTAAATCTATTAATCTCCTCTGTTCTTATGTACTTTCTTTGTATCTCTCTCCTTTCTCTTCTTCAGTGCTGTTGTGTGACTTCCAGATTCTTTTAATACCAGTTTAACATCAATGAGTCAGAATTCATTTTTATTTCCTTAATAAAGACCTTGTTTTTAAGTGTTCTCAGCATTACAAATTAGAGTCACATTTTCACAGATGCCGAGATTCCTCAGCTTTCCATGCCCTGGTTTTGAAAATATTTTAAATGCCTATGTGGTTTGCCTTGGAGTGTAAATCTGTCCCTCAAAGGAGGATCTTAAAATTGAGCATTCCCATTAGTGGCTGTTTCAAGGCTAGCTTTAATGAAGATGCTCCTTTCACAGAGGTTTTAAAAGAAAGTGCCACAGAAATATGAAAGCTTTCTTCTAATAGTAAAAAAAAAAATCTAGAAAGTCGCCATGAACTGAAAGACTTAAACTTCTTCCCCCACCACCCCCTCCCCCGCTGTAAGAAATGCAGCTATTCCCTGAGAAACTTTATAGTTGGAAGCCCATTTTCAGTAATAGTTTCAGCCAGTCCTAATGATCATTCAGAACAGCAGATGTAATAATGATTTCCAGAAGGAGATGTGTTTGGGCTCCTAAACCTGCAGATGGATAGTCCTTTTAGAAAAGCAGAAATCTGGTCTCCTAACGTGTTGTCTGAGGATGGGACAAACCACACTAGTTTTAATTTACACTGCCAAAGCAAAAGTCAGGACAATGAGGGTGAAATAGCGGTATTCTGGGAAAGCCTGATTTCTATACCATTGTGGAAAGGAAAAATGGATACAAAGGATTCATGTCAGGAGTGGCTGATTTCCTTTCCCCTTTCTGAGGCAGAGAAAGATCAAAACTCCTGAGGGAGGCAAAAAGAAGATTTCAGCCCTGTTTTGAGATTTCCCATTGTGGTTGGAGGAGAGAGGAGGAGCTGCAGAGATCCAGGGCTGTCTTTCTGCTGTGTTTGCTGTTTGGGCAGCATGGCTGAGAGGGTTTGGTATGGCAATTGCCGTTTGGGCAGGATAAAATATGTGTTTTGGGGAAGGTAGGACTGGCCCAGAGCTCCACATGAGGTAATGGTGCATCCTCACTCAACCTTGCAGGGGACAGGGCAAGACATATAATCATAGGATGGTGCGGGTTGGAAGTGACCTTCAAAGTTCAGCTAATCCAACCCCCTGCCGTGGGCAAGGACACCTTTCACTAGACCAGGTTGCTCAAAGCCCCATCCAATGTGGCCTTGAACACTTCCAGGGTGGAGTACCGAGTTTCTCTGAGCAACCTGTGCCAGTGTCTCACCACCCTAGGAGTGAAGAGTTTCTTCCCAATATTTGACATAACCTACCCACTGACAGTTCAAAGCCATTCCCTCTTGTTCTACCACTACCTGCCCCTGTAAAAAGTCCCTCTGCAGTTCTCTTGTAGCTCCCTTCAGGTACTCATGGATGCTATAAGGTCTCCCCAGAACCTTCTCTTCTCTAGGCTGAACAGTGTCTGCCTGTCTTCACAGGTCAGGTGTTCCATCCCTCTGATCATTTCTGTGTCCCTCCTCTGGAGCTGCTTCCACAGGTCCATGTCCTTCCTGTTCTGAGGAGTCCAGAGCTGGATGCAATACTCCAGGTACTGTGCCACTTTACAGGCTGGCAGGAAAATTCTGTGGCTCCCCAGTGCTGGCCCCATCAGCGTGTCAGCCCAGCACAAGCCATAGCACCACTGGGCTGCCAGGATGGGTGGCTCTGTGTTTTGTCGTGGGTATTTTGCTTTGTTGAGCCTGAAATTCTTCCACTGAAACGTCTGGCTGCTGAGCTCTTTGTCCCAGCTGGCAAGAGGCAAAGTCAACTTCTTATTACCCGGCAATGAACTGTGTTAACATCTTATTAGGGTTGAAAAACACCCAGATGATTGTACATCCATAGATTTCCCTTGCTCTATTAGTTGCTGTGTCATGGCATGAAATATGAGGGTCTCTGTCCCTTGAAGGATCTTGGGCTAGTATTTTTCACATGCATAAAAATGTGCCAGGAAATTACTCTGTCATATTTTACATAATTCTGAGTGAGCTGGAATCGACTGCCAAAGCCTATGTGCCTTGTGCAATTTTAAATTGCCCTAGGATGTTGGAAATGTTTTTATGGGGATTGGAAACATGAAGAAGGAGCTGAGGGGAGACCAGAAGCCTTGTGGAAAGGCAGTGGAGTCCAGGCAGAATGCCCAAATTGTGTCTGAAATGGAACCACATATTTGGTTTGTCAACTTAATCCCATGCTAGGTGCAAACACAAACAATATACTTTAAACACAAACATTATTGTAAACTTATGTTAGTTCTGATGCAAAACAACAGAAATTAATGTTCCTTATTTTCTGATGAAAGTACCAAGACACTAAGGGAATTTGCCACATGTAAAAGCTCTGCAAGACACCGTCCTCACCACAGCTTATTTTAGTAGCCCAAGTTGCTTCTCATTGTAGACTCTAAAAAGCTATTATTTCCCAAATGTATCCAAAATAAGTCTGAACATGTTTGCCTATAATGCAACAAGGTGAACTTAATTACAGGAAGCTTTAGAAGTGTACAGCTCATGTGCTGCTGACACAGCAGGGGTGGGTCGGTCTGAAGGGAAGGGGAGCGGCGAGGACAATCCCTGTGTGGGAACCACCTTCAGAACAAAATCTGAAACTTCAAAGCAGGTGAAAAAAAACCCCAACACAACAACCAACCCCCTGTAACACTTCTAAAATGTTATAATAAATGAAGTGAAAATAACATGCCCATTTACATTTCTTTGTTCTTATTTACGGTTTAACTTAATGTCAGGAGATTGCCAAAGTTTCAGCATCAGCATCTGTGCTCACCAGCTTCAACAAGATTTAGAAGAAAGAAAAGAAAGAAAAACAGCACTTTATATTTTGTAAATTACCTGTGTTCATGTGCAGCTTACATATGGGGGCGTTGATGGATGCAATAGGGAGTTACTTTTAAGCAAAGCTGCTGCTTGATATGTTTCCCAACTTGGAGACCTGGTTTTGGGCCCAAAACTGCTGAATGCTTCAGTACTAATCCTTTGTGTCTTGTACAGCACCAAAACCATGACTAATGTGGTATCAAAATAATGAAAGTGTGTCCTTCCCCCTATCTTTTACTACTTTAATAGACATTTACTATAGTTTTGAATAATATTTTTATCAGCAGAAATCAGTAAAATTCCCATAATGTACAGAGCCCTTTTAATTTCGCTCTATAACCAATTTCTGTGACTTTTACCAGAACTTCTAAATCTCTTTTAAACACAATATTTGAGGTTTAGATTGTTTTATTTTTTATTTGTACTGTTTATTGTGTCAAGCCGACAGAGTAGTGTTTTTAGCATCCAGCTAAAATTCATTCAATTCATTCTTGACTGGATTAATGGGGTCTGTTGCTTTTTTTTAGTATGGAGCCATTAGCTAAGAACTTCTTTAAAAAGTGTCCCTCAGGTAGTCTAATTTACTAAATTCAGTTAGTCTTTATAAAAGAGCTGCATTTTCTTCCTTTTGTATGATACTCCACCATAAATTAAGATGAAGCCTGTTGGTCTGCAGCTCCTTTTCCAATGTTTCTTCATGTTTGAAAAACATCTACTTATTTTTTATTTTTATTTTTATTTATATGAATGCCATTTATAATCACTTTAACTAGTGAGGACTTAACATCAACATAACATAGTGCAAAAATATAATGACAAAGTATATTCTTGACCACCTATACATCATTTTGCTTTGAATTTCAGGGTCATTTTCTTTAAATATTATTGTATGAATCATCTCCATTTACATTGATAATAAAATGCTTTCTGGTGTTCTCAGACTCAAAAATTTATGAAAGCAAAAACATGATGCAGACACAGAAACACAAGTTTCTGAAACTGGAACATCCTGTACCATTTCTTGAGATAAACTTCTTGTTTAAAATTTGAAATACTGCTGAAATTATTTCTTGAGGAAGTTATTTTGGGATTTTACAATTAACTACACTTGAATAAAATCTGTTCCTGTGAACAGCAATATTTTAAGTATTTTAAAATGCTCCGACTTTAAAATAATTGATGACCAGTGAGATCATCCCTAGACATTCAATAGCAATGGTGTTACAGGAGTGTCACTGAGACAGTAATAATGATATCATCATACGGACAAGCAAAGGGTACTCTGTATGACTCACGGCTGCTTTTTTATAGAAGTCTTAGCTTCAGAAATGAGTGTGTGAGATGATAGATTTGGTGAATGAGCATACAAAACAGAGAGACAGAAATGTTTTTAAAAAATCCATGTACTTTCCAATTTTTTTTTAAGTATTTTGAGATGCTCCCTAAAATCCAGAAGTGGGACAAAGTGAACATGTAGCACAGTAATTGTTCTGGTTCAACTCTTCTGTGACAGTAAGTTTCAAGTCATGTTCATGGATGGCATTTAATTAATGCTTATTCTCCAGTGCTGCACAGTTTAACTCAAGAACCTGATGACAAAGGGAATCTGGCAAAGGAGTTGCTTAAGGAGGATTTATATGTTTATAAATATGTTTATATGTTGTACTAAATACTTCCCAGCTTTCATATTCTAATTACCACCTCTCTTCAAACTGCTGCTTGAAAATCAGTTGGTCATTATTACATTGAGACATGGTTCTGGTTTGTTTTCTTTCTGGTGCCATCTCTTCCTACTCTACAGGGATGTATATACATACACACATTATATATGTATGAAAAATTTCTCTTTAATTTAAGAATATATATATATTATATATGTATGGAATATTTTTAAAAATTTTTTGTTACAATCATCATGCAAAATATTTTGCTTATTGCATGCCACAGTTCACTGAACTGGAAAGAGAGGTGATTTTGTTGTTTGGATGGCTCTTGGTTTGTTACCTCACAGTGTAGAGTGTGCACAAACAGCATGTGTGACTTCCTGGGATGGGAAAAGAGTGAACGAGACAGACTTTTCTCATAACAGCAGAATTTGAAGAATCAGGCCTATCCTCCTTTGCCCTGGGTTAATCTTGGGTGCTTTCGATAGCAATGCAGAAGAGGCCTGGGTGTGCAGCTCTGATTACGTGGCTCAAAACGCTATTTTTATTTATTTTAATCCCGTGTATTGGCCTGAATGCCTTATGAAAGCTACCAGATGTCTGCAACAGCGCTGCATCCATCATGCAGCTCTTCTGCTACAGAGAGAGCTGACAGATAGGATTTTCTCCCCATTTTCTCCCATAGAAACTCTGAACAATAATCTTGTACTTGCCTAGGTAATAGTGTATGATTGTTCCCAGACACTTAAGCTGCTATAAATCAAGTAAGAACATGCGTGTCACAGGAAGACATAACCCTTTATTTATGAATGTGTTAAAGAACTGTCAGAAAGGGATATTGATTCTGGTTTTATACAGGGACCTAATGAGAATAACCAGTACATGTACCACAGGGAGAACTTAACATTATTATGAAATATTTAGCTTATAAGGAAGTATAAAAATTAAGCAAACTTCCAATGGACAACAGCAGTATAATTTTTACTAAAGAGAAGACGAAAAGCAGAGATTGGTGATTTAAAAAAAAGTAAAACGACAGCATAAGAGAAACTAATATATCATGAAGACTGTTACATAAAGGCCCTGCCCATTGACAATCTTGGATTAGAATATTTTGACTAAGAGAGAACAATTCTGAGCAGCTATTTACAGAAATGTCTTCTATAGCGTGCAAACATGGATTTTGTTTTACTCAAGCACTCTAAGGTGTCCTGAACTGAGAGATATATTAATAAACAATTGCAAAAGTAATTAAATTGGTCATTAAATGTTGTGTAAGTAAAGAAAAAAATGCATATTAACATAATATGGGTTGAGGAAAAGAAAACCACCAAAGCCAAACACCAAGATCTCAAAAATTATTGAAAAATAAGCTGCAATTTGTTTTTTCCTTGAGTTTCTTCTTACTGTATTCGTGCCCTTTTCAAGTCCAATTTATTAAAATCTTGGAGCAAGTGAGGTGTTTTGTTAGATATCGTCTTTTGTTAAGCACTTATTATGTGTACTTGAAATGTCTTTATAGTTGATGGCAATGAGGGCAAAAAAAAATACCCTCTGATATCCATAGCCAACCAAATTAAGTACATGTGGCCTACTTGCATTTCACCTGTTGGAGCGTTGGAACAGCTGTCTGCCAAAGGAACAGGAAACATGTGTTCCAAGACAGAGTTCATTGAAGTCTTTCAAAATGAATTAAAACTTGAGTCATAGAGTATTTGACAATGGTAGTTTTTGTATGTAAATAGTCTAATTGATAAAATAATACAACTTAAGTGCATACAGTGTTTACTATTATAATTGGCTAACAATTACCTGAGGATTTTGGTATTGAAGTGGTGCCCTTTCCGTATTTCTGAAATTTATGCCCCAAAAGCACAGTGCGCTATAAAGGACTTAAGAATGTTTTTCCTGATTTGACTGCAGAGTTCAACATTGTACAAGAACGTTTCTGCTTCAATAGCAAAATCATAGAATTACAGAATGGTTTGGGTTGGAAGGAACCTTAGATCCCACCTGGCTTCCATGGGCAGGGACAACTTCCAATAGTCCGGGTTACTCAAGGTCCCATCCAGGCTGGCATTGAACACTTCCAGGGATGTGGCACCCACAGCTTCTCTGGGCAACCTGTTGTGACTCACCACCCTCACAGCGAAGCATTCCTTCCTAATATCCAACCTAAACCTGCCCTCTTTCAGTTTGAAGCAGTTCCCCCTTGTCCTATCACTACATGCCCTTGTAAAAAGTCCCTCTCCAGCTCTCTTGTAGCCCTTTAGGTACTGGAAGGTGCTCTAAGGTCTCCCCAGAGTCTTTTCCCCAGGTTGAACAGCCCCAGCTCTCAGACTGTCTTCCTAGGAGAAGTGCTCCAGACATTTCATCATCTTGGAGGCCTCCTTTGGATTTGCTCCAACAGGTCTTGCTTGCTGACATTTCTATGATCACAGAATGAGTAAGGTTTGAAGAGACTACAGTAGGTCATCTGGTCCACCCTCCCTGCTCAAACAGGGTCGTCCTAGAGCACATTGTACAGTATTGTGTCCAGACAGTTCTGGGATATCTCCAGTGAGAATATCTCTACAACCTCTCTGGGCAACCTATTCCAGTGCATGGTCACCCACACAGTAAAGCAGTTCTTCCTCAGGTGGAACTTCTTGTGCATCAGTTTCTGCCTCTTGTCTCTTGTCCTATTGCACTGAGCACAGCCTGGTCCACCCTCTTGGCACCCTCCTTTCAGATTCTTACAGACATTGGTGAGATCCCCTCTAAGTCATCATTTCTTGAACCGGGACAGCCCCAGCTCCCTCCGTCTTTCCTTGTAAGAGAGATGCTCCAGTCCCTCCATCCTCTTCAGAGCCCTTTGCTGGACCTGCTCCAGGAGCTCCATGTCTCTCTTGGAGTGAGCAGCCCAAAACTGGTCACAGTGCTCCAGATGCAGCTTCACAAGGGCCGACCCTCAAACTGTTGGGCTGCGCTTTTCAAATACTGACTTTAGCAGCCCAAAGTACCTCCACAGACTGATTTAACCTGGAAGAAAGAGCATCATCATGATGTTTTGCTCTAGGTTTGAATATGAATCTCGTGGCTCAGTTCTGTCACAAGCAGGGGGGAGGAGATGCCCATCACAGTGTGTTCTGCTCATACAAAACGTGGCCTTATTTTTCACCAGAACAAATTGCTTTGCTTATGCCCTGTTTAACTGAAGTAAACTCTTGGTTTTAATAGGATTTAAATGTGTGTTTAAGCACTTTGAACTGGGTCTTGGTAACTGTACCCTATCTCAGACACTTCTAGTCAGTCTGCTGCCTGCTTGTCTTCAGCATCTGCTGCAAGGGATAAAGAATGTTATTAAAAGAAAGCTTTAGAAAAAAGAAAAAAAAAAGAATGTGAAACTTTTGGTCTTTGCACAACACTTCTAAAGGGCAGAAAGCGAAAGTTTAAAAAAATAAGATGAACCAGGAGAGCTGAGTACTGATCTGAGGAGTTTTGTGACACGCTCAGGATCTGATATCTCAAATGTCTTATCAGAGTCTATTATCAAGGAAGTTCAGTTTTACTGTGAAAGATAGAGACACTGAAGATGTTTGTGATAATCATTTCAGGAGGGTTGGTGCGGAGAAGAGGGTAGAAAACTTCCAAAAGTTGAACTTCAGAATAAACAGCTACAGTCTAAAGGGAAATGTGACTTTCCCTATGAACTTTTTAGACGGGGCTGCTTCTTCCAGTAATATTTACCTGGGACAAGGGCTGATTCAACAGAAAATTACTCATAAGTTGTTGTCATTGTTGTTTTAACTAACCATTGTTAGGAACACTTTTTTTCTTATTAAAACTAAAAAGTAATATTTTGCAATAAAAATACCATAAAGTGGGTTTAGAAAATTAAAATACAAAATCTCCAGAAATATTCCACATTAAAGGTAAGACTTTGAAAGATAAGAAGTTTAGGCCAAATTTGGATTGTCTTTCCAATTGGAATATCCTTAGGCCTTTTTAAAAACCATGAAACTTTCCTTCCTCTTATGTTACGTTGACGTGCAAAAAAGACCATGTTGTGACTTGGAGAAAATAATTGTTGTTAAACAAGATCATTATTAACTATAAGGTTTCATAGTAAATGGTCTTCCTAAAGTGGTGTTCTAGCAGTGCTATCCTGTATTTGTTATGCATGTCATCAATTTCTTAATATTAATTCTAAAGACTGCATTTCTTTTTTAATTTAATAACAGTATGAATGGAAATGAGAGAGAGATGCATTTCCTAAAAATTTAAATAAGTCAATGTAAATACCTAATATTTGAGATACTAGGTATAGATCTAAGAAAAAAATTATATATAAAATGTATTGCTCCCCCTATTTTCCATTATTAATATTGTAAATACTAAAATAAAGCAAATGTGGTTTTGCTGCCAAAGCTGAAGTTTTACTCTTTTGTATTAATGTGTACAAAGTTGGTAAAAATATAGTAAAAGAAACATCTGCTACCATAATTCATGAAGCTTAATAGTAGCCTCTATCTTCAGTCATGGGTATTCCATGTGCATAGTGGAAAAAACACTTGATAGACTGGAAACAGTCTGGAAACTGAAATAACTTCAGAAAAGGAAAATGTCAATATCTTCGTAAACAGAATATGATAGACATTAAAGAGACAAAAAAGACATTAAAAGAGAATAGGTTGTGTAGGAAGTTTTCCAATGTTATCGTAGTAGGTAGGTTACAAGAAACATGCAAGTAAACAAGTCAGCTACCCATATCTGAGCTATGGAGAACCTTGGATACTTCTCTTTACATTGGATGTCTGAGCATCCAGGGAGGTTTGCCCTGGGATGTTCTGGGGCTATGGTCAAGCATCAGGCCAGAACCAAACTAGCTCATCCATGTAACTCTAGGGAGAACTGCAGTGCTGGAAATCCGATAAAAGGGAACTTAAAGATGAGGTTCTGGCAGTTCAGAGTTATTCAAGAGTCCATGAATCTTTAAACAAGAACAGCTGTCATTAAAATTAAAGCATAAAGTCCTAAACTGAGTAATAACATTTTGCTACTTTGCATTTCCCTGTTCTCTCAAAATAACGTGCTGCGATGTTTATTACAACAGTATCCTGGTTTTTTAACTTTCTTCTTATGCCCCCTTCTTTTAGCTCTCTACTAGTGTTGACAGAAAGGAAGAGCAGGGGATGAGAAGTGCTCAGGTGCCATTTTCAAAGTTGCTGGGGAGGTTTGCTGCTTTGCTGCCTTCAATTTTACTTTCAGAGATCTTTTTGGTAATATGCAAATTGTTGAGTGCACATGACTACTAAACTTCAAGGTAAAATACCAGACATTAAATAATTCCTAATATTTATTATCAGTCAGACACATTTATCCACAAATTCTGTGACAAAAATTAAGGGGAAAAAATAGTAAATGCCACTGCCCATATTTACTGAAACAATACACAACATAATTCTCTGACTTGATTTACCTGGTTTTACATCTGCTTTTTGATTCTATATATGCTCTGTTTCCTCTGAACTTGACCACTATACACACTTCAAATACTATGCACAAACTCTTTCATATTCCCTTAGGTCTGATGGTGATCAGGGTGACTTAGTGATCCATGACTGTCTTGTCCATTATTTCAATCTCAGAATCATAGAATACCATGCGCGAAGAAGACCTCAAGGACTATCTGTTCCAACCTTTCTGGTTTTTCTTTTCTTTTTCTCTTTTTAAATACATATAATTTATTTCTATTCCAGCATTGCATCTTACTGTTTGGTATTAAGGGAGTACAGCACACACAGACTTGATGGCAATGTTTCCCTGGAGGCGTGTGGAGATCCAGTTGTCAAAGCCAGTGGGCCATGGTGTTCCCTCCTGTCCACTGCCTACTCACTCCTGTCTGGAAGTAATGCCATAGTGACACACCGCACTGTCCTCTGATTGTGACAACAGCAGAAAAGAGGTCCTAAATGACAGTCTGGGGTGCTGCAAGACTGTTAAGGGCTTGGTACAGAAATGTTGTAATGTTTGGGCTGACCCTGCTGACTGGGATTGACCCCTTTGGGCTGTCCTCTGCTGCCTTGGACTGCTGGCACCTGGAATAGAAGACAACAGCCTTGAGGAAAGACACTCTTTTGCTTCTTGATGTGTTTTCACTCCATTCACTGGTTGAGGTAGATTTGTGCTATACAGTCATGAGCTTTTCTCCCCGCAGCAATGAAGGGGAAGGCATCAGCTCGGTTCACTCTCTGTTTCAAAAGAGAAACTCAACTTATTGTCACAGACCGAGGTAAAGACAAGTCTGGGGAATCCAGATAAATCTGTTCAATCCTAACTGGAATTTCAGCTCAGGCTATGGGGATATAAACTGTCAAATGCAATGGATCAGGCCTGTCACTTGTTCCATCAAAACCAAAAATAAAACACATTTCTTTGTCCCATGATTTAGTTTCAAACTGTTTCTCATAGTGTGAAGAAAAATCAGAAAGCAAAGGTTTTATTATAATACATTTGAGGTGCAACTGATTGAGTAATCAATGAATTTGAGTTCTTTGTCACATAATAACAAAAAAAAACCGCAATGAACTTCTTAAAAATTGTATTTCTTGAAAGGATGAAAGTATGTAATTAAAAATTGATTGGTGTAGCAATGAGATTAAACTGAGGGTTCAAAATGTAATGGTTGAAAATTAGTTTTTAGGCTATCCAGTCATCACAAAATAAGAGGAAATTGTACATACAGTCTCAGTTTGCAACAGCAGTTCTTTGATGACCAGGAGGGAAAGAAAACATGTAAAGTCCAATGAGTTAATAGCAATCAAAGCCCAGCACTTCCCATGAAGCCTTCTGGTGGAATAATAATTGTAAATATAAATATGTAGTTAGGCTGTGCTCAGTTTTCCAGTGAGACACAGACACCAGCTGT
This sequence comes from Ifrita kowaldi, assembly GCA_013398055.1. NCBI lineage: Eukaryota > Metazoa > Chordata > Aves > Passeriformes > Cinclosomatidae > Ifrita > Ifrita kowaldi. Next base: position 104,899 of record VZRS01003131.1, read on the forward strand.
GACATGGGCCGCACGTGCCATTGCCTGTAGTATCTTCTGCTAGACCACTCTTCTCAGCTCTGTGGTCTCTGTAGTATCTTTATGCCTCAGGAAATAACCTCATAGATCTAGTTCTGTATTCTTGTCAATAGAAGAAGTTGCTAGATTATTTCATAGATTGCCTCTTATTTTTCATATTTAGGGGGAAAATTGCTAATATTTAGCAATGTATGATTTTTATTACTAGTTTTGATTACAGTTTCTTAAACAAGAGACCTTTCTGACTCTTTTTTTAAGAGAGATTTGGAGGGAAAATGTTTTGTTTTTTTTTTAAAGAAAATGCTGTCTTAAACTTCTTTGGGTTTGAGGTATTTTCATTACTCTTTCCAGTGTCAAATAGTAAAGGTCATAAAAGAAAATCCCTTCAACTGTCTTAAATGTGGAACTGTTTGTATATTCTGTTTGAAAATTATGGGGTGATAAGCTTAGATTCTCCATGAGAACCAGAGTAAATTAGATGTTATTGTAAAAGTAATGGACTTTTTTTGTTCCTTCTGTCTCAGAGAGGATGAGTATGTCAGCAGACCATTTTGACCAGTCAAAGCTGATTATTCCATTCAAATTCTGCATGTACATGTGGAAGGTAAGAAGCCATCTTAAATTGGATGCCTGCAGAAAACTGATACAGAAGAAGGGGTTGAGTTGTTTTCTAGCAATATTTAGTAGCTAATATTTGTGAGGCTTCACGCTTGATGAACTTGCATGTGGTTTTGAAATGTAACAAATCTCTCCCCAAAATTAAGTTATGCTTTTATAAATGTCATTCTAGCGAGGAGCAAAAGCAACTAACATAATTTATTTTCCATATTTCATCACAGGAGATGATTTTTCTTCATTGAATTTTTATCGGTGCTAAGGAGCTTTATTTTTTAACTGACTCAGTACTCTGGTTTTATTGTGCAGATAAAAGAGCTTGGTTTGTGCAGCAAAAGCATTATTCATTTTATTTTAGAGGTAATTTTAAAATATGGACTGTATGTTAATATAGCCAATTCATTCTAAATGACACATAAATCAGGCTTATCTTGACTCAGCTTTTCAGTGGTGTAACGTAGTGTGCATGTTTTCTTCATTGTTATATTAGTAGCATACTGGATCCATTTTCTTTACATCATCTGATATATATTCTTTTTTTCCCCCTCTTCCTAATTATTGTTTTACATTAAATAGTGTGGTCTGGTATTTTCTCCCCACATCTTTTCCACATTATTTCTCACTTTTAAAAGGTCATAGGGTCTGATTCTAGATTATTTTAATTTATTTGTCATGTGCTAAATATGGATAGGTCCTGAAATTTCGGCTGCTAAAATTTTGGACTAGAATTTTTTATTTAAATAAATGTAGGTAAGGAGTGACACTAAGTAGTTGAGACACTCACTTAAAATAAGTTAGATTAATGGAAAATTAGAGTTGTCTGAATTGAAAATGAGCAGAAATACAAGGGTTTTGCAGAGATTTGTAACCCATACAGATGATAATACTTTTTCAAATAGTAGAATGTAATATGTAGGCAATTCATTGAATGCCATGAAAAAAAAAAGACTTTCATCATCTTATTTGCTCATCCAATTAAAATTAAATTGTAGTGGGATATCTGAGGATTCTATAGAAATGCCAAAAATAAAATCAGAACTGCAAGAGAAATTAAGATCAATCATACTGTGTTCCTCCTACCACAGAAATGATGTGTTATATGTGATCACTAGTCAACAGCTTAATAAACTTCACATACTTCTTTATAAACCTGGAACTTTATTAGAATGTATAATGTATCTTGAGATATGTAAGGCATGTTTAATTGTAATCACACCTTTTAATAAGATGAAACTTCTTAGCCATCCATTTTTATTTGTTATTAAAGTGGTAGGACTGCTGAATTAATGGAGGTTAATAAAAAATCCCTAATGCCTTAGTCAAGCTTTGCCAGTCCTGGAGACGAAGAATTGATTTAAGTTGTGTTTGCTATAGATACAGATAAACTCCATAAAGGGCACATTTTCATATTCCTACCTATGAATAAATTATTTTAAAGAGAACAAATGATTTAGACTTTTATCTCTGCTGGGCATCTCTGATCATGTGGGACATAATGAGCTCTTTCTCATGCAGACTGTAGACCGAAGACACAGCAGGAATTTGGGACTCAATTTCTGATGTGCTAAAAATGTGATGCTGTTACTTTGAGGGCTTTTCTAACCACATATAAGATTCACTAAACAGCATTACAGTGAATTTGGGATCACTGTTAAAATTTTTTTTAGGCCATAGTTTCAATTTCCTATCAATACATTTTTATTAACAAGCTTTGAATGCTTTGAATTGATAGGTTTTCTTGGATAAGTGGTTACTTAATTGGTTTTTAATCAAATGTACTCTATGAGAACATTCAAATACTCTTCAGTGCATGCTTCTGGGTTGCAGTTTAAGCTCTTTCTGACAACAGAGTGTTTTGTGACACAGCATCATACTTTGTAATGAAATACACCAAGATCTCCCATATCAAATCAGAAGAAAGGCTTATGTAGCCTAATTTTCATGTTTACCAGAGAACAGACTCAAAAAATTAAGGGAGAAAAAAAGAAAAAAAAAGAAAAGGGGGGCATGTTAAAAGTGATCTTGTGCAGTCCTTTTCAATTTCTTTTTAGCCTTTTCCCTCTCACCTGCCTTGCCCCAGCAGAGAGCACAGGATCCCTGCATTTGCTTCTGTATCTGTGAATGGGCTCAGACCTGGTAAGTGAGAATCCAAGTGTTGCTGCAGCTGATGTACTGTAATATAGCATGTTTCACAGCAGAGCAATGAGTCTGTTTACCTGGTTCTGTCAGGGCCTGTGTATAAAGGTCTATTCCTGTAAATCTTAAAATAGGGAATTTGCTTAATTTGCAGAGCATATGCCTGGTAAACTTTATACAGGCTTGAAAAGAGAATTAGTGTTAAATACATGAAAACTGATAATAATTTGCAAATATTTTAGTTCAGTTCAGTTCCCCACCAATATGATGATACACAAACCCTCAGCTCTCATTTTTTCCTTTTCCTTCTCCTGCAGCTATCCCCAGCTCCCAAACTCTTCCTCTTTCTCACACCTGAACAGAAACCATTTAAAAGACAGCTTTCAGCAGCATGTCTGCATGGTGTTGTGAGAGTCGGGGAGGATGGAAGGCAGATTGCTCTAACTGTACCAGTGTGTTTAAATTGAGTGCAGATGACAAGTAACCCAGGTGCAAAAGTCTGGGAGAGATTTCATAAAAGTTATCAAGATTTATGTCATCTCAGATCAATGTATTTTATTACATCTGCTCTGAACAAGGATGTTTTTTGCATCCACACCATCATTTTGATGAAGAGGCACCTGAATACCCACAGCAGAAGCTACCGAGTGAGAAAGGACATGCAACTGGGCTTGGAGTTTGGTGTGTTTGACTCATACCAAATCACACATCTTTGAGCTGAAGGGTCTCATTCATTGGAACGATGTTCTTTCCCTCTCTGTACTCCTGGATGTTTCAGCTTTACCCTAGGGTCATGGACTGGAGGAAACTGGCAACAGGTATAGCTGTGGGATGCTGTTTAGTTGTTGTTTAGTTCAGCACAAATAGCTGCAAAATTACATAGCTGTGAAATGTCCCATTTGGTTACAAAATGGTGCATATCCTGCTACTGGTTGTTGAGCTTGATCTAAGTACATTCATGTTGTTCCTATTAATTTTCTTTATTTCTAGAAGGCAAAGGTGATATTAGCATTTAAATGAAAAAATATTTGTTTTTCTGATTCCTTATTATTTACTGTTCTATGGACCCATTTAAAACTACTCATTTATTTTTCCTCGTTTGGTCTGTAATTTTCTGAACCAACTTTTATTCCACAACACTTGCCCTTTACACACAGACATTGCCCTCAAATGCAGAACCTCATCAAAAGCACTTTCCAAAGTGGAAATAACTTTGTCATTTCATTAGAAAAAGGGGAATTGTGTTCTGAAACAATTCTTCATTTAATCTTCAAGATTATCATCACCTTTCATCCTTAGGTATCCATTTGATTTCTGGCTGGATTCTTCAGTGATATTCTCCTGAAATTAAATGAACTTTCTAGTGCCTGGCTCAGTGTTGAGTTTGGGTTGCCTACCCAAACTTTGTATAATACCTAATTTATAGGTTGTGTAACCTTTCAAAAAGCTGCTAAAAACGAAAATAAAAAGCACCTTCAAGCAAAGATGATATAACATTACATGACAATTATCACCTTACCATCAGAAGAATCATTACTGCCTCTATTTTGTTGAAAGATAGTAAATGTGATTATTTGTTGTTGTTGTAGTTTGCTCTCCTGTAACAAGCCCTCTATTATGAAAATATTTTAGTCAGCTTTTGGTGCAGAGCTTAATGTTTCCTAGTCAAAACATAAAGATGCAGCTGTTCCATGTCTGGGCTTAAATATGAAGCTCAGCTTGATATATTGCTTTAAACGTGACAAGAAAATTAAAACACAGAAACCTTGAAGTACACAAAAGCTCTAGAATGAAACCTATAAGAATAAAAACGTAATATATTGGTATAACATATGTAGCTAAGTTATCCCTAAAGCTGTCTACACTTGAAAAATACATGGAGTACACATCAGAAATCTCTTTGCAAACCTATATGATGCTGTAAATAAGATATTATTCCACACATTTTGGCTAGATTTTTGTTGTACAGAACCTGATGATTACATGTTAAATTATATAAAAGGTTACATGGGGTTACATAATCATTTGCACCACAAAATATTCTACACCACAAAATGCATTTCAAAGTCATTTTCTTGAACAATGTAGATTAGAGGATCAGAGCTGCTCAGCGAGTCCCAGTCATCCTGTGCAGCACATTCCACATCAAAAAAAGGTTGGGGAGTCTTGTGTGGGCTTTTTTCTTTTCAGTTTTGCTTTGAACAGTTGAGGTGAAAACCTTGTCCTTTTGAAGTCATCATCAGGAGTTAATCCAGCATGAAAATTGAGTCTACAAAGATTGGATCCCAACAGACTAGGGATTTGTGTCTCCCTCACAAGCCAGATTCTTCAGCTTTTGTAGATTGGGTATATATAACTTTTTTATTGTCTTTCTTTTTCTTTCTTTCTTTCTTTCTTTCTTTCTTTCTTTCTTTCTCTCTCTCTCTCTCTCTCCCTCCCCTTCCCTTCCTTTTTTTTTTAATTTGGTACTTGAGAATAAGTCTATAAAATATTTTCGACTACTTTATTCTTCCCATAAACATGCCATCCTAAATCATGATGATGGTACAGTTTCTGGGTTATGATACTAGCACCCCCTAAACTTATAGATAACCAATACTGCTGTTTCCAAGGAATGTGTCCCAGGCAGGTCAGTGTGAAAGAACGTAGGTCAAAACCTCTGATGTCTTCTGGTGGGGTGGAATCTCCTTATGTATAAATATTTATACAAACTCTTTGAATAATTTATCAAATTATTCAGTTCTATACTAAAAAGAGGATATAAACCCTTTATAACACTAAATCAAGAGAATGTAAAAGTTGTATTTTTTTCTCTGGTATATGTGTCCTTTAATTGTTGCATGTTTTTTTTGATATCTTTTCAGTGTGATACTTCATGGAAGAGTTAAATATGTTCTTCTGTTTATGTTCTCTATTTTCCTTGTCTGAACACAATGACTAATGATATCTAAAGATAACTAAATATTAAAAGGAAAGCAAGTACATTTAAAAGGGATATACACACAAAGAGCAGAACATCAAATTTATCACAAGCTCCTAATTATGATGAATGACAGAATGTTGTTAGACTGTGCTTGTCAGCACAAGTTTGCTTGCTATCATAAAGTTTTAATGTCAAATCAGTTTGGTGAAGGATAACCTGGTATTTTCATTGTTTAAAGCATGCTACCCACAAGCAGAAACATTTCATTTAGGCTCATGCTTACAAAGTGCAATTAGAAAGCCAGATGGGCCAGTGTAAGTACATGTTGTGGTAACCAGGAGCGTACGGCCTTGGCTTTACTATTTGTATTGTATGAAACAAGTAGGAGCAAACCAATAGCTTCTATTTGAAAAGCATAAATTAAATTAGGCCTCCAGTTGTGCTCTAGGGGTGGTGGGTTTTAAAGACCACAAAAGGGGAAGGTGATGGAAGGCTACAAAGTCTGGGATCTGATGGGTGTATCTTCTGCTGGTAGCAAACCCAGCTGATAGAGGTTTGCAGGCAGCTCAGAGAATGTTATGCACAAGAAAGGGGAGAAACTAGTTCACTCTGAAGTGTTTGTTCTACAGGAGCAATGCAAGGAAGAAAAAATGCTGGTTCATGCAAAATAAGTTGCATATGTGGTTTTACCTGCAGTATGCTGTAATTTTGGGCAGATTAGGACAAAAAATGAGTAATAATTAAAAGTCAAATGAAAAAACCATGGAGTTTTATCCAATGTCACATCTAGCAACCAGAGACAGCTTGTACAGTACTAATCCCTTGACAGAGGGCAACTCCAGCTCTTCCACCTTTATATTTCACTAATGTTGTTCCTTATTATTCTGCTTCCTTTGCATGTAAGAATGGAAAGTGAAGGATTTCTTTTCCTGAGTCAGTCTATCAAAGACCTGGGGTTACCATAGAATTGTTGCCTGCAGTGGTCCCACACCAGAGCAGAAAGCTTTTTTCCAAGTGGATCTTTTGAATTCCTGGTGAGGAGAAAGCAAAAATTCACTCCCAATCCAGTCAACTTTTCTGAACAGTCAATGAGAAAAAATAAACCACATTCAAAAGTTCCAACACCACCCCCAGGTTTGAATAAAGCAATGCACATGACAGCATCCCAAACGCACACCCACTGTACTCCCAAAATGAAAATGATCAGAGAGAGTAAGCGGGAATTCAGACAGAGGAACGGAGAGAAGGGTAAAAAAGAGCTTGCATTATTTGTAGAAGATGCAAAAAACTTTCTGTGGAGAACATCAGTGAGCTCGTTGCATGGCTGGGTGTCCAGCGAAGGAGAATCCAAATCTCGGAGAGTTCACTGACTATAGATAAACAATTAAAAAATAGGGGATGAGGAAACTGTTATAGGAATAAAAATTTTGGAGTTTTTTCTTGATGTCTAGTGTCCTTTTTTTTTCTTTTTCTCTCCAGCCAGCAAGCAGGTTGCGTTTATTTCTGAAGCCATAGTAGAAAAGCATAGAAAGCACAACCTTAGCACAGCATTTCTATGACTTATATTCTTTCTCATATCATGAGAAATCAGTTTTTTCAATGAAAAATGCCTCAAACTCTTCGTAAGCTTATGGTTATGGAAATGGGGCCACAAGAGAACAATTTGGACTGAAAATGATGAGAAATTTGTCAGGAAGCACAGATAAATCTTACTGCTGCTGAAGATGCACTTGATATTATCAGCCTTGTAACATCTGCGCTTGTTTTATGTTGAAACAAGTTCTTTCCCTCTCTCACTTTTGCAATGTGCTTAATTATTATAGTGAATATTAACTTAATGTGTTCATTGTCTTCTCTTATGTCTTATTTTTTCTTGCAATATCATCTGATTATTGCTGCTTGAGTTCCGCTTCCCATGATGCCCGATCCTTATTAGCTGTCAATGTTTATTTCTAGAGTAAAACTCTCAATGTATTTTATTTACAAGTTTTGACCTTACTTAATAAGTAGTGCCAAATAAAAATGTATTTTTTATGGGAGAGATCACCAACAGTGACAACATGGCTGGGATTTATTTTTTTTTCCTAAATCGATATCTTCTTTCTATTGGCCTACTTATGAAAAGGATTAATGTCTGCTTATGACCCTACTCTACATAATAATATTTGTCAGTACCTTAGGCCACATAAAATTCCAAATACAAGTATAACTGTACCACCAAATAACAAAGGAAAACCACCCTCCTTTCATAGAAGTCCATATGAGATTTCTGATGAATCCATATTACACTTGTTTATAGAAAAAAAACCCAGACAACTGCACACCCTCCCTGTCTCTTTAACTAACCAAAATCTCTAGCCTTCTATGTGCAAAACAGCAAATGGGATTATTGAAAGTGTACCTGTCATGGTTTCTTTGATAAATATCAAATCTTATTTTAGCAATATATTAATACAGAAAATATTTATTGTTCTCTTGCAAAGGATTTGTTAGAATGAAACTAGACTTTTGATAAAAATTATAGGTTTTTCAGGAAAATAAACAAGAAAAAGCTTGTGAAAAAGCTGTCTTTACAGTAATGGAAACCACCCTTGTATGCACAGCAAGAATCCATTTTTCTCCATATGTTTTACAAATAAATCTTTGTCTGAGTTTACTGTGGAGAATCTTGTTTCTAGAGACCGCACCGGCTATATTTATGTAATACTTGGCTATTATTTGTTTTTTAATGTAAGTTACTTCAGAGGATTTGTTCTCATTGATTTTTGTCATGTACAAAATAGTATTTGCATTAAGAATGTAAGAATGGTGAAATAGTCTACAACCAATTTTCAAAAGTATTTAGAAAAGTATTGTATGCCTTCATGAGACCAGTGAGGTGACAAAATGGTAAGGCCTACCTAGGCCTTCCCAATGGCTAGGGCCTTGGCAAGTCTCTCTCCCTCCTTTAAATCACTGAATTTATGGATAGATGCGAGAGCTGACGTTTCTAAGGGATGTGAGGAAAAATTTTCTTCGCAGACATTTGTGGCATATCTGTGAAAACTGTGTTTCTGCCTATGCTTTCCTGTAAAGGAGGGTGCTGGTGAGGGGCAGAGGAAAATGATGTTTAGACCAGACCTTGACAAGAATGCAGGATTCTGGCAAATTCAGTTGGAGCATGCTGTGTGTTAGTAACAAAAAGCAATTTTCTCTGTCATTCTTCCCATTTTTATTTAATCATATTTTATGCAGACCTTTAGTCTAGTCTTTCTTCATAACATTGCAAAGGTTAATGGCAAAGGAAAGGACATTAAAATGGGAAAAAAAAAAGATAAAATATAAGAAGAACAAACCTCTTAAAATTAAGTAGAAAATGTAGTAGTAACTATAAGAAAAAGAGGTGGCAAGAGACCTTTTTTTGGTGGACAAAAATCCCCAAAAAACCTTTCTATTGATGCTGTCACACCTCATTGTGCAAAGGAGTGAAGAGTAACAAAAAATACTCCTCGAACTGCTCCAATTTTTTTTTCTTATTTTTAAAGCACTTTCTGGTTTTCTGTTGTCATTTCTAAGTAATAACTGCTTAAAAGGAACATTTCTCAGCCACAGAGATCAAGGTACTTAAAATAGACATTAGTTTTTCCTTTCTATATATGAGCAACCTGAGAAGAAGGGAAGTAACAATCCTCTCCTAACGTGACCTGCAGAATCAGTGCTGGAATCAAGAAGACCATCAGTCATGTTAGCTGGCAAACATATATTTCTATTGAAAAAAAAAAAAAAACCATGGGGAAATGGGATTGGAAGGTAGCCAGTTTTTGCCAGTCTTTCATAAAAAATGAAGGGGGCCACAATTGAGAAAATCTAATATCTTCTGAAGGTCTGGACAGGAATCACCTTTTCTTTCTGAATTTGTAAAGTATCCAGCTCAGCAGAGTCTTGCTCCACCTTCACAATCCTTTGCTGTGATGGGGACATTTGAGGACCCCTTCAGTGTCACTGTCTCCAACTCCAGTTGTGCAGTTTTGAGGGGTTCAACTCATTGGCTTACTCTAATTTGAAAGTAATGTGCATTTAATAGATGAACTTTGGAACACGATGACTGCCATGAAAAATTAAGTAGGTTTTTTAGAGACTGGTGGATGGCTGCCAAAATATTTGGCATCTGTGAGAGTTTTAAATCTTTGTTTGATGTGTCTTTGGTGGATGACAGGCAATAGCAAGGGTTGACTCGGATCCAGCAAAACTTTAAAATTAGAGTAATTTATTTGCTTCAATAATAATCAAAACGAATGTCTTTCTAAAAAGTTCTTGAGTGCTCAGGATGTCCCCTGTTTTGTGATGAGTGAATGCTTCCCAAACATTTTTGTGATGAGGACTGTCAATGTAGGAAGGTAGATAGGCTGATTAGAGGTTCGAACTAGGAAAGGAAGGATCCCTGAAAATTGAGGGATGACATCTGAAAACTCATCTATCCATGGTATAGAGGACCAGTAAAACATCTGCCATGACAAATGTGTGTGATTTAAAACAGAAAAGAAAAAATTTAATACATCAGCAACATAAAAATTGTAATTTTTTTCTCACTTCCGACAATGAAATTGATGCCAGAAACTGAAAATAAATGTAAAAGAGGTTAAAAAAAACCTTATAAAAATACAGCAAACTGTCTATATATTGTTTAAATTATGATTATAAATTATAAGCAAGACAGAATCAGAGTTTGACTAGAACTAATAGCAAATGCACAGGGTATGCATCTGCTGGATAAAATTCAGAAGTAGCCTCAGAGTGAAAGTGTTCCAGAAGGGAAGGACAGAAAAAATTTGCTCTGTCCTTCAGTTCTAATGGAGTTTGGTTAAAACTCGAGTACCAATTAAGTGGCTGCCTGCAAATGCATAATTTATGGAGGGTAAAAGATCTGTGTATTTAATTGAATTCATGTTGCAAGGCTCTTGCCATGCAACCAATAATTCTTCATAAACCCACTACAGCTTTCTTCCCTAGAAAGTTACTGCTTCCTCTCCTGCTCAAAGAATGGCCAGTGTATCCTGAAGCACCTTTTTCAGCCGTTCAGGCGGACCTCTCTACGTTTTGGGGTGCAGAAGCTGAGGCAGGAAAGGAGGATGGCACTTCTTGGGAGTTCTCTAAGGAAGCATAGAGAGAAGAGGAGGAAAACTGTAGGCTCAGGATCAGCCACGACTGGGTTTTTTTTGGAGCACAGCCTAATGTGCTAGCTTGACCCACTGTCTTTTCATGATACAATATCTTCAGGTGAAGGAAAAAGAAAGACATTTTAGAAAGGCTCCCTCTGGGGACCTGGAAGGTTTTTAGACCAGCTCAGCCTTTGGTTACTTCTTTAGGATGGCCGTGGGACAAAGGGAAGCCAGTCACTATTCAGACCTCATGGGAATGTCCTGAGGAGAGCTCGAGTACCTGGGCTGAGTAGTCCCACTCAAACGAGCTGAAGTCGGATACCTCCTTGCATATCTCATGATTACCTGCTACTGAGAAGCTGCTGTGGATCAACCTCTGCCTATAATTCAAGGTCGCGTCTTTGTTCTGGGTGAATAGAGCATCTGCAACATCAAGGTATTGTGTGCTGTAGTTAGGTAAGCATATTAATGATTCTCTTTTTTTTGTTATTATCTTCTAGTCTAGTATTAGATCTGTAAAGAAATATGGGGAACAGTTTATCATCTATGTGATTTTTCCTCTTCATTTCCCCTTTAATTTCCCCCACTTCTTTGAGGGTATTATGTATTTAATCTTAGAGCCCATAAAAACCTGTTTTAATGCTGAATCATTTCCAGTAATTTAAGAATTTACTTTAAGTAGCACCACTTATAATGAAGGAGAATATATAACGCACGTAGTGAAAAAACTCCCAGTGGGCCCTTGAACAAGTTCCCTGTTTATTTTTTGTCCTGAATTTAAGTCTCTAAAAACTGTGAAATCAGTCTACTGTACCTAAGCAGGCAAGGAAGCACATTTCATTCCCTTCTGTATAGTTAGTTTACAGATGCGTACATTTGAAAACCTGAAAATGTCTAGACTATAAAACATAGGCCATTAAAATTTCACAAAGCTATTGGTGCATGGAAGTTGTGTTTAAGTGGAAGGGTATACCTAGAGCGATACAGCCATCAAATAATGTAAAATTCCCTCATGACTTGGTCCTTACTGACTAGATATTCATTGACATATTCCAAGGCTGAAACTTGTTCATTTTACTTTGCAGCCATAAAGCCTTGCAATATTTAAAAAAATACTTGAAAATATGTCAATATGCTTTACCCCGGAATATGTATTACACTTATGGCAGCCTTTTATATGGAAAGATTTAACTCCTGAGTTGGTGGGTTTTATTATCTTCGGGACTAATTTTTACAAGTGGATTGTTCTTGAGTGGGCTGGCCTACATTTTTTTTTCATAATCAGAGTAAAAATTACACCAGAGTGTTTTAAATGTGCTCAAAGATCTCCCCCTTACTTTTCAGTCTAGAACCAGGAACATTTGCTGTAGCCATCAGACATTTGGCTATTGCCCATTGAAGGTGAAAGCTAGTGTATGTTTGTTTTGTTACAGAATTCAAATCCTTGAAAACCTAGAAAAGGATGATGGTAATTTTGAATTGGTAATAGAAACTTATTATTTGTAGAAATTTAGCCAAACACAGCACACCAGACCATTAAATTATCCAAAAAATAAATTTATTAAAGGTTCAGAAATTTTGCGAGCTTGATATGCCGTCACTCTTTCCCTCTTACCTCTTTTTCAAGACAAATCTTGAGCTCTATACACACAAGCATACAAAAAAGCTCTTTGGAGAAACACAGCTTTTTATTTAGAGGAAAACCACACCTATTATGCATTCCAAGTTCCGTTCCAAAAGGAGCAGTACCATTCTCTGCACTAGATAGCATCAGCAATCTCAACACGTTTTAATAAGGATAACTTCCTATTTTCAATTGCACCAGAAGATGGCAATAGTAATTTCTAGCAATCAATAGCAATAATAATTTCACCGAAATCAGTGAGAGTTCATGAGGAAGAGAGCTTGCAAGATGGTTTCACACTCTTTAGGTTAACTTGCATTTCTACTTTTCAACTTCAATCAAAATTTGAGATGTAGAGAGTTAAAATTATGGGTTAAATATAGCTATTCGAGACAATTTGGATTTATTCTGTTTTTAAAAGCACAGTGAAATAGAATATTTGGAAACAGGAGTACTTAAATCAGTATTAGCTTCAGTATACTCTGCTTCCATCACTGGTGCATCAACTTGTTGCAACCTGCTCCTGAAGGCGAGGGTAGCGAAGGTTCTTGTTAATAGATCCCTTGGGGCTGAATAGAGCAAAACAGCACAGACTGACCCTTGTCTATACATATATGTAAGGTTTATTTCAGCGCAATTTGATTGTAATGGACGGCAGATATGCAGACATTTCGGTTGTTACCTATAGAAATTCAACAATATAAAAGTATAAAGATACCACTTAAGAAAATACATAACAAAAAGAGTAGATAGCAGAAGGATGCCACGACCCGTGGATGTGTAAGGACTTAAGGAATACAGTTAACTTCTCAAAACACTGTCAAAGAAGGAACTTCCCATAAGATAAGCCACCGCAACAGGAATTTGATATAAGCACAGACAGCACAGCAGGAAGGAGCTAATTCCAGGCTTAACAGAAGTGGAGGTTCAGTTAGCATCCGGACAAAAATTCCCACCATGGCAAACTGTGGGAAAGGAAGCAAGTGCTTATACACATACCTTCTCAAGTTATGGGAATAGCATCTGTGCCCTGTGGATATCTGGAACTTGGACAGTATAAGGTGATATCCCAGGAAAACAACTCCAGGAGTCCCACCACTGAGAAGACCAGGGTGAAGAAGGACCAGTGGGATGCCATAGGGATCCACATGGTGGTGATATCTTTTGACTAATCTCTCCTTCTCTCCCTCTCTCTGTCTCATTCTCTTTCTCTCCCTCCTCCCTGCCTACTTTTTGTATCTCTCTACCTCACATTTTAGTAATAAAATAAGTTAAAATTAAATAAAATCTGTAATATTTACTTTGGCATATGGTCTATTTGCTCATTTATTCGGGCAGAAGCACCTCTTATAATTGAATCAGAACAGGATCCATCAACAAGACTTGATACTTGAAATTTACCTGTTCATTTGTTGAGGTGATTGTCACAGCCTTGATCTCTCTGGGGGTGACAGAAACCCACAAAACACCAAGTTCAATGGGTTAATATACATTCAGGTTCAGGTGGGAATGCCTAGGTACCTTCCCTGGCAGAGTAGGTTTTTTACACTGTCTTTTGCAACACTGTGGATTATGTGTAGTGCCCTGGGAAAGCCCCAGAAATGAGTCTAAAGGTGTTTCAGGGGTCTTTGATGGTTTATGACCCCTTCTAAGACATGACTGCTGTTTCTCACATCAGTGTAGCTGAGCCTGTTGTGCCCCACCAGAAGGCATGACAACCTTCTGGCCTACTATGAATGTTCTGATACTTCGCCTGGAGGGGAGTTTTACACCTGAGCCAGCTGCGTAAGGGAGGACATTGGCATGATAAAAAGNAACAGGATCCATCAACAAGACTTGATACTTGAAATTTACCTGTTCATTTGTTGAGGTGATTGTCACAGCCTTGATCTCTCTGGGGGTGACAGAAACCCACAAAACACCAAGTTCAATGGGTTAATATACATTCAGGTTCAGGTGGGAATGCCTAGGTACCTTCCCTGGCAGAGTAGGTTTTTTACACTGTCTTTTGCAACACTGTGGATTATGTGTAGTGCCCTGGGAAAGCCCCAGAAATGAGTCTAAAGGTGTTTCAGGGGTCTTTGATGGTTTATGACCCCTTCTAAGACATGACTGCTGTTTCTCACATCAGTGTAGCTGAGCCTGTTGTGCCCCACCAGAAGGCATGACAACCTTCTGGCCTACTATGAATGTTCTGATACTTCGCCTGGAGGGGAGTTTTACACCTGAGCCAGCTGCGTAAGGGAGGACATTGGCATGATAAAAAGAAGGATCCCATGTCCTCAGGATATGTTTCTTAACAGTCTTCTCCCTTATCTGGCTCAAAGCCCAGCTTATTGTTAAACAAAAGTCAGTTTATCATGGTCACTACTGCAGAGATCACGCATGGGCATGGACTCCACACACAAGAGGGAGATGCAAAGTCGTTTATTATGCAGCCAGAATTTCCCCTAAATACTAGCACATCCAGGATATAACATCATATAAACAGGAAAGATGTTCACCACAGTGTCCCCCAATCACCTGGGGTAGTGCCCAGATTTTGCCTATTATGGTAACAGGTAAACAATACCCTATAAGGTCACAAACTACAATCATCACCTCTCACAGGTCCATCCCTGTCCACAAACTCACAATCCTCTCTCTGCCCATGCCCGGTGACCTGGATAGAGTCCCAGGGTCACCTCCAGGCCCAGGAAAGAGGCTCTCTCTCCGGCCCTCAGGGCCTATCTCTCTACCACCACATAGTGTAGCCCAACAACTACACATCAAAAACTCCTCCTCCCCTTTGGTTGGTGGTGCAAACTTGGCTTCAGCAAGGCAGCCAGATGATTTTGCAAATGGTTGATTGTTTTGAGCCACTAACCTTCAACATTTCAGTCTCTCACACAACTTTATGCTTTTATTTTATTCTTCTTTATTTTGAGGACAGTCATATAACCAAAGTCTACTTCAAGGCAAATGCTAAAATCCACCTGACATACTGCAGATATTAGAACATGTGAAACCACAGCAAATTTCAACCATTTTATTAGTCCATGTAAGAGCATGTGAAAGATCATCTTGACATTTCAAAAATTGTTTGTAAATTCTACTGCATATGTTGTGATTTCTGACCTAGCCCTTGCTAGTTCTTAGTTTACTGTGCTGTGTCCTGTAATGACTCACAGCCCTGACACAGAGGAAGTAAGTTGTTCCTATACTTCCCTAAGGTGTAATTACTGTGATTACTGTTGGCTTGCTGAACAGCAACATTGCTAAAATTTTTGGTTTTGCTGATAATTTCTTAATCTGGCATCCTGAGCAATCCTAAAGTGCTGAGCACGTCTTTTAACAAGATATGAATATTAACTTAATCAAAACCATAAGTCAGGGTGTCTTTCAACATTAAAAAAGTGCTTGGCAGCAATAATGAGTTAAAATATTTCATCCCCACTGATTGCTCCTGCCTAAAGCAATACTATGAAGAGAACAGATCTGGGATCCAACTAAATTATTCCCCTCTTAAGGAAAAAAATGACGAGTGTGTTGTTTGATGGCTGGACATTGCCAACACGTTACCTGCTGTGGTTAAGGGCTGCCCACAGAGGTGGCTTTTTCTCACATGTAGGAGTAAGAACTGTGCAACATAAAATTCTAAAGCCCAGATAATATAAATAGGAATGAGATGTCTGTTTCTGCAGGTTCGTGGCTCTGTCTGCACCAGGGCAGCTCACGCTGAGCTCCATCACTATTGTTCTGATGCCTCTTTACAACCATGTTGACTCCCCCAAGTCCAAAGAGGCATTGCAGCTTTTGAGTTAAGGCACTGATCTGCATTAAGACACCAGTCTTGATTCTCCACATTTATTTCCTGTTACGGAGTGGTCAGTAACGAAATAAGGTTTTGTGCACTATATTTCAGGCAGGTGCGAGTGGATTTGCCTTTGCTAAAAGCTGATTTGTGTCATGTGAGCACAGCCAAGGGCATGGTAAAGCCATGCTACCAAGCACAGCTGAGAGGCAGAGCGCAGATGTCTGAATTTGGTGCCTTATGAAGTTTCTGGTCAGTTGACAATGTGTCTAGGGCTTCTCTACAGATCTGCCCATATCTGTGCTTTTATCAGCACTGTCATTCAGGTAGTCAGCACAGTGTGTAGGGGACGGGGTTATTTGATAACAAAACCCGGACAATAGGCTGACTAAATTCAGCCATGAATTTTAAAATTTAATTGAAATTACTTACAGATGTTTCAGGGTAGACTTTTTCTCAATTATTTAACTGATGCTGTAGAGCATGTTACTGAGAAGCACCACTTTAATCTGGGCTGTGTATGAATGGCCAGTTTCTTTGCATCAACTCTTCCCTAAGCATGCCTGTAAATTACGCATTCAAATATTTAAGATCACAGCAGACTGTAAAATACAGATGTTTTAGAATGTACTGTATCTTTCCACAGGGACTTCCCAGAATCAAAGTAAAATTGCTGGCCCAACAATTTGACTTAAGAGTTGGGAAGAGAGAGAGAGAGTAGAGGTATTGATGTCAGCAGGGGGTTCATAATCTGAATAAACTTTCAAATGGAAACGGTATGGAAAAGCTCTGTACCTTAAGGGCAGAACAGCTTTATTGTATGAAGTAGTTTATTTGGTCTGTTATGGCTTTCTCTGCAGAACAAAATTACCAGTGTCTGCTGGCTAAATGGAAAACACTTGGATCATAAAAATATCAAATGAATCTCTTTGGAAACCACTAAAAAACTACACATATTTATGTAACTGTTATTTTTTTCCCTGTTATATACTGTCTGGAAATATAGCCTGGAGCTTCCTTAGATCTCTTGGAAAGAACTAGCATTCAGATCCTTGTTGCAAAAGTACATTACTTAGTATAGGTTAATTTTTATTAAGTTCTTTGAAGGTTTTTATTTGCTCCTTCATAATGACTTTTGTATTAGAAGAGCTCTACTTATTCACAGCAAACACAGATGTTGACAGGAAAGCCCTAACATCTGCTTTCTAGTGGCCATCAAGCTTTAGTGAATTAGTAAATATGGAACAGATTGTGAATTTGTTTTGAATGCTTTAAAGTGGGAGTATTTAATACCTGCCTCAGAGCTTTTGGGTTCCAGAGAAAAAGTGAGCTGCTAATGAATTTCTGATTGTTCAGAAGGCTTAAAAAGCAGCACAACGCAGCCTGCAAATGTGGGATTTCCCAACTTCTTAAAATGAAACTTTTTACAGTGTCTATATAAAGGAAAAAGCCAACTAAAGTATAACTTTTGAGAATTATTTCTGCTAACAGAGTCAGAGGAAGCCTTTTCTACAAGGTGATAGACGTGTATCTTTCTTGCATAGGCCATGTGTCCTCAGAAGAAACCAAATCTTTGCTGCAATTTATCTTTAATCTTTTTTGCTTAGTACTATTGTTTCCCAACAGATACAAAACTGTTATGTGACTTACAGATATGATCTCGCCTTTTGTCTAGACAAAATAATAAGCCAAACACAGCAGAATCATGTTAGACACCCACTGATTTTATTAAGGTCAGTGACAATATGGCTCTAAATTTAAGAGAAACTAGTTTGTTGGGGTTTTTTTGCTCCACAGACTTGTTTCATTTGATTTAAAAGCCCTAAATGATTAATATATCTGCTAAAAATAATTTTCTATGTTTTATTTCTACCAGATTTTCTAACCACTTGGAGTCCTTTCCATAGAAATTGTTTCAGCAGTTGCAAGTAATCCTGTTTTTTATCTGATGCTCTTTCTATAACCCTTGGCTTCTCCACAAGAATTTGCTCTTTCACTACAGGCATTTGCTCAAAGCTGTAAATTTTATATTCAGAAAATATGTGCTAGAAAGTTCTCCACAGATAGGACATCTACTTTAATTTTGGGATATGGGAGATATTTATCCTTAGAGAAAAAAGAAGACAGGAGTGTCAAACTTTCAAGTGATTTGAAATCCCAGTTCTACATCAAGATGTTCACTGGTTCTTATACAATTTCACATGGGCCACTTAGAAAAGTTGTTTGCAATGTGATGTCAAATACTGAAATAATACTTTTGATCAAGTGCCAAGTAACTTTTAGAAATGGCATCTCAGCATCTGTCTTTCTACAGTTAATGTGTATTGTCCAATTCTTCTGCACATTAGTGTTATTTTTACCAAGTAGCTACTTACTTTTGATCTCCAAGATTGCTTATTTTGCTATGAGGCTTAGGACAAAACTTCTCATTTGTGTTGATCAACAAGATGATGTTTGAGAAGGTAGGTAGCACCTGGCTTCATATACTCTAATAACATTATAATAACTCATAAAATTTATAAGGACTCTGATGCTTTTGCCTTTTTGATTAAAAAACTTTATGAGGACTCGGCATTTTAATTTTTTGTTTGCAAGTGGAGTTGGAGAGGGCTTCTGGGAGGACTAGTGAGCTGGAGATGAAAAGTGTGTTCTGTCACTTAAAATGGAGCCATGTGCTGCATCTGAAAGGCAATCAAACTCGCTCTATCTGGAGTCCTCTGAAAGACAGAGGATCCCTTCAGAGCTGTGCCTCTTTAGAGACAAAATGCATTCTCCCTGGCTCTTCCATGCTTTGTTCTGGCTTTTGTGATCTTCATTCCTTGTGTTCTCTGAAAAATATCTCTGTTTCTGTGATTTAAAGATCAAAATACATTCTCTGATGTAGCTGGAGCTTGATTCCTTAACTGCTTTGAAAACTTGGATTAAGGCTTTCAGCTGGTGTAAGAACGTGACTGGATGCCAGTGGCAATTTTTCAGCATAAGCTTCATTTTCTACTCAACCCAAAGCCCTGGAAGGAGGAAGTCAGTCACGTAGTCACCATCAGGATCTGCAACTCCGATTTTTGGACTTAACAATTAAAACATAGAGCATAGGATTACCAAGTCAAGTATCAGTTTAGCTATGCCTTCATCCAGGAGGAACACATTTCTAAAAAGGTATAGGTGGTGAAAAGTATTTTTGGAAAACATTGCCATTCAATGTGTAACTTTGAATAACTTTAAGTGGCAGATTTTGCTGGTATTGGAGGAAAAAATGGCTATATTTTTGAAGTTTTTCTGCTATCTAGCATGACTTTGGTCTTTTCTCAGTTCTGTGTGTGTTGTTCATTCCTTCATTCACAAGCTAAGATGTCTTCTGATGTGACGAAGGTTTAATGATTGATTTACCTGAAAATAAATGGTATATAGCAAGCAGTATTGGAACACTGCTGACCTAAACCAGCCTGTGTCCTTTTCTCTGCCACAGGCCCACAAAGAAGAGGATGAATAATGTAATAACTTTCTGGTTTGAAGCTTCTGATTTTCTTTTTTGCTTTTGATGCAGATTTTGCTAACCAAGATTTTGTTTCTCTAATCATTTATAGCATTTCTAAGTACAAACACTCAAACCCATTTTTTTAGTTGTAATTTATGCAATTGTAGTTCAGTTTCATTACCAAAACCCACCTACTTCCAGAAAAAGAGCTTTGTCTTTGGACTTGAATGTAAATGTGATATCCAGAGATATTATTTCACATTTATTATATTATTTACTTCAGTGCACAAAAATAATTCCAATACTTTAAAACGCAGTAATATCAGTGCAGTTCAGCTTAATTTTCTTTTCGCTCCCTCCCCTTTTTCTGTTTGAAAACTAGAAAGGGATAAAGTGGGGCAATTGCATTTTGTAGAAAATTGCCTTGCTGATTCCATATTTACATCCTTTATTAACCTGACAGAGAAGAGTGGAATAGCCAGCAAATCAAGAACAGGGTTGCAAATGTCAAAGTTGTGGAGCATAATACCATAATTAGCAAAGTACACCAGGTATTATTAAAAGTTTGATAGTTCCCTCTTATGACAAGTACAGTAATGAGAACAGAAAATACACAAAATTAATTTATTTTTATGCCAAAAATAATAATGAGGTGAGATGATTACATCCAATTTGCAATCTCAAACTTGTCATTTCCCAGTGGACTGGACCAGTAATTTTAGTAGCTTAATTAAATCAGCAGTAATAATAATTCCTCCTCCCTCCCCCCATCTGCTCAGAAGTGGGAAAATTTAGTGGAAAGGCAAGAGAATTTCCACAATAAAAGTTGTCTTTAGATTTGCACTCAAAATAGGGATTAAGTAGTTTATTATATACTTTTATGTATGCTCTTGAACACTGTTGTTTCAGAACTTGTGAGTTAATATTTGGAAGAGACCTCAAGAATTGTTAAAAACTGTCCTGAAGGTGAATTACTTATGTTGCATGGGAAAATTTTATAACTTATTTGTTTCTATAAACACTATGCATATGTTTTATTTTCCTAGAATTATAGTAGAGCAGTTTTCCTGTATGTAAATATTTGAGGATGTGATCAAATGATACTATTTGGCCTTAACATCTATTCATATTGTAAACTTCTTGGTGCAGCATAACTGAAAGGTTAATAAAGTAACTGGCATCCACTTAGAAATTGTGTTTTACAGCACTAAACAAGCCTCCAGAAATTAGGATTTTAATTAGTCTCTTAGTAGGATCCATACTTGATTACATTTCTACCCTGGCATGTCCTGTAAAACGGAAGTGTCTATTTTATGCCACCAATAACCATTAATTACAAATTAGGCCATCTCAGTGCTTTAGGCTTAGTATTCAGTGGTATTTTCTCAAAAGAAGGAGGACACAGGAAATTGAGAGTTTATCCAGCTTTCTTATCAAATCTTTTAAAATGGCTACAGCAAATTTGTAAATTTGTCTTTCTTGGTACTCCCTTTATTTATTCCCAACCTTTTTCCTCTTTGTCAGAAACAAGGGGTTCAAGAGAAGATAATTTAATTCTGTCTCAGATTTTCTGAAACCTGTATGAAGCATATGTTCCTTAAAAGTTAACTCTGTTAGCATCATCCCCATTTGATTGTTGCTTATCAATTTAATACTTTTTTTTCACTAAGATCCTCCAATTAGCATCAGCTTCTGAGTATAAAACCTAATTTCCAAAGTCTCTTGGGTTTTGTGTTAGCCATTTAGGTATCCTAATTATTAGAGAAATACTTATATCTGAGGGTTTTTCTCTTAAATTCAGCACCTCTTAGAAGATGGCCACAGGGTAAATGGAAACAACCTTAAAAGACTAAAGTGCTCAGTCATGTTGCTTAAGTAGTAGGTGCCAAAAAGTAGTTTATCTAATATTATATCATCATCTGCTGTGGATATTTCTAATGAGAATCCTTACCAACTTGTTTCAGTGTTATTAGATGCATAGCAAAAGACCTGGAAGAAAATATACGGACTTATTACTGAGAAAATATTTAAATGACACTAAGGCTGATTGAACAGTAATTAATTATGAAGATAGCTCATGTATACAGACAGGTCTAATTTGCTTTCTAAGGTGTTTCTTTGGAAAAAATGCAAATTTTTTGAAATGGCCAAATGCAAGTTTGCAAGGTTGAGGACAAAGATTGTCAGGCACACCTGCAATGTGCGATACGATGTCCTGGGAACACCACTCGGAGAGGGACCTGGGGTCAAAATCAGGTAAGAGTCAGCAGTGTGCAAGCTGCCAGAGTTCTGTTGCATCTATGGGAACATATGTGAGCCTTGAGTAGAGACTGTAAACTAAGAATATAACTACTACAGAAACGTTGAAGGTCATTCCAGCCAAAATCATTAGAACATCAAAAGTTGCATCATTGGCATGCAGCTGCCAGAGCCATCCAGCAAAGCAGAGACAAATCAAATCCCTGAGAATTTCCAACTGGTTGTTGTCAGAGACTGAAAATAGTTCATGCCTGAAACACTGAAAGTTTTGTTCATGACAAAGAAGCTGCAACTGAAGAAGCCTCTCTGAAGACTCGGACTTAGAACCAAAAGTCAAACTGCTGATTAGATGAAGGGAAACCTATTGTTCAATCACCCCAGGCTGAGAGAAAGGTATGCATCCACAAAAGGCCAAAATCACCAGCTGAGCTGAGTTTGGGGTGGGGGGAGAGCACAGCTCACAGAAGTTAGGTTTACACAGACTGTCCCCCCAACTGAGGTTGGAGGAGGAGAGTTTTGGGGCTGTGGTGCAACCTCTGGTGAGAGGCAATAAACATCCATCCTCCAATTACAGAAACCAGCCCAGCTGCGGAACCCCCAACACCACAGGGCACATCCACGGGACTTGCACTGGAGAGGCTCAGCCCCACAGGACTGCAGGTGATGCAACAGACCCAGAGTCTGCTGTCAGAGACTGCATCCCCCTCCCCCAGGGGGACAGGACTGGACATTGCCACCTGGCTCGAGGGTATATAAACCCATCGGATTCTATGCTTTTTGGGGGGGACCTTCACCACCAATAAGGCCAGCTGGAGAGGATCAACGGAACATCGTTGGGATCCATGGAGTGGTGATATTTTCCTTATTCTGTCCCTGTCACTCTCTTTCTGTCCCCTCTACCTATTTTCTACTTCTCTCTCTTTCTTTCTTTCTTTCTTTCTTTCTTTCTTTCTTTCTTTCTTTCTTTCTTTCTTTCTTTCTTTCTTTCTTTCTTTCTCTCTCTCATATTTACCATCAAATAAAACCCTTACTATTGTCACTGGCATATGGTCTCGTTTGCACCTTAATTTGGCAGAGGCATTTCTAAGAACCTAAAAACTGGATCATAACAGTTGTGCAAGGGAAAACTTCTACAAAGCAAGGGCTCTCCAGCTTTGTGTTTGTTCTTGCAATTATCCTTCCTTGAAGGCTGAGGGTGAAGGGAAAAAGTTGACAGTGGGTAGTTGCTGATGCTGTGTGTCCCGGAAAAGGCACTGGCAGGGGACTTCAGGGTCAGGGAAGGTGCTCCCACCCCGGTTGTCCCTGCCATGGGGCAGCTGTGGCTCCTGTGGTCTGTGAGGAACAACAGACCAGGGCTTCACCTGGCTTTGGCTGTGACAGTGCCACGGTTTAACCCCAGCTGGCAACTGAGTCCATGCAACCACTTGCTCACTCCCTCACTAGCCCTGGTGGGATGGAAGAAGAATCATTAAAAAAAAGTAAAATTCATGGGTAGAGATAAGAACAATTTAATTGAAACCATGTAAAATATAATAACAATACAAATAATAGTGATTAATAATAATCAAGTAACTTGGTGTTACTGGCTTTGTAAAATTTTACTCCAGAGAAACTCCCCGTGCTCTCCACTGGATGCCTGTGGTTTAGTGTTTCTGCCCTACCTCCCCCTTACCCACATGTAACATCTTTCAGCCCTCATGGTGCTGTCACTGCAGTTGTTTTCATTCTCATTTGGTTCTCATTTACATAAGCCTGCTGTTATTTCTCCCCTTTAATTGTTGCTAAAGTGCCTCCTCTTACACTACATGTATTGCACCCAGAGATTTTCATCTGACGTGCTACTTGCCATTTGCAAAAGCCTAGAGTAACTTGTAAATGTTAGGTATATTCTGAATCTTTCTGTGAAATCCAGTGTTTGGTGATGGAGCTTTACTTTTAAGTTTTTAATAAATTCATGTGAACACATAAATAAATACAACACAGTTTGTGAGAGTACACCAGGACTTTAATGAAAAAATAAGTCAAGCTTTCACTTATCTATTAACTTTCTATTTTCCTAGAAGAAATTGTTTCTGTCAATATTTTTGTTATGACAGGGATGAATGGGAGAGGGAGGCAAAGTCTACTCTAAGCAGATGGTTGTCAAAAACTGCACATTAAAATAGAGAATGTAGAAAGAAATAAGAGGAGAGATTCCCCCATTTTGTTTTCATGTCATGAATAGTGAATAAAACTCACATTATAGACAAAAGGAAAATAGTAAAAACTAAGTAAAACCAGAAATGAAAAAGAAAAAAGGCAAAGCTCCTGAAAAGCATTTTGTAGACAAATTTGTGTGGTTACACTAAGACATTTAATAGTCAGTGTTGATGGGACTGAAAACAACAGAAAAAATTGAAAAAATAAAAAGTATATTTGTTGATTGATAATCTCATCTTTGAGATATTGAAGGGAAAAAGTAATTTTTACAAAAATAAAATAATGTCCTTGTTTCAGACAAATCAAGTGTGTGTCTTGGATACAAAGGCAAGCTAAGGTAAAGACAAGTAAACTTATCAGATAAGCTTCTATCAGCCTTGCATCTGATTGTGGGTGAAAATCTAAATGTTCGCTCTATCTTTCCTTTCCAGTTAGAAAATTCCTGTTAGTCTATTCCCTGATTCTTGCTGGATAATCATAGACTGGAACAGTGTTTTCATACTTAATTAAAGGAGTTTCTAGATGAGAGACATGGACAAACTATTTGTTATGTAACTAAAAAGTACACAGGTTCAAAAGTAAATTGAACTACTGGACAAGTATGTATCTACCAGTCTTTTAAAAACAGTGTTTGACTGCTTTTCAGTCTTCATCTGTACAAAGATGTATTGTATTTCACTGATAGTACATGGGAGAGCAATTCCTTAACGGAGTTTTTTACAGACAGATTAGGACTACACAAGTGGCTCTTGGTGTAACTGCAGAATGTGTTTGTGTGTTTAGGTTATGGGGTTACTTAACCTCACACTGAAGCAGAATTTATTGAGCTGACTTACAGAATAAAAAGGGGCTGCAACATGCATCCAGTCAAGTGCCTTTGAACTGTGTTAAATTGAGGGTCTTCACTGATTTTGATCATATATCTCTTCTACATATAAATAAAATATATAGTATTTTCATGGGTTTTATACAGTCTATATAAAACACACATAATGCATTGCTAAATTAATGAGGATAATTCCAATGTATGAAAACTCTATTAAAACAGAGGAAAGTGAGGGTGTTTTTTTTCCTGGATCATTTGTATCCAAATTTCATTTTGAAGGGTAGCATTTCCTCATTCCTTCTGGAAAAAGTGCTTTAAATCCAAGGTCTGTTCCCAACTAGTATTTCAATTACTAATGTTTCCTATTCAAAAAGTAGAGAGGCATCACTTTTGTATAAAAAAGTATTGCTGTTCCAAACTCAGAGGTTAATTTGAGTACTGAAAATGTGTACACTACTTTGGCAGTTTAACAGGTACTTTGAGCCCTTGTAAATTGGTTTATACTAGCAAGGATAAAAATTACAAGGGTTACTAATCTTCATGCTGAAATCATTAAGATAATTACCACCAACTGTTTTATTATCCAAGCATATTAAGGGAAATGCAGTTGCCTCTTGGAGCAATGAGTAAAACCTGAGTAGGTATGTACCAGCCTGTGCTTTAAATGACGTGTTGAAAAATGCAGACTAAAGCTCGTGCATGTGCCTGACATAACTTTCCCACTGGTGAACTTAAAATGTATCTTTTCACGTGGAATATTCTCTCTGCAAAGCAGGTCCATTATTTCTCACAATATAACCACATCAGAGCTCCTTTTCTGGTGTTTTTTTACTAATTATGGTGCTCCCTCTCATTTGGTTTACATCTCTTCCATGCATCAGATAAGGCTATTATGTGTTATTATTTTTTCAAGTCAAAACTCCACACTTTCAAAATCTATTTGTAATACTGTAATTTGAGTCTTCCAAAGGAAATCAAACAATCTGGGATGATTCTCTTTTTTAATTAATGCTGCAAGTAGGGTTTTGATTTCCTTCCTTTTGTGTTTAACACTAAAAATATTTCCTATTTTCCCAAAAGGAAAATGCAAATGCCTCCATGAAGTCTTCCTAGGCTGTTGTAAAATTCAGAAAAGGCTCAAAAATTATTCTGAAGGAATGACTATGTAGTGCTATACTTTACACCAAATATGTGCCACTACTTTTCCCAGCACAGTTTGATGAAATAGGTTCACAACCACGTAGAAACAGTTTCTAGACTTTTTTCTTTTATAATGAATAACAAAAAAATGTAACCTGAATTTCCCAAAACATATTTTTAAATTTTTTAAAGTACCAAGAAAACCTTTAGTGGATAAAAGTAGGTATTTGTTTCAGTAATGGGATAAAAGTTGTTAATAGGTACCGTTATTTTTCAGTTGTCGCATTCTTTCAATATTTTTATATTAAAAGCCAGGTGGTGTTGGGGAAGCTTGTCAGGTAACTTTAGCAATAAAGGCCACAACAACCAGACTAGGCAAAGTAAATATCATGAGGAAATAAATCAGAAAACAAGGCTGAATATGTAACCTGTATATATTTACAAAGTACCTGTTGGGTGTTGGGCCCTTGTAATCAGGGCAAATATTCTCCAGAGATGGGGATTAGAGGAGGGAGTTAGAGGAGAGTAGTGAAAAAAACTAACAATAAAGAAAACTTTAAACTGATTAGAATAATTGGAAAAGGGACAATTTTACTTTTCTGTTTGTGTTTTCTGCTTGCAGAGAACTGCTTTCCAAAGCAGAAGGATGTATTGCACAAATGAGCAGCAAACTTGTTTCTACACACCCAGTATGTTTCCTTTCAGGCCCATGCCTCAGATGCTCTTAGCTCCCCACCAGGGAATCACAAAGATGAAAGGCAAATAATCTGTGGGAAAACAATGAACCAAATAAATACGATAAAAGATAGAGCTCCTAGAAGTTTTTGTGGGTTTGGGTGAGTCAAAGCCACACTTGTGTACAAGACTCGAATTTCTTCTTTTCCTAGCATGCCCTCAGGTGGCTATCATAGTGATTTCTTCCCAGGGTGGTGTGCTGCTGCTTTACAGCTCGTGGGGGACACCTTTAGGTTTGTGGGCTTGGATGAGATACACACTTCTTTTAATGGCTATGGGTGATGGCAAAATAGAAATACAAAATGTATCACTGTACCTCTCTCTAACAGCTGAGGCAGTCCAAGTCACTTGCCTACACATCTGGAAAATGAAGGCATCTACCAATACATTTTTCTTATAATGCAGAGGTTTTCAACATTATTGTATCATAACCAGACTTTTTAACTTTTCCTCTCCTTTCCCCCATACATTTCTTCTGTATGTCAGAAGAAATCCTTCTTGCGGGAAGCCCCACAATCATATTAAAAGCTCCCTCAGCCCATGAAGCTGTCAAACCCAGGATAACTGTGCCAAAAAAATCTTCTGTGCACACTGTCATACCCTTAACTGGTGTAAATTGACTTAGCCTCATTGACTTTAATGGCACTATATTTGCAAAACACTTATGTCAACTCTGAATCTGAACCACTGTATTAAATCCATTACAATGTGAGATAACTACACTGGGACCATATTTACACTTTAAATGTTCCTGTGTAAACACACAGGGAAAACATTTCCAGGAAGCTCCCCATTTAACCATTTAAAGAGGTCCAATTACTCTGTATTTCATTAAAATTACCTTCTCAAAGAATTAATGAGAGGAAAACAAACAGCCCTGAGGGATCATGTTTTTGATGGGTCTGCCACAGAATCACAGGAGGTCCCTTGAGGTCCTGCCTCATTGAAAAGATTTTTTTTGCCTTAGTGAACAGAGTTCAAGCTTTCAATCTCACCAAATGAAAAAAAACCATGATGGTCTTACAGATGTACAACATTATGAAGCTCAAACACACAGAAAAAACAATGACTCCCTGGAGTTTTGCAGAGGAATGGGGAAAACAAAGGTTAGTTTTTTGGATGTGACACTTTTCTTGTTTTTGTTTCAGCTTTTTCATTGTAAGGGATGTGTACAAGCCTAGTGCATTAGTCTGATGTTGGGAAAGAACATGTAGTTACAGAAATGTCTGACAGATGGGAAGTGCCCGGGGGATCTGAGGTCAGAGGATAACTGACTGCTCATACATTATCTAGTAAAGTAAATAAATAACTGACATTTTAGTGTCTGCAAAATCAGTGAAAAGCCCATAACTTGACTGTTTTGGACAATATATGGATTCCTGAGCACAACTGTTCAGAGTATTAAATTATCTTTCTACTTGTAAATAAAATATTGAATGCTGCATAATTTTAACTATTGCGTATAGATTTTTACACAGTAAATAATATATTAAATTTCTTGAAAGAACAATGGTCCTTTTGAATTACATTCAAATTTGGAAATATGACAATTTCAAAGTTTCTTGTTTCTTACACAATGCCTATGAAACTTAGGCAAAAGTGTTTCACAGGGAAGCACTCTATCCAAATGGACGACAAAAGAAAATGTATGCTAGCCTGATGACCATTTCCAATCTCAAAAACAATTAAAATCTGTACTGCAAGTCATACCAAATATTGTAAGAGCTGGGCTATGACTTGGAGTTGCCAAGAGCAGATCACGATCATAGCTGAAGAATGAAATCTTGAAAGAATGCACTGGAATCAAATTGAAAATTCAGCTCTTTCTGTGCTTTTCTTTCAGCTTTCTTTGGATTTTCTCCTCCTATGGCCCTCTCTGAACTTGGATGACAAGACAAGACCTGTGCATGCAAGCACTCTACATAACATCTGTAAGTGGAGGAGAAGATAAGGGGGTGGGTTTCACACCAGCCCTTGAGCAGTGCTTTGTCACCCTTTTCAAAGGATGTTAAAAGATGGTACAGGACGTAGTTCCCATTTGGTAGCAAAAGAAGAAAAATCTGAGCTTGCTGCATATGAAAAAATAGCTGCTGCCCAGTTTCTAGTTGCAGGCCCAGCCTTTCCTTCAAAAGCTGCTTGCTAGACCTTTCTTTAGTCATGATTGCCCCATTTATTAAATGAGGGGTTGGCGATGCATGGTAAAGTTCTAATATGCTGTTATGGGTTTTATTTTTTCCCACCTAACATCTGATAACCCCCAGGGGGGTTTGAGGGAATAACTCAATATTTCAGTCAGAATCCTATCTGGGTTTGCATGTATGGAAAGGACATTACCTCCACAGCAACCTGTGAGTTTATATTGATAGTTTATCTTACACTGAGACATTGGTGCTGCTGGATATGTTACTGAACATCCTCACAACACCACAGAGTAACTAAGGTTGTTTGCTTGCTGAAGACCAGTGTCAGAAATCTGTGGCTGTTTTTAGCTCACATCTTCTAGGAAGTCACTGTGCTGAGACTGGGCAACAGCCTGTGTACAATATGAAACATAATCTCTGCTTTCCTCTCATGCCCAAAAATATTTTGCCCTGGAAACTCCTGCTGGAGTGACTCGTCTGGTATCAGAGAATACAAGAGTGATTCTGCTGCCATGCCCAGGGTTTTTTTCCTTAAGTGTGTGTCATATGATTTTTGTCCTTGAAATTTGTGGAAAGATCGCTGACCCACTTCACATCATGCCAGTGTCTGAGTATCTCGTTGTCCATGACTCAGAAGCTGACTTTTTACTGAAGACCAGCCACTGGTAACCTTAGGTTATAATTATTTATGTAATTCTGGTGGCTTATGGGAAAATTGTGTGAATAACGATTTAAACATGTTGTCGAAAAGTTTCTTTTTATAAATACAATACTATTGCAGGCTAAATAGCTGGACAGTGGCATACCAGAATTTATGGAGAAGTTATTCTGATCCATTTGAAAGTGTGGGGCTTTCTCATGCATTATTTACTACAGACAACTTTAAAAAAAAAGAATAAAATTGTCATATCCTTCTCCATTATAATTCCACCTGTCCATTTCAAAGGAAATACAGGCTTTATGCATGCTGTCAAAAGATTTAGCCTGACAATCTCCAGGCTCTATATTGAGCTGAAGAATTTTTAAGGTACATTCAACTGCATATGTAATTATTACTGTACAGTTATAATTCTAGAAAATGCAGTGAAAAAAATCATACTAATTGCAGATGTAAAAACTCATCAAGTGAGTAGTTCTATCAATGTCAGTGTGACTTTTTATTTAAAAATGTAAAACTAGGTCTTCAGTCTTTCTTGCCCTTTTTCAGAAGTAAATTCAACAAGTTGTTGACGAACATTCTGGAAAAATAAAATATATTGCAGGGCTAAAATTTAGTCTGAATTGTATTGCAAGGTGTCTTGCAGATATTTTAACAGACGGGTGTGACAACATTGTTAACGTGTAGGTTGTAAAATTAAAAATTGGGAGGGGAAAAAAGAAGGGATTTTAACTTTTGGCAGTTTGTGGTTTGTACTATAAGTTTCCAAAACATGAGAGCTTTATACAGTCTGTTTCACAAAATGAGCAATTTTTTTAATAATTCTGGAAAATAAGCACATAAATTTAAAGGTTGATTTAAATGTAAAGGTTGATCTCTCATCAGCAACAAAATACTTCAGCTGTGTTAAATGTATTGCCATGAGAAAATGACACTTTGCCAATATTTTTTTTTTTTTTTAAATCCATTGATTCGGCTCAAGTTTCTTAAATGATGAAATGATATCTGGGATTTTAAGTTATTTGTTTTCCTGACATTATAATATACCTTTAATTGTCAAGAATAACAAGGAAGAGCAAAAGCTGCAGATAAAGTTTATTCTGAGCAAAATCCAGCCTGAAGCTGGGCTTGTCTTTCAAAGAGGAGGTAAGAACAACAATTAAATGAAGCTTTCACTTTACTAGGCTGATTAGAAGTAATTTGAGTACCTCAAGTGATGTAAAGTTTTAAATCTATTGATTAAATTTGCATCTCTTAGTTTTGAAATGATCATTCACGTGGAGTGTAGCTTAAACTGCAGAATCTTTTTACTGCTTAAGTATTGATTTTTAATATGTCAAATGTGCTAATTAAAATGGATATTTCATAGATTGCATTTTTAATATTAATATTTGCTTGCATTGTAACCACTGACATCAATGATATTTTGCAGAATTTTATAGGTCATCACATGTTACTCCAATGCACAAAGAGAAAAATCAAGCAGAAGTAGCTGCTTTCAGTACAGAAGAACTTGAAGACTGTGGCACACAACAGAAGTGCAGAAAAGCTCCAGTTTTAGTTGGATGCAATTGTTCTGGCACTGCATGGTATTGCCTGCATCCGGTCTTGTTTAGTTCATTCCATAGTAGAGAGCTGTGAATAAACGGGTTGAATAAACTGATTTCAGGCATTATGTCCCTTAGAGTTGCAGTCTGACAGAGTTGTGCTATTTTGAACTGGGTTCTTGCTCACCAGCGCCTGTTTGGAGATCCTTCCTGGCAATTTTGGACACTTTCATCATAGAGATATATCCTGCATCAGTTAATCTTGGTGACTTAGACCAGTTTTCCTCAGGATGAAGATAGCATGGTAAAATTTGAGTCTCATTTGACTTTCTTCACAGACCTTTCACGTTTTGAGATTTGCCTTTTGAAATACAATTTCACCTCTCCTTGGATCCAGAGAACTGAAGTCTAGGCTTATTATTTTCAGCTAACAGAACACATTTCAAATTATTTAATATTGAATAAAATGTTATTGTCCTCATCTGAAGAAGTAAGGCAGTACAACTATCCCAGTTTTATAGGCAATCAAATGTACTTAGCTGCCATTTGAACCCAGATCTCTTCCAATAGTGAGTCAGAGAAGTGTGTCTAAATGTGTACAGTAAGTTCTTCAAGTATAACTATCTTTTCCAGTCCTTTATCCTGATGCTCAGTGCAGAAACAATAGACTCTTGAAATCTATTATACGGCTGTAGCATGTTCCCTATGGACAAGGGCAGTTTAAATGAATAAAATATAAATTAAAGCTATATTGAATGAAAAATTAAGAAACCTGTTGCTCGCCATTACACACGGACATATGAAGAATAGGATCTATAAAAAGGCATAGATCATTTAATGAAAATGAGAGTGGACATTGGCAGTGTTCATTCTTTGCTAATATCAGCCAAAGAATCATATTGCTATTGAAAGATTTCTGTGGTGGACAGAGAATAAAGACATAAGGGGATACTGTATTAGTGAGCAAGAAATAATGTTATAAGGAAACTCATAGCAGTTCACAGAGAGAACAGGTAAATAGTAGAGCTTATTAGAAAATTAAACATGTTCTTTGCCTCACTGTCCTCTGAGCTGTTTGGTGATTTGGTGGCAGTGATTTAGATGTCCTAATTTAGTGTAAGATGAATTAAGGTTACTGTAAAGGGCATTCAGCCAAGTAGCTTGAATGTACATGCCTACATGGCACAGTTCAATACTTGGCAGACGGAATTATCTCCTGTAATCCAAACTAATTGAGCAGACATCCAAGACCACCACTTTTGGGAGAGCTCTGAA
Source organism: Ifrita kowaldi (assembly GCA_013398055.1). Lineage (NCBI taxonomy): Eukaryota > Metazoa > Chordata > Aves > Passeriformes > Cinclosomatidae > Ifrita > Ifrita kowaldi. Next base: position 137,401 of record VZRS01003131.1, read on the forward strand.
ATATGGAAAAGAGGAAAAGCCGAGCTTCTGCTGCCTCTTAGCAAAGGCCTCAGAGCACACTTACCTGAGGGGTGGATGGGCAGATCCTGGGTGTACTGTCCTTTTTAGGGAGATCTTGTAGAGATGTCAGCAATGGGAAGACACAGAAAACACAATTTGCTCTTAAAAAGGTCTGGTGCTGTACTGTGGGAATTCAGAAGACTCAGAGTGGTTTAGCCAAGGTTATTCCAGGAGGGCTGTCGTGTTGCTTAGCCTTGGATCCAGTGGGGAGTCACATGAGGGCTGAGATTTGCCTTTGACTCTTTGCAAACTTGGACTTTGTAAAATTATATAAGCAAATGGTGAACATGGACATATTGCTCTAAAGCCCTGCTTCTATCATTGTACATTCTTCAACTGAGTTGCTGTGGTCACAGGTGGGCTTCACTACGCATTTGTGTTCTGTTTAAATGTATTTTATACTCAAACAAATGGCAATGTAAGTTTTATTGCTACCAGAAAGCACAAACTGGAGATTTCCACCTAAAGGAGATTCCAGCTTCTTTAATATTTAGCCTAAAATGATTCTTCTTTAATGAAAGGGTTTGGTTGAAGGCTTTGAGCACATATAAGTGGTACATTTCTCCCAATCATAACATTCATTATTTTCAATCTGTAACATGCATATTTCATTTAAAAAATACATAAAAATGCTCACAATCCTTGATTACTCAGGAATTATGTGCAATGAATTTATGAGATAATGTTTTCAGGCTTGTCAATAAAGCCTAAACCCCCGCTGTGCTGAAGCTTATGTCATGTGCTGCACACACATTTCTAGCACGATATTATGACCTGGCTTTACCTTCCTGTATTTAAATCTTGTCAAATGGGTCATTTATTCTATACTAAAAGCACCGAAGGAACAAAAAGCAGCAATTGAAAATATCATAATAAAACAGAGCTGCAGGAATTAATTAGATTGTTATTTAGAGCAAATAACAATCTGCAAGTAATAGAAGAGTCACGTGGAGGGCAGGTCTGACTGCTGACTTGGGAGTAGCATTTGGTTAAATGGATGCTATTCCAGTTATGGGGTTAGAGGAAAACATTTAAAAGTGCTAACAGCTATATTTCCATTCTTGTTCAGTACCTCTCAAACGCTTTTTCTAATTTTTGGTAGAAAACAAAACCCAGTACATGTCTGCTGAGCAGAGAATTTAAGCAGCTGAACATATTCTCCAAAATTGAATTGTAGATGATGAGCAGATAGAGCCAGGCAATAGAATCACTGATGTGAAAGGGGAAATGTTTTCCAAGAAAGCAATGCATTTAGGATGGGGAAGGGATTTAGTAGACACTGTAAGGATTCTTTAATTTAAACCCCACTATATGTTTTCACACTGTGTGTGATGTTCAGCTGGTATATCTAATTTGTGATCAACATTTCACCTACTGTATGGAAACAGCTTTGGCAGTTCCAGCTCTCTCCTGTCTTGTGACCTCACCAGACATCAGGGATTCAGATCTCTCAGGTTTTGTGTGCTGATAATTTTGCAGAGGAAGTAAAGCAGTAAAAGAAACAAGTTTCAAATTACTTTAAAATACACCCAAAGTAGTGTCTCATATCGGCAATTTTTATATCCAGTCCTTATTTTAAAATTGCAAGTAGATATGCCTTATATATTAGAGACTGAAAAGTGATTGTAGATGCAGTTTTGGCTCTCCCTTGATGTACGACTCTCATTTTGATAACAAAAGGTCTTATCCCTTTAATTTTCTGTATCTCTTAATACTGTATCTTATTTATAGTCTCTCTTTAAAAATGTATGTTTACAGTCTCTTCTCTGTTTTCCTTTCCTTCAATCACACACAAATATTTGTGTTACCTCAATGAAGGCAAATCTTTGATAATTCTGTCTGCTAAAGATTTCCTCTTCTCATTATGCTGCTTCTAAATTCTAACAAGAAATACTGTTATTTAGCTGTTTACCAGGCCCAAATGTGTTTCAGTGCTTAAGCAAACACAGTTGGGAGCATGATAACTGCAATGGAGGAAGAAAACAACTCTGATATAGATGAAGCTGTGTTCCTTCCACTCACCTTAAATTACTACATATGAGTTAGTTACGCTTGCAAAATCATATTTTTAATAGCCAAATACAAAATCACACTTGTAGTCATGACAAGCTTTTATAAATTTTCCATTGTTTTAACAGTTTTCAGTTCAGACAGCAAGTAAATGGTCTAATTTCTTAGAGTAGTTGTTTATATAGACTTAAATCTAAGCTTAGGCTGTCTAAATACCTGCAGCAAAATCTTGTTCTTCTAGCTTCAAACAATTTTGTGCTGCAGACTTTAGTGGAAAGGGTGCCTATGTTAAATGGATTTAAGAAAATGCAAAATATGCTTTGAAATGCTTTATATCATTGCTGAGAATTTGATGATTTTTCGGAATATTTGCACAGATTCTGGAACGGGGACTTGGGGTGGATCGACATTAAAAACTCACTATGAACAACCGAGTTGGAAAGCTACCTGAAACAGGAATTATTCTGTAAACTAGGGCTGCTGCCCTTCTCATCCCACCAAGAAAAGACAAGTGTGAATCCAGTTTTCTTCTAAAAATGCAGAAATTAAGGCGTTGCAGGAACACTGTAAGAAGGAACCATGTAGTACGCAAGTAAAAGAATGAGAGTAATCGAATGCAACTTGAAAAGAAAACCCCAACAATGTAGAGAATGATGAGTTGGAGATCTTGTATAAAACAATGCACACAAACTAGGTGGGAAGCAGCAGGTGCCTAGAAAGAAGTGATATTATAGTAGATAGTAGAAAAGCATATGTGCATACAATTTTTGTTTTCCTTTCAAAGCTGCCCCTTTATTCTTCCCCTGGTTTGTACTAAAACCTGAAGCATGTGAATAATGCAAATAAGAAAATGTTGCACTGTGATGTTGATTCAGTAACACTTTATATGCTCATTAGCTGTGTACGTTATAATGAACTCTCGTACGTGTGACAGCCACAAGAGTGGAGCCAAATGAATGCATTATGATAAATGCTGTTACGATGAATACCAAATGAATTTCTAGTGGCTGCACATTTCCCATTTGCCCATTGATTCCATGGCATGCAAAGTTTTGATTCTTTTTAAAAACAGGATTTGAAGAAGTGATGTGAGATGTTTATTGTATTGTAACACAGAACATGCTTAGCTGGTGCTAAGTTATTCTCTGAGGCTTCATGACAATTTTGTTGACTTTTTAAAACAAGCAACAGGTAAAGAAACTATTTTCCTAGAACCTGAAAGCAAATGAAGGATTATTCACTTGCACTCCTTGTAAGATTCACTCTACACAAGTCCATGGATACTAATCAGCCATCACAAGGAAAAGGAAATGGGGATAACTGCTAAAGCAATAAATCATTTTTCATTTTGCAAACCATGGCTCTGGAGTGACAGGAAAATAGAAGTAAAAAGTTTTATTGTTGTCATGCTTGGATTAAATGCTGCTTGAATAAACAAAACGTTCACACTTTAAATGCAAGCTTTGTTTATTATTCAAGTAAGCAATGCTTCCACCAGGTTTCTTGGCCTCCAGGTACTACTTATTTGCAGGGAACAGTTGTCATTAATGTTACCTTGCACACACAGTAATTTGTTTTATAAATGGCCCTACAGAAATGAATGGACCTACTCTGGGAAGTGTTTCCCCATGACTGAAGGGTTCAGCAGCCATGTCTCTGATGAAACACCATCCCATCTCACATAAACCCCTTGGTTCAAGGGGTAACGCTTCTTCCTAGACTGCAGACATTTTTATATAGAACTAAAACTGCATCTGCTGTGCTTCAGGAGGACAGAAAGGGCCTGGAGAATACAAGGTTAACACATGGACACACTTATGTAAAGTTATTTTTACTGTGCTTTCTGAGCTACACTAAATGTCCTGTGAGCCACAAGCCTGTGGACTAGTTGATCTCTTCTGGCACAGCTTGTATGAACTTCAAGAAAAAGAGCACAGGTTTGCCTGAGTGCAGTAGCACCAAGCTGTCACTCCTTCTCTTTTACTTGTCTTGCAATTAAATCTCTAAATTGGTATAAAGGGTTATAGGGTTGTTCTGTTTACATTTAACACGAGTTTATAAAAACAAAACGATATGAGCAAGAGCAAGCAGGTTGCTAGCTAGGTATTCCATGAGAAACTGCTGTAAATCAGGAAGAAAGTCGTGTTCCATAAATAACTGACTGACTGCAGAGAACAAGAATGCCACTCCTCACGGCAGCAGCTGAAATGTGTGGTGATAATGAGAGAGGAAACAACTACTGGGGTTCTCAGGCAAAAGGAATGAAAGGTCAGACCTGGACAATCCTGTGCATTCCCCTTTCCTTCCCTTCCCCCTGCAGACTGCTCAGGGGTTGTCCTGGGATACAAAACACTAAGGTGGGTGGGGATGAAGGCAATTTTTGCCCGTTTCCTTTGACACAGGGTGAATTTTAACTGCAAATAAAAGAAAGCACTTTGTGTTTCAGCCTATGAGACTTTCAAAGTGCAACATTTCTCTCTTTTTGCCCTCACTTCTCTTGATATGCTGCCTGAATTGCATCTCCACCGTGGTATTACTTTGATAGTTTTTCTGCTTTTCTCATTCCCCTAACATATTAAACTCTCTCTGAGAGTTTTTCCATCATCCAAAATACTAATTTTCTGATGTTTTCTTTCCATGGCCACTGAAAGCTGTGAAAGGCCTCATATCAGGTTATTTTCTCAAAAAACTGAGGGACCTAGGGTGCTTCAAATAAGGTTGAAAATCATCCAAGCAGGAATGTTCATGACAGAGACGGGTCCAAGTGAGTCTGGAATTCAATGACTAGGCCCAGATTAGGAGGTACTTGATGGCTGGACTTGGAGGTCTTTCCCATCCTTTCTGAGTCTTGCCATCCTGCTTACATAGAAGAAAATCAGCCCCGTTTTAACTCCCTACAACAAACATCTAGTTCCATCATGTAATGCAGATTGAGTGTTTTACGTTTAGCACTAAAGGAATTAGTCTGAGGAAGCTGCAGTCTGAACAGCAAGACAGAGAGACAGACAAGCAGGCATTACAGAACTGTTTTACAAAGGGGAGGGCTTGAGGTGCAAACACCTGAGCAAGATCACCAAAGCTGTCTGCTGCTGAGCCAAACCTTGCCCTTCCCTGACCTTTTCCAGGGTCTTATGCCTAAAATCACCACTGTTTTCTTATGACAAGCCCAGGCATTTTTCTAACACAGTTAAATTTAATCTCTGCTCTACACTGGGGTGTTTTGGGACCCTGCAGTTATGGGTGGGCCCTAGGGTATGTGAAAGGTGCATACCCTGTGTATATTTGGAAAGAGCAACATTTATTTATACACACGCCGGCAAGTACTTGTAAACTTCCCCTGCAGAGTTATTTTTGTCTGCTAGCACAAATTTGTCAGCTGCAGAGAGGTATTTTGGTGAGCTGAGAGGAGGATGCTTTTTGGGGATGGAGCAACACAGGCACCGACCAGTGCGCTTCCCACTCCGAGGGATTCTAGGGACAAGCGACTGCCCAACATCAGCAGGGCTCCTCCCTCAGGTCTGGGTTTGGGGCTGCTGCTCATCAAATGCCAGCAGTGCAGCCCAAGAGAAGCACAGAAATTCAAAGACTGGTGTTTTACTTTCTGTTGAAGTTTTGTTTACATCGAGGGATGTAGGGATTAAAGGATCAGCAGAGCTACCCTGAAGTTTTGAGGTTTTGTACTGTAGTCACTTCCCCAGAGTGTATGCCCATGCCAGCACAGGGCTTATAAACATTTAATTAATTCTGTTAGGGTTGCCTTCCACTTTTCTTCTATGCCATGTGCTCTTACTGTGCTCTTTAACTTTGTAACATTATTTAAAATACCGTTGGTTTGAACATCTTGTTAGGTCTTCATTAACAATATACGTTTCATAGTTCAGGTTTTTCTCTTAAAAGGTGATGGTGTTTCACTCTGTGGTGATCTTTTATGTCCCCAGGAATACAAAAAGAGATCTAAATAAACCAGCCAGACAAAGCTGGGGTATTTTTTGTTGCATCTAATGGTGCTATTGGTTTGCTGTTTTTTTTCCCAAGAAATAAGTAGCCAGCTCTGCTATCATGATTTGCAATATTGATTCAGATATTAGCAACCCTGTTAGTCTCTAAATTTCATGTTATCATTTTTCCTGTTATTTTACATAGAAGGAACTTAATGTTCACACTTTCACTATGTCATATAGAAATTATGTGAGAGATTTTAACTCAATATGTATAATAATATCCACTTAAACTTATTACTTCTTGTAAATCGAGGTTTGTGAAAGCTTCTCTTCCGAGATGGTATTTTTCAACATTTCCTCTTGCATGTCAATAATTTCTTGGTTAAATGTGTTAGAGAACATATAAGCTGCTTCTGAGAAAGGTGTGCTCCTATTTGCAAAATGAAGACCTTTTGCCTCCCAAGTTAAAAGTGTGAGGAGGAGGAGGTCACTGTATTCTTCTTTTAAGCTCAGGAGTTATCATAGCTTTATGTGCAAGTCATGAGTGAGCTCTGAGGAGCAAATAAGAACCCATTTTGTGCAGACAAGTGGCAAGAGATGGATGAAGATGAAGAACAAGCAGAAGCATAATTTGCCAGCACACCTGATGGCACAATGACACTGATATTTCTTGGCTCGTACATCAAACCAGGTGGAGCTATGTGTCACTTCATTTCCCTCCAGTGCAGGGGAGAGTCTGTGAGGGATATTATGATTTTTAAGTCACTATCTCTCTGCCAAGTTGCTCTGGGGGCAATGCAATTACGTGCTTCTCTGCCTCTGGGCTTGATTTCACTCCTGCATCCAGCTAGAGAGACGACCAGTTAAGGATTGCAGTGTTGCATCATCAGATAAGTTAGTCCTGTATCTTGCCTGTCCTGTGGTGCTGTATGAGCTTCACCTGTGCTGGAGTGGAGGTTGTGAGCCCCTGTGACTAACATTACCTTGCTCAAATTTCTGTGGTGCAGACAGGGGAGGTTTAAATTGCATATTAGGGAAAAATTCTGCAGTGAAAGAGTGGTCAAACATTGAAACAGGTTGGCATTTCAAGTGGTGAAATCACCATCCCTGGAAGTGTTGAAATAACGTGTAGATGTGGTGCTTAGGGACATGGTCTAGTGACTGTTAGGTCAAGGGTTGGCCTCGATGACCTCTGAGGTCTTTTCCAGCCCTAATGATACTATGAATTTCCTAGTGCCTCCTACAAGGTGTAAATTGAGATTTTTCCCTCCATATCACAAGTGTGCAAACCAAGTCCATTCTTTCCAAACGTGGCAGACAAAAGTCTCGTCTAGATACCGCACCCAAAGCTGTTGACAACTAGGAAGGGCAGGCAGAATTTCAGACACTCTGAAGATCTTAAGTGTTCCTTAGGGGTCTGACCTTGTATTCCTTTCTCCCATAAATCTTTTGGGTTTTTTATCCCAGTGGACCCGTGTGGAACTATGCCCAGGGACAATACACGACTAAAAGCTGCAGGCTGTATTTTTTGCACCACAATGTGATGTTACCAGTACCCCACATCAACACATGTAAGAAATGGAAAGTCCTGATTTGTATTGAACACTGAATTTTCACAGTAAGTCAACGACTCTAAGTAGAGTCAGATCTCAATTACTTGCACTCTTGTTGATGCTATCCAGAACATGCTTTTTTTTGCCTTGCAAATATCCAAAAGGCATTCAGTTTTCAGCAACCTGAGACATTGTTATGACATAATGGCTTAGTTTTGTAACAACAAGATGAAATATTGACTGTCATGGAATTGACTGTCAAACTGAACTTTGTGGGGTTTGGGTTTTTGCCAAATTAAAGCTGTCTTCTCATTTTCAGCTCTGCATACTATACCTGTGTTCTGAGAAATACATAGTTTGAAAACTGTGTACTGTGACAAGAAAAAGATGTTCCTATTTACTGTGATTAAATTTAGGACTAAAAAGCCACAAGCACAAGCCCCATGGGACAGGTGGCTTATCTGTAATATCAGGTATTTCTTCTACATTTGGTGCCTGGATACAGAAAAAAAGCAGAATAAAGTTTAGTTTTAAAATAATCTAAACACATCACAACAGACAACAGCATTGATTATGTGATTCATTTTGCTGTAAATCCCTAATATTAATAAATAGACCCTGTTAAATGTCTGAATAATGCAGTCACGTGGGTAGCTCTTGGTATTAATCACGGACAGTTCTCTAGCACTATACCATAATTTTCCAAAGCAGGTTTCTTGAGCAGCTAAAATAAACAAAAAAAAGATGCAGAAACATATGGCGATCGTCTCAAAAACCCACACTCACAATCACCAGACGAAAGGCATTTTTAGAGAAGAGGATACTGAAAAGCAGTGGTTTATTGCACATCATACGCTTGAGCCATCTCAGCTTTTTCACAGTAGGAAATCTGATCTGGAGCATATGGTAAGTTCACATGCAAAAGCACGATAGACTTAAAATGGCAGTTCCTAATTAGCACCTTATTAGTGTTCAGGTTCTGGCAGTGTTAGCAACAGCATGAAATATATGGCCTAGATTTTCTGCATTTAGAATGGAATTACACCAGTTTAAACACATTTTGCTACATTGGGATTGATTTTAATGACAGCAGAGGATAGCACAGGTCTTCTACAATGCTAAATTATGTTGTGCTTTTGAAATCCTTGAACTTTTGGGCTACTGGACGCTAAACCAAAAATCTGTGTTAATATACCACAAATGTTCCACAGGCTGCACTTGCTTTTTCCACATGCAGTTTTCAGACAAAATATCCAAACTTGCCAGAAGTTTGCCAAAGATAATCACAGCACTGTTGTTAAGAGTTCTCTGTAAGCAATCTGTATTTAGTTTATGCAGAGTAACAGTTAGTGAGTAAAACAGAAAAATGACTTCTAGTTAGATGCTTGAAATATTATTTTTAATATTGGCTTTACGAAAGCAAACATGAAATTACTTATGATTAGACCTGCCATATGTACATCACAGATTAAGAATTAGATAATGAGAAAAAGCTATAACCTTACAGAAAATGCCCTGAAAGGCACTAGAAAGGTAGTATTGTTAAGAATAAAACATGCTTGGTTTGCCGGAATGCTTTACCTGCTAGGTATGTCTAGACTGCTCTTCTAAGCCATTTCACAAGGTATATTCCAGCTTTCCACTTGCCATTTAAATAAAATAGAAGAAAATCACTGTTGACAAAATTGTTGCAACCAATTGTGGTGAGAGATCAGTCCTTCCAGCAGCAGGTAACAAGAACTTGAGTTTTATTATGTAGCAACCACATTGGAAGACTGGTTCTACCACAAAAGAGAAAATTATGTTTTCGCAAAGTGAAACCATTACACACGTACTTAGAGCACACTATCTCTTTTGGGGAGTTGCCTGCCTATTTAACGCTAACCCCCCAAATATTTAGCATTCTTGCTTAGCCAGAATGTCTGCAATTATTCAGGGTGTCGTTGGGTTGGGCTGGATTTCCACCAAACAGTGGCCAGAGGCAAAGCCATTAGCTGCAAACCTTGCATATGGCTCTTTAGAAAACAAAGAATGAGGTAAAGCGCCAGGGCTACCTGAAAACCAAGCCCACCTGATTGTTATTGGTGCTTCTGCTGGTTACTGGTTGATCTGCAAGAGGCACAGAAGCTGATGGGATGAGACAGAGGAAAGAATTCACAAGTAAAGGCCACCAGAAGCTGTGCGTGCTTCTTTGACTGATTAAGTAATAGCTGTTTCCATTGATTTGCATGTCGCAAAATACGTTGATAGAGTGAAAAAATGCCAAGCAAGCGTAGAACCAGTTCTTTTCTTAGCAGCAATGTGAGGTCTGGTGTTCTCAGGAATGAGCTCTGGGCGAATTAACTGAATTTTCAGAAACACATAACATGAGGAAAGGTATGTATTCAAATCAGTACTAACAGTCTTTCTTAATTGTTTAATGCGTGGAACAGAGCAAAAACAAAACTGAAAAAACTCACCTGTGATAAATTAGCTGTCTGGCTATTGTATTTTTTCTCCTGTGGTCAAATTCACGTGAACAAATGCTACCTGCTTTTTGTTTTGTTGTGTTTGTTTTTGTTTTTCGTTTTTTGTTTTTGTTTTCACTTGAGGGAAAATATTGTCTGGTATTGGCGCATTTTGTTTAATTCCATAGGTGGCTATAGTCATGTAATATCACTTAAGTTCCTTAAATGAATGAATTTAGGGAATATGAGCACTTCTAGCACAATCTATTGCCTAAAATGGCAGCTTGAGTAAGCAAAAAGAGTGTTATAGAGATGAACTGATTAAAAAAAAGCTTAGGAAAAAAAAAATCTTATTACATTTAGAGGTTTGAATATTCAAGAAAAATGAACACAGAGGCTGCATGTTTTTTTCATTAGTTTCACTAGAAAGTAGTGTGCCTAAGCAAATTAGTTAAAGCTGTTTAGAGAATTAAATATGACTGCAGGAGGATAATTTTAGTGTCTAATCTCACAGTCATGCCAAGCTAATTTTATTCTCCCTCTTCCCTTTTTAACTTTAGATAAAGCCAAGATAACTTGCTTTCCCTCTTTATAAATATGTATATACATGGAGAGTGATGTATATATGCATGTATATAGTGTGTATATATTTTTGTACAAATATTTATAAAGATATACACCATCATCTGTAAGACTAAAATACAGAAAAGTATCTAAAGTATACACATTGACTGGGAGAGAGGATACAAAAATAAACATCAGATTAAACTGTGGATTTGTTTCTTTTGAGTGCTGCCTATTTGGTAACACCTCTAACTTTCTACCAGTGAGTTTTACCGTATTTAGGGGATAAACCAAAAGAAATCAGTTATGTGTTCTGACTCAGACCATCGTAAAATATACATTGATATGTCTCCATTTGAGTAACTTACATTTTATTACTTGTGCTGTGACAGAAGCTAAAGTGTGCTTTGTTCTAAATTCCAAGGCCCTATAATGGTAAATATTGCCTCTATGTGATATGGGAGAAGTGAGGATAATCTATGCTCTGTGAGTAGGAAAGAAATGAACTGTAATTTCTTTTAATGGGCATTCCCAATTTTCAGACCCCGACAATTATCAGATATGTGATCTGAAAAGAAGAAAAGGATAGAAATAAAAGGATTTCTTGAAAATTATTCTAATATAATCTTTTTTTTCAGGTAACAATAGGTAAAAATAAAAATATTTGCTCTTCTCTCTGGAAGACTTACCTGAGTTTTATTATCATTTTTAGTGTTCTCCCACCCCTCCAAAATAAGAATCATCACATCTGGTATCGTCACTAGAGTGTAATAGTAGAGGAACCATAAAGACAAAAATATGTCTGAGGACCTAGTCATTAAATGATCTTTACTTTCTTGCTAAATAGGGGGACTTTGAACTCAAGCTGCAGGATAAGAGTACACAACATCTAAGCAGGCTGTACAAAGGAAGAAACTACCAACAGAAAACCTCACTGCGCAGCATAGACCCTGCATTTTGATGTTTCTTTCCAATGATCTTGTAGAAAAAGTTTTATTATTTAGTCCTCTCTGTCAGAAACCATTGTTACCATAAGGAGGAAATTGATTAGCCTTCGTAAGAAAAAGGTAGTATTGCAGCTTTACTGCTAATAGTGATATCCTGCTATTTACTTAATATTTTTTTATATAGAAAAAACTTTTTCTGTGTGTTATCAAGAGCTGCTATTCTCAGAAAGTGAATATAGAGCCTCATGGGTGTTTAGCCTTGAAGACTGGCTGCTTTATAGCATTTAGTCAGAGTGGCAACAAGACTCTATTTGGAGCTGCACTCGCAGTGTCTACAGGCACAGCAAAACAAGTTAAGCACAAACCAAGGTGTGGTCAAGTACAACTTCACCCTCTGCTCTGGATTTTTCTTTCTGTTGTTGAATGAAGTCAAATACAGAGGCTTTTTTGAAAGTTTTTTTTTAGATTGAGAGCATTTAGATGTAATGGTTAACTTAATCATCCCTTTGCATAACCAAGGTCTTTGCTGTTTATTTATACCTGCAGTCGGTGAGTGTTCATGTACTCAGGCGAGTGTGGACTCACCAGCCTGTGCAACCACGGAAAACAAGGACTGAGAGACCACAGCCATCTGCAGCACAGTGTCTTAACAGGGTACAAGCCACAAGTGCCTCTCACCAGCTTGTGATGCCCTCTCCTGTTTTCCACACGCTGTGCTTCCTGGGCTGGCTCCCTGTGGGGCTGCATGACTGATGAGGGTGTGGCTGTGGGGTAGGAGGGACAAGACTTGCTCTTCCAGTGACAGTGGGCTTAAAATCATCTTGGGATAGCAGCCTGAAAATCACGGGAGAGGCCTTTCATCCTTTCTTTGATCAGAGGTTTGGCTTGCATAGACCCAGTCATAATGTTTTTATAATAGGAAGTGACAGCATTGAGAATTTTTTTCTATAGTTGATGTTGTTGCGGTTGGAGAATTCAGTTGCAGTGTGCAGATGATGTCCTTAAACTGTTCCTGTGATGTCCTTGAAGAGTTTGTAGAGGAGGTTAAACTTAATTAAATGTAAAGAATTAGATGAGAAATATGTGAGGAATCTGCTGAATTTCTTTTCTACCTGAAAGACTATGTTTTCTTCTAAAATGACTCTTTATGTTTGGGACATACACATCTTAGCAGTAAATTAGGTAAAGTAAAAGAATTCTGGCTGCTCCGGGAACAAGCCATCAGTATAAGAAAAAGAGTAGCAGTCCTCAGCACAACATGAGGAAAATAAGAAAACAAACAGGCTGTAGTGATGGGTGATTTCAATTTCCCAGTATGAACTGGGAAAACTGAAAAGCACGGCACAATGAAAAATAAAATTATAGAAGAAATAAAGAGTTATTGACCTGTGGTGTCAGAGTACTAATAGGACTTGTCCTTTCCAATCTCAGCAAAAATGTGCAGTTAGTAGATTAGAAACAGCAAAGCCACTTGGTTCAAGTGACCCCATGATTAAATTCAATATAACTTAGAACACTAAGCCAAATAGATCAAAACCACAATATGAACTCTCAAAGGTGTACTTTAAAGGTATATGGAAAAAAAATTTGAAAAATTGAGAAAAGAAACAATAATGGAAGGTGTTTCTAGTGATGAATTAAGTTTTTTTCTTACATTGCCAAGATGCAGATTTCTTTGGGGAAAGAAGATGTGAATGTGGGGAATTAATCCTTACGATTTGACCATTGTACTTTCTGTAAACTCTGTATTTAATAAATGTGTTCTATTACTGAATCCCTGCTAAAATTATTGTGTGAGATCCATAGCTACAGCCTTGCCTGAGAGAGTGTGGACAACTATCACTGTCTATTTATAGCCATTTGCTAATCACAGGAGAGTTGCTTGGGTTGTGGCTGTTCTTCCTTTAAGTGATTTAACCTCAGTCCTTGACTAAAGCAGGGGAAAGCCTTTGTTAGAGTTTGTATTTTATTGTTCTGGCATTGCAGAAAAAGATAAACATTTAGAAATCACACTGGAGAGCTCCTAGACATACAGTGACATGGTGATGCAGATGTGGTATTAATGCATTTGTGCTATGTCTCTTCTAAAATATCAGGGTAGACACTGGAGCCATCTTTGGTTAGATTCTACACTTAGTACACCTCCTTTTTCTGTCTGATTAAAAAAGTGCAAACTGAAAATGGGAAGGAACGGAGAAGTGTCTCTTTTTCAAAGAATATATCGTGAATGGTCAAAATACTGAGTTTTGACCAGAACAAGGTAGTATAGACAAACCTTGGAAGCTGATTTATGCAGATTCTGGTAGACCCTTCCCTTGTATTTCAAGGAAAGAGATGAAAAAACCCCACCTCATTGCTGTGAGGTTTGGTGCCTAAAGCTGCAGTTTTGTCCTCTTTGTTGGACTGACCATATTTGTGGTTGCTCAAGCTTCAGTCTGCTCCTCTAGACACACTGATAATTCATTTAATCTTGACAGTATTTTCTTTGAGCAGTATACAAATTATTCCTCTTGCACTGTCTTGCTCTAATTTTTTACACTTTTATGATCATCTGTGTAAGTAGGAAATGTCACGGAGATGTATGAATCATACAACCCTCCCTAACCTAGAAGTCGGTATACTTTTAGCACTTAAAGTCTTTTTAGAGGTACATTTTATGCAAATTTTGGAATTTTACTCTCAAAAAATGTCTCCAGGGGATCAGAGACTTTCTTATGGCTTGTCCAACATTTCAATGAGGGTGGGCTATGGCTCTCTTTGAGGTTTTTTTTCTTAATTATTTTAAAGTAGTTTTTTCCCGGAAAGCACTCTCTTCTCTTACCTAATTAACTTTTTTTTCTTTAATCCATTTTACATAGAACCTGATAACTTCCACTTTCTCTGTACAGCATTAGAGTCAATGCCCACAAAATGCAAAGAGAAGGGAAGAGTTAAACAACAATTTAGGAATTGAGAAGAGGAAATGTCTTTGTACACTAGAATATAATGAAACATGCTGACAATATAAAATATTATGACATGTTATCAAAAGAAAATGTTGGCCTAATTTCCAAACTTTTCTCATCAGACATTTCAAAATATTTTTTTTAATTGTTTGAAATAATAAATGGAAAAGAAAAAGCACTTTACTGAAAACTCAGAGTGTATAAACCTAGTATTAGATTAGTTGAGCAGAAGGGTACAAACTGGGATCTCCTGTTTCTCTACAAATGCTTTGCGGGAAAGGTTATTGCCCAGGCTGGATTGGTTCTCCTTTTCACTGACCAGAAATGCTGTTCAGCACCTGAAAAGAGCTGTGGGTCAAAAGTGTTGAAGGACGGCTCTGTGTAAATTTTTTTTTCATACTAGACTTTTCAAAGCAGCCTTTTAGAGCTAGCTCTGCTCATTTTGTTGTAACTATCGGTTATGTATGGCAATTATCGGCAATGTATGTCTGAAGCCTTCTTTTTTATTGTCAAAATAAATATCTGAGTTTAAAAAGAAGAATCTGCTTCAGATGCTGTCTTGGGGATCCTGGCAAGCGTTCATCAGGGCGTACCTGACAGAGCATTTGTTCCATAGCTCACAGGCATAACAGAGTTGAGAGGCTCTCCACTTGTTCAATTTGTGGACTAACATACAGATCAGCTAAAGGATGACATTTTTGGAGTGTTACATCTGCAGTTCACATTAAACATATGTAATGCCATATGGTCACCGAGCGATTATGGACTTTTTATTTATTAGGTAAGCTACCAGAGCTAATATTAGGTATGAAGCAGTTGATATGCCACCAAAAGAGAAAAGAACCCAAAATTTTAGAAATAAGATGAAAACTCAAAGAAAAGTCCCCTCCCTTATTACTATTTTTGCACAGAGGTGTGCAATGGCAATAATGAATCCTGTGGAGACAGCCAGATCAGACTTCATCCTGAAGGAATTATGCACCCAGGTATGTTTTGTTAGCCTTCAAATTTGCAAGTATACCTTTTATCAGCAATTCCTCATGCCCAGGCAATGTACCAATATCTTGTACTAGCAAATGAGTAAAGCTGGCAGCAGCTGTCCCATCTTTAATCAGCATCTAGTTTTATATCTGTTGTATCCAGCTGCAGTCCCATTTTTCAAGAAATGAATTTATCTTCACTTCTTCCTCCCCAGTATTTCCCCCCTCTCCTTTATACTACAATCTCTCTTGAGTTCCCCTCCTGCCCTCAGCTATAAACATGGATATCCTAGACATCCCCCAAGTCAGGGAAAGAGTGATGCTCTTAACCTCACCAGACCCATCACCCTTAGCCATAGCAGTCCTAAATTAATGTCTTCTCCTCTCTGTCAGCACTCTAGAAAGCACCATGAGGCAGCACCAGGAGTTTATATTTTAGTACTTTCTAAAGGCCAGGATGTATTCTGACATGGCCAGGAACCTTTTTTTTCGGTAGACATTGACCACAGTACCTGCCCTGACACTACAGTATGAGATGTGATGTGGAGGGATGGTCTGGTCTCAGGCACTGCTGCAAGGCTTATGGCTGTCTGCTCTGAGCCTGAAGAGTGTCAGACCAAAACAGCCTCTCAAATTTTCCCAGTAAAGGACTGCAAATTACTGATTTCTGCTTCTGTTTCTCTTTCAGCAAGTACCACAAAATATAATGCATGCTCCTGTCCCCACACCCTACAAAGCTCAACTCATCCTTCATAATGCCATACCCTCTGTACTGAAATATCTAAGTATCTTCTTCTTCCCTCTTTCTCTTTTTTGTTTTCTGGACAGAAAACAGTGTGACTTGCTCTTAATAACAAACTTAGCTACCAGTGGGCAGGTGCTGGATGCTTCAGTTGTCTAAGTATAGGTACTTACAGGTACTAAATTTAGGTGAAAGTGGGGTATTTCTCTTTCATAAACACCTGAAATCAGCTCTGTGCCAACTTTAGGGTGACAAGTCTGCACAAAAAATTGAATATAATTCCCTGTGCACATCTACTCCAAAACACTGACCAGAATGTTGTAACAACTTTGAGACTTTCAACTTGGAAGAAAAAAGGCCATGAACCAAAATAATTTCCAGAACCCTAGATTCCTAAAAGTATTTTCTGAGACAGGACGAAAGCTTCTGAATCTTGGAATTATTTAAGAAAGGTTTTCTTCTGTCTGTGATAGTCCAGGGGAATTAACAGCACTTGAGGAACTTTACATCTACAGGGCACCAGTTGCAATTATAAAAAAAAAATTGTTATTGTTATTTTATGCCTAAGTACAGGTAGCTTCTCATTAAATCAGTGCTTTGCCACTTATCCAGCTTACTGGTTTCCAGTTTCTGTGATTTTTACATAGTAACTAAGAAGTAATGTATTCTTTGGTTTTGAAAATCTTGACTTATCACAGCAAGGATATGTTCAGCCAATGGAACTTATATGTATTCAAATTGAGACTGAACTGAGTGTTAAAACTCACTTATTAAAAAACAAATAATATATAAATAGCAACATTATTCAGTATAGTTGAATATAGTCCATGTTGTATTGATTGATGTTTTCCTTAAGCAAGAATTGTTTTGAAAAACCTGATGTTGGTGGGTTTTGTTTGCTTCATTTCAAGCAAAATGATTTTGATTAGAGCTGGTCTAAAAATCACAGTTTCCACGTAGTGGGAAATTTCAGTATTCCAACACTTGTTTTTTTCCCCAATTCTGGTCAAACTCGAAATACTGAAATTTCTCGCAATTTGTTATCAAGCACCTGGAAAAAAAATATGAAGAAACAGTAAAACATATTTTCTGTGTGCTTTCAATACTAAATTGTATTTTCTATATTACTGATTTGCCCCAATGAGCTGCAGTTCAAAAATCTCGTGGAATCATTCTCCTTCCATGGCTCCCTGAACTGACAGCATCTCCCCAGGTGCAACCTGCGTGAACTAGAGTAGAGAATTCTCTAAGGGAAACTTTGATTGACAAGGCCATGGGGGACAAAATGCAATAAAAGAAGAAAGGAGTTTTCTTCAGGACATGGGTGGGAGAACACCTTGGAGCGACTTGCTGTTTAAATGAAATAACAGGGAAGGAAGCAGACATCATTCCAACGTAAAGGAGTAGAATTTGCTGGAAAAAAAACCCCAAACCAACTAATTTCCAAAAGTGATACAACTTAAAAAATAACAATGGCAGAGTAGAGGAGAATGATGGCATTGCAGTGGTTTGTCTTTGGTTCCTGTTTGTAATTTTCCTCGTCACTGTGATATGTTGACACATGAGTATGGAAAATGATTATACTAGATGATTATGGATGTTTTGATTGAGTAGCTATGAGGCTGGATTTTTCTGACCTCTGCAAGTTTAACAAGATATTTATAAGATCACTGCAACCCCTAATGATGTTATTAATGTAGGTATATTATACACAGAAGTGAATTATAGTCTAATAAAAAGAATAAAATTCAGTGTAAAACAAATGCTTTATAGCTTTAAATGCATATATGAGATAATACATGGATGTGTTTTTGAAATAGGAGGCTTTAAAATGCATTCCTCACTTCTTTCCCCAATACACTGATTTCATCATCAATTACCACCATATCCTCCCATGCCAGGGGGACTGTGCAGATGAAAATCCTAACTTCTGATTTTGGTCAGGGGGAGAGGCAGTACCTGTTACAGTGACTGCGGTGTTTTTCTGCAGAAGGACAGACTTCAGCAGAAAATTCCTGTCCAGCTCTAACATTTGTTGATCATTATGCACAGTAGCTTCCTGGAAGGCACAACCACCACGTGAAGCCTCAGTCAAGCCCAGGTGCAGAGGCAGGCAGCTCCCAGTGTCCTTAGCCTTTCCTGCCTGGGAGGCAGCTTCAGGACACACTAATTAGCTCCAGCAGAGCAGTCCACTAGGATTTCTGGTCTCACTTCAAGTTTCACTTCACTTTAATTTCATATTAAGTATCTAAGGAAAACATGTCCTTTAAGCTGTACTCGGTGGGCAAAAGGTCTGTTCAGAAGCGCTGGGGTTTTTTCCTGAAGACTGTAATAAGATTACAATAGAAAGTTATTCATGTGTTTCTTTATTAGCTTATTTGTCAGCCTTTTTCTTTGTTTGTTTGAGCAATGGGATGTTGTTTGTTTTTTTTAGGAGAATGAATTCTAATTTTCTGTAGAGTTTTGTGTATGATGGCAAATGCTTAACACGAACACAAAACATCAGGAGATTAGTTGCATGCCTAAAATTACACCTGTCCTTCAATACCGTGTTCGTTGGACACGTGAGAAATTCCAGGAATAAAGTGCCCATGCTCTGACTACACTAAAACACATAATTTCAGAGCTCATCCCTTACCCATCTCCCCTCTGTTATTGGTGTACGTTACATAATAAAGGCATGGCAGGATAAAGGCAGAGCAGCAAGCGGCTAATCCCCAGCTAGCTCCAGGTGCTTTCTGCATGGTGGCAAAGCCCCTTGCCATGGCCAGGGAGCCAGGGAAGAGCAGCACCAGATGGCCCTGCAGACAGTGGCATCGAGCCAGCGGCGGCTCAGCGACAGCCCCACCAGGCAGAGCTGGTTTCACCCTATGCAGGAAAAACTCAGTTCCTGGGAAGCACTGTGCCACTGGAGTTCGGAGCATTGGCTCTGCACCGCTGTGGGGCCCAGGGTAATAAGATCCCAAAGGAGTAGAGTGCCAAGGGATATGGAGGCAGTTCAGCGGCTGTGCAAGGAACCAGCCCGGGTCAGCTGAGGACAGATCTGAACCATGACTTGTGAGCCCTGCTTCATTCCAGCTGAGTCTACAGAGCCACTTGGATCCCTGCAATATGTCTATAATCTTGGATTTTTCGTTAACCAGGTTATTTCAGTCCCCTAGTATGACAGAGTTGACTCTGGATAGCAGGGCTGGACTACTTGCAAATACTTGAAGTGTATGGCTCTTTTTCCTCGAGCGATTTGTCTTGCGTCTTTGCACTTAACTAATTTCATGTTCCTGAGAGTTGTTCCATTTAATATACTATCTGTATTTTCCATTCTGTTTCTACCAAGATCTGCACCTTCACCAATTTTGCTGCTAATGATTTTCTCTTCTTTTCATCAATAAAACAGATATTCTCTGCAGTGATAGTAAGTTCATCTGTTAGAAAATGCATTACTGTTAATAAGACAACACAAATAAGGAAAAAAATTATTTCAGCCTGGCAACGGTAGCATCACTTTAGTTCTGCCGCTTGTGTGTATGTTGGGGAGGGGGAGTGGGCTCTCTTCTTCCTTCCATTTTCAACAGAGGGTTTGTGGTTCAGTTGCTAGAACTAGAGGGATAATTTCTTTCTGTAGTATTTATTTTTAAAATGTGTCAAAACCAGAAATTACATGAAACGGAAGTATTTTGATAAGCAACATGAAATACAGAGTGTGAGATGAGAGGGTGGGGCTTATCCTCTGGTAGCTGAATTCATGGACATCTTGGCCTACTCAGAATGTCCATCTCTATCTCTTATCATGAAACGGAAGCATTAACTATAATAAAAGTTTCCCCAGGTGCAGGGTCACCTGCAGAAGCCCAGGTGAGCTGATAGCTCAGTAAGCAGCACTGCTGGAATCTGGCTGTACTCGTGTATCAGACAGATCATGTAAATATGTCAATGGCCAGCCTGCCTCAACATGGTGTGGAATTACATCCCAAGCACACAATTGCAGCATGGTTTTGTGGGGTACAGATGTCGGCCTTTGACAGGTAATCTGGCTCTTACAGGAAAAAATGAAAAATTTCATGGCACTTTTTGTTTTCTGTGTGCTTTGTGGTGAATGATAGATCAGCCTGTAATCTCTTTTATAGTTAAAACGGCTACTGTGCTTATTTATGGGCAGCATAACCTGAGCAAAACAGTCTATTGTCTGTGTTCCCTATTTTGGACAAAGACCCCAAAACCCACAGAAGTGTTTATTAGTCATAGAAATCCCCTGCTTCTACAAAGTCAGTTTAATAATATCAATTCACTAACTTACATCCATGAGAAAGCAAGTGGCCTCATGATCAGCCAACAGACAGTGGACTGTGAAGGGAGCACTGTCCCTCCAACAATGCAGCACAGAATTCAGCCTCCAAAGACTTTCACACGTGGGGCAAGTGTTGGGTGAGGTTGATTTTTTCCCTGCTTCTGCGCCAGCTCTGCATTTTCCACCTCTCTGCAGCAACAAATGACGGTGCACAAGGCTGGGTGTGAACGTAGAAATAATAGGTTTTGTCAAGCTGAAGAGTTGCAAGCAGCTTGAATTTTCAATTTTTTTTTCCTTGGAAAAACTGCATAGTTTTATTCATATAAAGTTATTCCCACAGCTGCAGTCTCTGATGTGTATGTGTGCACATGTGTGGGTATTGCAGGGTAATAAAGTGCTGGAGAGCCACTGATTGTTTTTTAAGAAGCAACCAAACAAAACTGGCCAGACGGATTTCTGGTTGGAGTGTTTGAGTAGGAAATGGATCCTCAATGGGTGCTTGCTGCCCAGGCTCTTTGATGTACGTAATTCCCAGCCATGGCCATTTTTGGTCCTGTTGACTTTTTCCTAAAAGATGACCTCTAACATATTAGGACACTTTCAGAAAGTAATAATGATTAAACTAGTTACTACACAGCGATGAACAAACAGTTCTGGCTACCTCTTTATTCCAATAATAATATAGAAAAATAGATCCTCCCAATTCTGACAATGATACAAGGTCATATTATAACATTCATGATGACTTTTGCCTGTTGACACAGATATCCTCAGTAGACACAAACATATGTAGCAAATAAAAAACAAGTCTCCTATTCCTGTGCCACCTTTAAAGTGGAAAAAGTTGCAATAGAACACCGAATCTGGAAACTGAACATGATAGATCCCTAAAATATTGAACATAAATATGATGATGCATAAAACAATATAAAAAGACAAGATTAGAAAACTCATTTGACTACATGCATAAGAGGAAGAAAGAGTAAATCAATATTTTATTTATTAGTCTTATCTAAAAAGACTTGACTTATAACTAGCTTGTGTAAAAAGAGCATAATTTTGTTTAAGTACATACTTTCAGACATTAACCACTTGCCATATGTTTCTAAAATGATAATTATAAAAAGGACCATTTATTGCCTGAGATTTTGCCTAGAAATTGTGCCAACTCCTATAATACTTCAAGTATGTGCCTTCTTTAGGGGCATTAAGTTTCAATCCTGCTGGGTTTTGTTAAATAAAATTACTATTCATAGAGTAATCCTAATTAATTACTGACCCTCCCAAAAGGAATTCCCCCTTGTCTAAGACCTTTCCAAGGTAAAAGAAATGTCTTTTAGAAGTACTGTAATAACTCTCTGAAGCTGCAGTAGTTCTAAAGATGCTTTCAGGTGGGTACTAAAATATATGAAATCAATTGGCTTTCAGAATGTGGCTGATCACAAAATAAGTGCTTGTATGAACATTAAAGCTAGTTGTATGCTCACTTACCTTCCTCAAGGGGTATTACTCATAAAATCTGGAATCAAAATAAAATATTGGAAATGGTTTTGGTACAAATTTTACATTGTCTCGAAGAGTCAATTTGTGTCTTTCCTTGAGTAGTATAGGTATGGCCACAGTCTTCCCTGGGCTCTGGATCACAACTATAAACAAGTAATTAAAGATTCTTCTAGCAGCATAGTTTTCTTC
Organism: Ifrita kowaldi; assembly: GCA_013398055.1. Lineage (NCBI taxonomy): Eukaryota > Metazoa > Chordata > Aves > Passeriformes > Cinclosomatidae > Ifrita > Ifrita kowaldi. Next base: position 159,567 of record VZRS01003131.1, read on the forward strand.
CATCGCTGGTCAACTTATGCAAGAGGACACGGAAGCTGATTGAGAAAGAGATATTCTCCATGTGATGTGCTTAGGAAGAATTGCAAAAATCACTCATACTACCATTTAATTAGTAGCTATTGTCTCAATTTTGCTTTCTTCTTTAATTTTTTAAGTCATTTCCTTAAATACATATATATATATATATATATATATATATATAGGCTTATGTCTCGGAAAAGGATGACAAACCATTTCTATACAAGTACAGAGGAGCTCCAGAAGGAGTAAGAGTGTACACAAACAATGCTTGTAGAAATCCTATCATTAAAATGCATAGAATCTGAGAATTTCCTCAGTTGGAAGAGACCCATTGGGGCCACCGAGTCCAACTCCTAGCCCCGCACAGGACAGCCCCAAGAATTCCACCATGTACTTGAGAGCATTGTCCAAACACTTCTTGAACTCTGCCAGGCTTGGGGCCATAACCATTGCCCTGGGGAGTCTGTTCCAGTGCCTCACCACCCTCGGGTGAAGAACCTTTTCCTGATATCCAACCTAAACGTTCCCTCATACAGCTTCAGGCTATGCTGTCAGGTGCTGCCACTGATCATCAGAGAGACGGGATTGGAGCCTGCTCCTCCTCTTCCTCTCACGAGGAAGTTGTAACTGCAATGAGGTCTCCCCTCAGTCTCCTCCAGGCTGAACAGACCGAGTCACCTCCTCATAGGGTTTCTTCTCTAGACCCTTGACCACCTTTTTAGCCCTCTTTGGACAATGGGCATATTAGAGATCTTTATGTCTGAGCAACTTCTAGGTTTACAAGGTTGATATTTTTCCACTTGTTGATTTGGACACACAGACTCCTCAGCTACAGTAAGGATTTGCTGTCTCAGAATGCATACAAGTAGTCTGTGGTTAATTCCTAGGGATTTTGAGCCTAAACCTGGGGTTTCTGACTTCCCCTGAGTATGCAAGATGCTGAGTGAGTGTGCTGACATCCAAAAAGGTGCACATGGTCCGATGGGTTGACCCCATTAGCTTGAAAGTCAAGTTTTCCTGTTATGACCTTTACATGCCACTTCATGTGCTTTCATGGGTGAGCAGATGCCTGTTTCACACACCTGATCGATTTCCTTTGTTTATGATTTCAAAACATTTGTTCCTTAAACTACAATTTTTAGCAAATGGTAGGGAGAGAAGGTCTTGTGGTGGGTTCCTGTGCAGACATAAATAATTTGGCCTTAAATACATAGTAAAGTTGAATGGACTAAGTTAATGCTTTGGAAAGTGATTCATGTTGACTGAATGCTGCTCTAAACATTTTGCCAAAGCTCTCTGATTCTCTAAAATTGCCCATAAAGTCTTTTTTGTTACTTTGTTGAGTACATCTTGTCAGTATTTGTCCCATGCATCTGACTCAGAATACATGAACAATCATAAGCCCTTTTACAAGCCTTGTCAAGAGAGTTTTTTGGGGCCTTACAGGGGATTTCACTTTCACATTACTAATCATGGCTTGTTTTACTTGATACTTGAGTAGAAGGAAACTCTTTCATCCTACATGCTGAATAGAAATAGAGGACACCACAGAAAAGTTTCTGCCTGCCATAGCTAAAAAAAATACTGGCAAAAATTAAGGAAAACCTTAAGGAAGAATAGTGATAGCTGAAGGAAGTGGTTGAACAATCTGTAGTCCTCGGCGTTACTATTAGTCTCATGTCTATTTCTGAGGATGTTAAAGACTTTGTGCCTCCAAACTGATTAAATCCTAACACTGGTAGTGTCTTGGCTGCTGAAACAGCTCAACACTTTGCTCTGGGTTGGGGTAGAGAACGACTGAGGAATATAATAATATTCATTATATTAATGACATTATATATACAACACATATAACATTCATATAATGATTTGGGTTTGAAGGAAGCTTAAGGACCACCTTGTTCCAGCGGCTTGCCCATGGCCAGGGGCACCTTCACTAGACCAGGTTGCTCAAAACCTTATCCAACCTCAAGCAATTGGTGAGGAGTGTGTATTAATTGAAACCAGTTGTGTACTCCTCACTGAAACCCTAGTGTTACCCAGAACAAATTTGCTTACACCCACAAACGAAGTCAGAAACAGTTCTGAGCAGGCTGTAGGAGTTGTCCAAGACCTGGATGAAGCAGGACTCATTTTCTTGACTCTGAGTGGCTACCGGACAGCAAAATGCTTATCAGTCGTTGAACAATCACTGAGGGGATATTTTTCTCTCTCTAAAAGGCTCTTTTAAAGAATTAATTTTCATATTTTTACTACTGCAGTTACATTGAAATTTATATACAAGTGAATTATGTCTGCTGTGGGAAACAGCTTTAAAATTTCTTGTCATTTTTACATTTAAATTCTCAACCATAACATTACATTAATGTAGTTGCACTGAATATTAAATTGATTTAAAGTTATTAATACTATATACAATATGCACTCTTTAGCATGTAAATATCTTAATGCTGTAACAAAATGCAAATTGGAAAATGTTATTCACGTTCTTGATACAAGTATTAGCTTTTTACATTAATTCCTGATGGCTTATAATTATTATAGCAAAATGACTTGAATGGAATTCTTTAATTTATAAAAGTGTAAATGAGCTCTGAATCAATTCCTGGACCTTGTAGTGTTAAAATATGTCTATTCATTTTTGAGTGCAGTGAGTGAACTCTTATAAAGCCTCTTACAAAACAGCTACCTCTGGCAAATGTGTTGAATTGAAATTATGAATGCTTCAGAAAAAAGCATGTTGTGGTATTGTGAGCTAGAATAAAAAGTCCCAAACCTTAACCTGTGTTTACACGCTAGAAAAATAAGTCCAGTTCTAACACAATTAGGTATTTACCAAAAGTATTGCATCAGAGTGATCAGTAGGAGCATAAATGAAGTGACAGTCACTTTGAAAGCATTCCCTGTTGGCTGTCTGTCAATCTGTGATCTTTGTGCTTAGACCCCTAAAAGGGCAGCAGATTACAATGTGGCAGTGCCACCACCAGTGAAAAACAAACCAAGCAGAGAATAAGGCAGTCAAAAACTTCATGTTTTTGGGGCTCTACTAGACCTCCATTCGAACTGTGGTCTTCCAGTTTCTCTTCCCTGTTGCGGTGAGGATGTGGATATGATCGTAAATAAAGCCTATCACCTCAGATATTCTGTTCTCTTCTTCTCCCCACCTACTTTTTTTCCCTTTTTCCTCAAAAAAAGTGAAATTCGTCAGGGAAGATACTTTATACTCGTCTACCACCTTGCCCTGATCTGGGTCGAACCTCTAGATGCTGTTGTGACACAAACCATTCTCTAATCCAGCATTTTTACCATCAGAAATTCTTTAGAGATAAAATACTGCATTTACAGCAATTACGAAGAATAGTTCTCTTCAAAACAATTCACCTACCATGAGTTTAGTATGTGCTTCCACTATGAATGCTGTAGGTAAATGCTGTCAACAATAGATTATAGTTTTTGCTTAAATTTTCCATGCAAAACAATCACTAGACTTTTTTTTTCCTAAATGTCCTTTCCTTATGAAGACAGTGTTAATGGAAACACATTCTGTACTGAAAACTGTTTACTGTTCGATTTTGAAAACAGCTTCTATAACACAGATCTCTTTAATGAAAATATACTGTAAACACAAACTCTTCACAATACATTTTAAAATATTTTTATGCTGCAGCACTCTTCAATGGAAATGTCCATATATATTGCACTGATTATTTTCTATTAAAACACATTAAACAAATCCTTTTTTAAACCAATATCTAGATCAGAATTTATATGAACAGTTTCAGCTAAACATCCTAAACACAATCAACTTCATACAGAAAGAAATCTTTAAGGTACTTCTTGTTGATTAACTGTTAATTAACTGTGAATTTTTTATTTTCAGTCGAAAAAGTGGGGAAATAAGGGTAATAAAAGTTAGTTTTGAGGGCAGTCACATTAAAATATGCTTTACTTTCGGGTAAAATTGTTCTCAAAGTTATATAGAACTGCCTCTGCAATCTTTCTTCTCTACTCTTGGGTTAGGAGACTTCACCACTACAGCCCTTAGGCAGAGCCTATATTTACAAAAATTCACATACTAGAGGTCAGCAACAGTGAAAACAGCACCACTGGGCTATAACCCAAATTCATCAGTGACCTCTCAAGAAAGATTTTGGTTGTAAAGAGGTATATTCTCTCAGGAGAAGATGGGCTAATCCACAGCCTTGCTTTTTCAGAGAAGCACTTCCCAAAGCAGTTTTCTGGCTTTTGCCCACAGCAGCAGCTCTACTGTGGCTGACAAGAGCCCTGTAGCCATGGTCCCGTGTAACAACTTCTGTTGAGGAATTTTTGCAGGAGAACAGACACTGGGAATGCACAACCCAGCTTTCCCAGCGTTGAATCAAGCTGAGTAAAGGATACGCTATCTTTGATAACACCACGGAGGAAAGAGAAGAAACAACCCAAGGATATGAAATAAGGATGTATTGAGCACAGCACAAAAGAAATATAGTTTAGGAATTGCTGAAACAATAATTCAGTTCAAACAAGATTGATACATTATGCTGAACAAAAAGGATGTGAGAAGCTGAAATATGGTGAATAGTTGTCACAGCAAGTGTCCAATCAGAAGTTTAGACACAACATGCTAACAGTAGCAAGCATCCAATCGTTATACTTCTTTTGATCACACGATGTTCGAATCATTGCGTAGTCAGAACTAAAAATGCTATATAAGTGTATATTATTTCAATAATAAATGGCTTCACATGATCATATTGATCGGTGTGTGATGTCCCATTTTTTCGCCTCCGCAAACTTCTCCATAAAATTTTTCCCATCTTCTTCATTGCAGCGCCTGAGTCTGTGCTAGGTGGTCATGCCTGGGTCTTCCTTGCTGAGCCCCTGCTGGCACAGGGACTGTCTGTGACCTGAGTAGGTCCTGAAGAGGGAGAAAAAGAGTCCTGAAAGGTTAGAAGTTTGAGATTCAGAGGTCGTAAGACGCCACCTCTGCAAAGCAAGAAATTCAGTCACCCAGGCAAAGAATCTTTATTTTCATTGTCAAGCCTTGTCCTGTCACAGGATTGGGAACTGCTAAAAATGCAGCTGCCAAGCCCTCCTATTCCCACTGTTTTTGCAAGAGGTAGTGACCTGTAAGAGCAAATTGTCTTTTTTTTTTTCCTTAAGACTGAGTTGCTCAGGGTTTAAATCTAAATGAAACTAAGCAAATGCTTTATTTCTCCAGCGATTCATGTGCAGCCAAATAGACATTTGAGACCCTCCCAGGGTGACTTACTTGTCTTTGAGTTCCATGAAATGATAGACGGAGAGCCACCATGTAGTTTAAGCTGGGAAAGATATTCTCAGCTTGTCAACTTAATAGGAATGGACTGGCTGCAATTTGGGAAGGATCAGTTCCTCCTTTAAAGATTAAATATTATAATTGACCTTATTTTAAATTACAGTTCTTTAACACATTTTGGGTTTTATAGCTCTAGCAAATATGTTGGAAACATTCATTGGTGATGGAAGTTTTGGATGTGTAAAGAGGTGCACTGGGAACACACAAGCAGAATGTGGGCCAAAGAAGAGATGCCGTGACTTGCTCTTTGATTTTCAGTGTCCAGCGTTCCCACTGCCTTACAGAGAAGAGATGTATTGGATGTTCTGTGCTCTCTCTAAGCCTATTGCAGAAGTTTCCAGGCTTTGGCATCACATCAGATAGAGATGTATTTTAAAATTCTTTAGGTGACTTTAAATGGACTCTTTCAATATGTGAAGTTATCGCTTCCTACTGTAGAACAGTGGGAAATTGAAGCGCTTAGACAGAGAGCTATATTTAAAATCCTAGCATTTTCATACAGCTAGCTTATTTCAAGGGTTATAACAGGCTTGAAGCAAATCATCCATTGTCCTGGTTCATGCTGTACATGATAAGACCTCCATCTCATTCTGTTCAGTGTTATTTCCCTTTTTGTTTTTGCTCTCTCATAAAACACCAGCAAGAAAAGAAAACAACCTCAATACTCAAATTTCTTGCATCACGTTGCTACCATGCATCTTTCACCCTTAGCCATAACAGTAACACTAAATCAGTATTTAGCAAGGATGAGTATTAGGAAAAGACTTCTGTGCCATAGCTGCTCAGGATTTTTCTCTACAAATAAAAGGACAAAATTTTAAATATGGCTTTTGTTTCAGTGTAACGTTACAATAGATAAACCTTCAATAACAGTGAGCTGTGACATTTACAAAGAGGAAAACATTAGAACACAGAGATTTAGCAGATTCTCAGGATTCTCAAGAGCAAATCTAAAATATTGCATCTCATCGTCCCCAGCTGAGCTCTGTGGACATTCACTGAGAAAAATCACTTTCTGTCTGCTGTAAAGCAGACTTCTGAATTTGCCCATTTTTTCCTGGCAATTTTACCCAATCTGAATTTGTTTCATGGTCTGAATTTTGCTCTTTTCTTTGGAGTTGTTACAAATGGTCTTAGGGAATGAAAAAGGAGACTAAGCTTTGGTGCTGAAAAAGCCATGATATTATTAAGCTCTGTCTGCAACCTTTGAACTTTGGTGTAAAAATATGACCTAGATAGGGGATTGAGGAATTGAGTAAAGGAGCAGTATCTATTGATCTCTGTGGACTTTTAGGATGGTAAAGTGGTTTATAAGGTCTCTTTACTCTCACTGCCTGGAACAGCTGGGCAAAGAGAGAGGAAATGGCTTTCTCCCAGTACTTGTCAAATAACTGATCTGCAAATTATCCCTCCAAGGGACAAGGCAGACAAAGAAAGTATGTTCATAAATCAAGAGTAAAGTTGCAGGACTGTGGCCAAAATTCAGAGAGAAGAATTAAGTAAAGGTTTATGGGATAGAAAATTGACTGTTGAAAATTGAAATAATTATTTTATTAATAATTTACATGGACTACCAGATAATGGTTAATTAAATGCAATTTGTATTACAGAATCATCCAATAAAAACAAGTTATATATGTACATTATATGTCGATATATTTCATACAAGTAATGCTCTGTAAATGAGTATGTGCCCAATATTTCCAGGTATCTTATGCCCAAGGCAATCTGATTCAATAGCCCGTGTAAGCTGGAAAGAAAATGTGAGGAAATTCTTGCAACAAAGAAAACTTGCAAAAGTGAAATCTATATTTTTTCTTCCATATCATGTGGAAAACACCCATCATATTGCACTGACATACTCTTTGATAGGAAATAACTAATTTCTTGAGTCTGCAGTTGCTTGGTTGAATGAATTTAACAAAACATGTTACAGTACAGAAAATCTTGTTATTCAATTACACTTTCTGTTGTGCAGTAAAAAAACAGAGCACAGCCCAACAAAATACTTGAGCGTTTACAAGCTGAAATATATTTCAGTAGCATCTGATTAGGAGTTAATATCTTAGGCAATATATCAGCACTAAATGTACTACCTCAACTGAAATAATAAATTTCATTTTACTGGTGCTTAATAGCAAGCATGAATCAGAAAATGTTTCCTGAATTTTATTAAAATTCTGTTACAGCTCATTTATAACTGAGGACAATGAAGTGCGTACAGAATACAGAATGGTATAATCAGTGAAAAGATAAAGAGCTCCAAGCTACCTGTTCTATATTGTTAACATAAATGGAAAATAAGATTGGATCAAGATAAGAGTTTTGCAAGACTGCCTTGGTTTTTATTGTCAACAAAATTTGCTCCTCTATGATTTGACATGCAGTTTATTCTGAATAGGGGCCTAACCTTGAAGTCTTCACCCAGACAATGAATGCATGGGCCGCATGTGGCCTCAGAGCAGCACGTATGTGTTTGTGGTGAGTACGACTTGGTGCAATTAAGGCACCTCAATAAAACGAGATCTGAAGCAGTTCAGCCTGAGCCTGCAGTACTTCAGAAGAAGCTGACATAATCCCTCACTTGTGTCTCCTCTGATCTGTATATAGTAGAAACTGTGTGGCTTACAGAAACTGAGTGATCAAACAGCATTGCTGTGTTTCTGCAGTAAAAATTACATAATGTGCTTTCCAATTCAGCTGTACTCGGGAAAATTGCAATGCTATTTTTGAGGGACAGCTGAGCAAAATGCACATTCTATTGAAGCTTCTTTTGGAGTAAAGCCAAATATCTTGAGCATATTTGCAATAGAACTGAATGTTTTTTCCTTAGGTTTTGCAATACCCCAGTCCTCAGGGATGACTGTTATCCTTTGGAATTTACATTGACTTCCTTGAGAAGTGTATGCCTGTTTGTGTGTGTGTATATATATATGTGTGTGTAAAAATCCTATATGTGTGCAGCTATTCTATCTCTGAAGTGCTCAAGATAGAGGATAGTAATGATAGGCAAAGATTTATCAAATGCCTCTCTTCGAGTTTCTTTTTTTTCCCAGTAAGACATCAGAACATTTTGATCTGCAGGTACTATAAAGTAATACAGACCTTTATTTTTCACAGCCAATGCAGTGCTGGCTCTGGCAGAGGAGAGGAGGTCAGGTGTTTGCCACCTGAAACAATATTTTCAGATTGGAACAAACAACATTTAGTACTGGCCAAGATGGTGCTATTAGATCTGTAGGTGAAGAACTCAAAACTACGCTTGGAATTTCTTACTATCAAAATTCTTTGTCTATAAGAAGTTCTTTCTCGAGACTTTCTACTTTTGAGTATTACATTTTTACAGAAAGTGAGTGCCATTACAAACATTAGACATGGAAAAGTGAAGCAGCAAGAGCTGTAATATCTGCTATTTAAACTGTTAAGCCATATTGTAAAGCCTTAAAGGTTGGAGATGCAAGGAATTAAAAACACATTAAAAATACATTTGTGAGGTCTAGAAAGTACCATTGGAGTTCAATAATTCCCCTTTTTTCTCAATATAATGTTACCTCTCTTCCTTTTATTTCTCTATTTATGTATTTAAGCACAAATGTGCATGTGCACTTACAGTGTGTCAGGTCCCCAGTTAGAGATCTGTGTAATTTAGACTGCATATATACATCATTACCAGATCTCTACTGCTTCCTGCTGCTGAGTGGTACGTAGGTGATAACAGCTGGACACTCTTCACTGAACAGCTGATGCCTGAACTAGGAACAGTGTAAACTGAACCAATCCTGTAAAGGCAAAAAATAGTAGGGTTTTTTTATTTATTTTTAAAACTTAATTCCATGTCCTGAAGGTGAGTGAGAAGTCTCCGCTTCCCTGTAATGTCTTATAATTTAAATAATTTCTCAGTATTCAATAAATTAATTGCTCAGTTCTTGGAAATAAATTATTCTTTTCTCCCAGCTTTAGGGAATACCTATAAAGTCTTTTTCAGGAAATATTTATGAAGTTATTTTGTCTGCAGAAATCCTTATTTAGAATTTTTAGGGACTGCTGCAGATTTATAACTCTGCAAGAACTCAGTAGTGGAATTCCTAAGGAAAAGGAAGAGGAGACATCACCATAATACTGAGGCCTCTTCTGGAAACTGCCCAAGAGAGAAATTCTATCATTATCCTTCCCTGAAAGATTTTTAAATGCCCTACCAGCATGAAGACATTTTTTTCATTTTGTTAGTCTATAAAATTAAAAACTCAAAAATATCCAGTATCAGAACAATTTCATATCTGTTCTCATCTGAAGAAAAATGCACACACACTTATATACATAGGTATTTATACATATATATGAAAAAAATTCTATACTTCCTTATCATAGACCTCGGATTATTAGTAGAGCTCACCTTATATTGGTTCCTAATTTCATGTCCAAGTAAGAGACTTGGATTTTTCCAGATGTCTGTTTTTACAGTCCAGTACCATTTCACAGCAAAAAATATTGACTGTCAGCGGGAGCTTGACATTTAAAATTCTCCTGCACAATTGATCCTCACTGTAAATATCTTTACAATAATCTTTTTATTAAAAAACTTCTAAGAAAGATGAACTAAGGATTGAAAAAGAGCTGTTAATGAGTAAAAAAATGTAATTAACTCCAGACACACTATAGATATTTGATATAAGATGTTTGGAAGATATTTTAGGTATTAGATATTTGGAAGATTACTGTGGGTGCTTATTGACTTCGGGCACAGAAATGATCTATTTGTTAATACCTCAGATCCTAATATAGCTCCTGAATTAATACCACTTTAACTTTTATTCTTTAAATACAATGAAGTACAAGTTCACTCCTTTATGACAAATTATTATTCTTTTTCTAGGATTCCAAGAAAAATAATATTAGTTCTATTTAACTGGCATAAATGCAGATTATTTTATTATTAAAGAAGTAAACCTACTTGTTAGAAATATAATAAAAGTAATCAGACAATTAATTAAGCAGTTTTTCCAATAAGGGTACACAGGAATCTTACAGGAATCCACAGAGATCTCTGTGTGGTTGCAGAACACAAAAAACCCTGCAGCTGTCACTTCTAATTTAATGTTGCTTGTAACTTGAGTAATCTCAGCAAAGAAGTCAGTATTGGGCTCCTCCAGATAATGATCCCTGGGCTTCTGAGTTTGTGCACTTTGAGAAAGAGCTGGGAGAAGGACAAAGCATTTTCCATGGCCGTGTATAGACATTTGACGGTTACAAAAAATAATTAATAGCTATTAATTACCACTAGCAGGTTCAAAGCATCTAATTGACTGACAAAACTCAGTCACACAAACCTGATTTCCGTGTACTGACCCTCACCTTGCTTTTTAAACCTCATCTTTTATCACAAGAGGCATTTATTCAGATAGTCAAGAGTTATTGCTCTCATCACCACCATACAGGGCACGTTTTTTTCAGCCTATTTCATAAATTCTGTTCCCAAGTACTTTCAGAGAGCATTTTATTTGGTCCATTTTGGCTTCAAAGGAGAGTTGAGTAGTTTTGTCTCCAATCCATTCTGCCTATGCACTTTGTGTATACCTTCACTTCAACTGCCAAAATTTGGATTGTGTTCTGTTAAAGAAAACTCCACATAACATAGGGACTGCTCAAATTTATAAAGTAAAAAACCTGTAGAAGAATCAGATCTTTACATGGCACAAGGACCTCGATCCTGAACCTTTCCATGTGAAATATGGGGACAGGAGTAATTCTGATGAGTGTTAGCTCTGATAAAAATCAGGAATAGCTGCTCTGAAGTTAGCAGAGCTGTACTAGTCTAAAAAGGATGTGGGAAGATCAGGCTACACATACATGACTAATATAAATGTGAAATTATCTGTGTTCTTATTTGTGTAGGCATAGATATCAAGATATTTTTTTAATTTCAGAATTATCTCTGCTACTAGGAGAATTTTTGTCAAAAAAAAAAAGAGAAGAAATTAGGCCTAGAACATCAAATGTTTGATTCTGAATTATTTGAAGGTGTTGTCCAGGTAAAATGCCATGGGACATATTTTTTTTAATCTGCTGCCATTTGGACTTCGCAACTTAGATTTCAAATGTAATTATACTTGCCTATCCCTAGACTACATGAATGAAAAATTTGCCAGAGATGTTCCCAGAATTAATTGAGTCTAGAGATACACTTTCAAGCACTCTTAATTGGTGAGCATATATAAGATCGATTGCACTATGCAAATTTACTGAAGTGGAAGATCTGGATCTTAGAGATTGTTTTCAAAGATGAATTAACCAAAAAAGTTGTGGATACTGTTCCTAGATAATATTGCTAAAGACTCTCTAGGAATAACTGTACAGTAGCAAGTCAATAGTCCTGGTTAGCTTTGGAAGAAAAAGCCATCATGTTGATGTCCTTCACCAAGATTTTGAGTGATTTCTGAAAAAAAATGGTTGCATGTGAGACTTGGTAATTTTGCACAAAATCAAAATTAACTTCATTGATTTAATGCAGTTCTATGTTTTGTGTAGGCATCTCTCCAGACACCTCTTTTTTTTGGTTTGGTGGTTTTTATTGTTTTTGGGGGGTTTTGTTGGTTGGTTGGTTGTTTTTGTTTTGTTTTAAAACCCTCTTATAGATGTAACCTACACATGCAACAATTTAAATAATAACAATGGGATTTATGTGTGTGCAGTTGGTATAAAAGTGGACATCATTTGGAGCCAGCTGTGCCACTACCTGTTGTGATGGAAATGGAGTAATGATTGCTAAATATTCATTTGGTTGCTGAGATGTTTATTAAATGAATGCTGGTTTAGATTAATATAAACCTTTATGGAAAAATCAGCAGGGTGGAAACAGAGTACATCAAGGTAAGCCAGATAGTCAGAGATTCTTAAAGGGCATTGGCAATATAAAATGCCTCTGCAGTCAAAAATACTTCAGTAGTCAAAAGGGGGGAAAAAAACAGAGCTAAGGAGTTGTTTTGGGAGAACATAAAAGTTACAGGATCCCATTGATTTCTGCAATATCTCTGACCGCTTTCTCAGGAGGGCAGTTTGGAGAAGAGTTTGGTTAACTGCATAGTGCCTAAAGTGGGAGTTTGCTGTTATTATTCTCAGTTTCATTACCATTGACAAAATCAATAACAATTTGTGAGAAAGCCTCCAGGAGTATCTCAGTGATGCAGAGATGTAGCCAAGGGAACTTAGGTGAGGTTTGCCCAAAGGAGAGGAGAAGGAAGATGCGTCCAAGCAGATGGCTGAGGCTGTAGGGTCACCCACATCCCTCCGCAACATCCTGTTTCTCCGGTGCTGTAGAGGAGACATTTGTGCATCCCTTCGTTCTCTTCCCTACTTTGGGAAAAGAAGTAGGAAGAAAAGTGTTGTTTACTATATCTGGGCCTTGAAAGCCTGAGAAATGCATTTCACACAGTGTTATGCCTGAAGAAAACTTTGCTTCCTTCTGATGCGTGAGGCCAAGCTATTTAAGTACCACTGTTATGTAAATATTTACATTTGTAAAAAATATTTTTCTCCCATAATAATTATATCTATTCAATGCATACCATACTCACTTAGCAGCAAACATTAAAACAAGATCCTTACAAAGAGAAACCCTAGTCATTTGGCAAAGAAGAGTGCAATAATCCTCTGCTTCTCGCTCCCCCCTCCATTTTAATTGTTAATAACTTTTCAGCATGCAGGAGAAGTAATCTCCCACCATGCTAAAGCAGTCAACCTAATTGAAAAGAAATACAAGTCATCTACTGCACAGCTGAAAAATTCAGCTAAAATGCAACCTGTCATTATCTTTCCAATGCCAATTTTAAATAGGTATTAAAGTAAATGGGGGAAAAATCTTCTCATTTCTCTTGTGGTATCATTTTGTTTTTACAAAAATCCCTAATCCCCAAATGAAGATTCTGCCTGATACCCAACAAAACACTCAAGACTCAGCCTCAAGTGTCTTGGAAACCAGATCCAAAGATAGAGGAAAAATTTTCCTATCGTGAATTAATCTCATTTGAAAATGATTTTAAAAATACAGTTTATGCAATGCAAATCCTCGCTCCCAGAATAACCTGTATTTGTGGTTGTTATGCCACAGTCAAGAGATAAATTACTGCTCAGTGAGCTGTTTCAGCACGGCAACGTGAACTGCAGCTAGGATTAAGGAAACTGATGAAGCATAACGTACCATGAAAGAAATGAAAACATTTTATAGCACATATGGGTATTATTGACAGGTTTCTACTTTTTGATACAATGAACTCTTTCAGCAGGAGATCCTATTTGAAAAGTATACTGCATTAGGAAATTATATGCCACATTTAAAAGTATTCACACTTTTAGTCCCCAAATTATTATGCGCTACATAACACATTTCAATTTAATTGGAAGAATATTGTATCATGATGCTGAAAACTTGTTTAATGGAGATAATATTTCAGCTTGGTAGGGAAAGTTGGATTCATTTGAAGCTGAGACATCCTCAGATTTGTAATTACCAAAGCTTGCTTCTGAGTAGGTAAAAGTCTATTGAAAATATGTCAGATGGGGCCTTACAGAAAATCCATCAGGCCCTTAACAGGTCAAGCTCAAACAAAATCTTACTAAAGCTATTACCATCAAAGTGTATTTGGTTCTAGTCTCAGGACAACTTTCTTCAGACTGCTCCACTGACTGAAATTCCCACAACTGAAGAAACCTCAGGATCTGTACTACATCGCATGTGCTCAGCAAGTGTAAGAAAATAGATGGTTAAAAAGATACCCCTACATGAGGATTGAAAAATTGAAAGAGAGAGTTTTTAGCATTCTACTCTAAAACATGATGGCAAATTATTTTTTCCTTCAGCTGTGGTAATCGGTGAACACTTGTGTGTTGGGGCTGCCATGGTACTTTCTCCAGGTGCCAGGTTTCTGTGAAATTAATGCATTCCAGTTTGAATTCCCCGGTTGGCTGATGGCCTCAGCTCCTTGTCACTCCTCTGGGGCTCTCCCACTGGTCCCTGCTCCCTGACCACGCCTTCCCCTAGCCCAGAGAAAAACCTGTGTTAGCCATTGTACCCCTGGATTTGCCAGCCTCCCTTTGATGGGTGAAGATGCAATAAACTCGCCTGTCGGAATAAAGGCCACAGCAGATTCCCTCCCCAGCTCTCTTTGCTACCGCCTCTGTTACTGAACCTGCCCTGATTCTGTGGGAGCTTGCAGGACCCCATGGAACCGGCAGAAAATAGTAACATTCAGCAGCCTTGCTTTTTCTATTCCTTCCCTGAAGTAGTAAAAGATTCAACTAGATTGAACAAAGTCTATGCTCTCAGGAGAAATCATCTGCTGGTAGAAAATTACATGACATTTCTTATGTATTCTTTCCAGTGTTCACAAACTGGAAAATTTTGAGCTGCAAAAGAGACCTCTGTTGTAGCTACAGTTGTAGCGGTAGAGAAGAAGAAAACAAGAAATAGGTTTAGGGAGAATCACACCCTACTGTGTACATTCTACACAGTCCTTTTACATGAACCAATAGCTACTGGTGTTTTAGAGGGATCTAATTCAGCAGTTTTCAAGACTCTTTCTGTGAAGGTAGTATGTCTCCTCTCACTCAGTCTCCAGGTAGTCCTGAAATCAGGGGGAACACATGCTTAGTGCAAGATTTCTTTGCATGGTGCTTCTCTAAACTGTGTTTTTGGTCTGTCTGGATTCTGCTAGGGCTTGCATGTAAACGTGGTGAGTTACAAAGCTTGTTGTCTCATTAGTGGGAATCAGTACCAGAGAGTAGGTTTAGATTAAATAACAGGGAAAAAATCTTTACTGTGTGGATGGTGAGGCACTGGAACAGGTTACCCAGAGTTGTGGATGCTCCATCTCTGGAAGTGCTCATGGCCATGTTGGATGGAACTCTGAGCAAGCTGGCCTACTGAAGTGTGTATCAGTCCATGGTGAGGGAGGCTGGGACTAGTTGATCTTTAAGATCCATTCCAACCCAAACCACTCCATGACTTGATAGATATCAAGCTCTAAAGCTTGATAGACCTTTCAAGCAAGGGGGAAAAAAGCACTTCTTGTTTGACTTTTGTATTTGTTTTGGTGCCGTTTTATAAGTCAAAGCTGAAAAACAGATAGATTTCTGGTGGGACTTACACAGGGAAGTACTAAGCCCCGGAACAGGTTCCCTAAGGAAGTGGTCGAGTCACCACTCCTAAAAGTGTTCAAAAAATGACTAGATGTGGCAATTTTTGATCTGTTTCAGTGGGCATGGTGGTATACGGTCAAAGGTTGGACTCGACCTTGGAGGTCTTTTCCCACTGTAAGGATTCTATGATTCTAAAATGAAGCAAGATAAAAGAACGCTGAGGAAAATCATGCTGAAGTCTGGTTGGAATATGAACTACATGATTTTATATAAGCTGCATTATTCTTCACTGCAAACCAAAATCTAAAAGACGTGTTTTTCATGCTCCCTGTACTTAATTTGGGATCTGGGAAGAAGGGACAAAACAATGACAATAATAATAAAAGTGATATTAATAATAATCTCTCGCAGGGGCAGAGAGAAAAAAGGGAATTTAGGTGATATTGTAGTGAGACTGCATATGGAATGCAGATTAGTATGAATTAGGCGAAAGAAAATGTTTGTGCAAAACACTGCCTATCTGAATACAGATTTCATAATCAGCACAAGAAGAGGTTGAAAACAGAGAATGTTATTTTTATGTCCTACAGAATGTCATTGTTTTCAGAAGTTATACTGTATTGAATGCATCATATTATACAGCAAAGGATCTAGATGGGAAAATCAAACCAGTAAACTCATAACACCCAAAATGTCTACTTTTCAAAAGCAAACTATTAAAACTGAAGAGAGAGCAAAGGCAGAGGAATGATGTTTTCTTGATATTGGTAGCAATGACTTGCCCGTGGTCATAACCATGGCATATGGAAAATTTTTGGTAACCTTCCCCCCACATCAAGCTATCTGCACTTCTGGTGGAAACTACCTCTTCTGTCTGTTCTACAACATGTAAGTTAAAAAGTAAGTAGTTAGAAAACCTTAAATTATATTTCTTATATATACTTATTTATGCTTCTTATACTACTTATTTATACAATATAGGAGAAGTGCTAACATGCAATTTTCAAAACAGAATGTGGGTTCTGTATGTTCTGTTGTTCTCTGTCAGGGCTTAAAGGTGGTCAGGTTCTCTTGAGGGGAAAGAATATAAGCAGAACAGGGTACTCTAGAACTCTGATTAAGTGTTTTCAGGTTATATTTATCACAGAAATTTCTTAAAATTATTAAAATGTCTGTTATCAACTGGCAGTCGGTTAAGTTTTCATAGACTGTTTAGAGTTCCAATAGGATGATTGCTTTTTTTTTTTTAGTATCTAGGGAAATGCCCTCAATAGGTAGGCTGAGCAACCATAACACTTATTTCTTCTCAATCCATGTCTCCCAAACTTGTTCCAAAAATTCTTTCACTTAAACTTTGTAATTAAGTTTATTTTGCATTTAACGACTCTCAATCACACCTACGCTGGGGCTCAGCATAGTAATTGATACAAGTTGGTCCTGTTTGACGCGTATTTGGGGGGGTGAGGTAATATTGTTGCAAAATCAAAAAAAAAACCTGATAAAAAGTATTTTCTATTCCTTGTAAATGCCAAATATCCTTAGCTAAAGTTAACTGCCACAGAAACTGCCCCCAATGTCCTCATCACTAACGACAGGACAAGTCCCAGCTGGAACCATTTATTGGCTTACTCAAGTGCTCCACTGCTTTGTTCTAAATATGTCAACTTTGATTCATCCTCGGGCTTAGTTGCTGTCAAACACTGTTAAATGGAACTGGAATCAGCATTGCACCTAGGCATCCACTAAGCCAAAACCATAATCACTTCTGCAGTAATGTTAGTAATCTGTGGCACTAAAGAGTCATGGCATTCCTGTGAGGGTATCTTGTACAAAAAGGAAGTCCGGTCTCATCTTTGGCACCAGCTAGAGGTAAGAAGCTCATAGCATCAGTACTGAAAGCTTTGGCAACAAGCTTTGTGACCTCAGAAGAGCGAAACTTCTTTTTATCTGTGTGATTGATACTGTCAGGGCACATGCAGAAGTACACTATGAGACCAGAGTTAGGATTACCCTCACCAACTAAAACATTGGCAGCATTTAGCTTAACATTTGTTTGGAGCTTGTTGGTGTGAGACTAAATGGAAAAAAGTAATAATTTTGAGAGATGAATGGTAAAGCACAAAATATTTTAAGGTGGATAAGGGAAAAACAGGTTTCATCTACAGGCTGCAAAAGCAGTTAAAGGAATCTACTCAGAATGACACAATATCCTCTGCTCGTATCATGCAAAGGTTTTAGGTAGCATTTACACAGGTTTCAGAGGGTATTGCTAAGGAAAACAGCATCTGAAAGCAGTATATACTTGAGTGCCATGTGTGATATTAGGAAGGAATGCCACTAAAAATTACTAATATAGTAATTTACATTATGGTGAAAAGTAAAATTTGAAGATGAGGGTAAATGGAGATTCACAAGGTGTCTGAGCACACTGACTTATTTCAAGCAGGGATCTTCAAAATGTGAAAATGTATCCCAAGGCCTCCTAGGGATGCATACCTTTAGCAACTTATGCAAAAAAAGTCTTTGACCCAATATTTTTCTTTTCTGCAAAATAGAGAGTGAATGACATGGTCTCAATAGATATTTTAAGTGGCACATAAAGGTCCATTCTCTGTAATTTGTTGGAAATGGCCTCACAGTGTGCCAGGGGAGATATAGGCTGGATATCAGGAAAAAATTCTTCACTGAAAGAGTTGTCAGACACTACAACATTCTGCCCAGGGTAGCTGTGGAGTCACCATCCCTGGAGGTATTTAAAAGAGGGGTAGATGTGGACATTGGGGACATGGTTTACTGGTGGACTTGGCAGTGTTGGGTTAACAGTTTGCGTCTACAAACTTAGAGGTGTTTTACAATCTAAATTATTCCGTGATTCTGTATTTACTACAATGCATTCAGTAAAACTTCTACATAAAATCTTTTCTTTCCTTCTTGTAATTCACAGGGCTTTGGATGGCAAGGTCACCTTCACTTCACCGATGACCAAGGCTTCTCTTGCAGTTGGCTCTCAATTGTTGCCCAACTCTCCTATAGACCTCCGGTACTCACTGTCTTTTTGAACAGGTCAAGATTTTTGGAACAGAGAAGAGAGATCATTGAGAATATTATAAATACAGTATCTGAAGATTTCCATCCTTCTCTTCCATATTTTTTTTCTAAAAACCTATTCTGGACTTGAAAAATCTTTCAAATATATGTGTGATCTCACGGCTAGGTGGGCCTGAAGAACAGGAATTCCAAGATCCCAGAGTGTCAGCAATTCATGCTGTCTTCACAGCATTGCTGGTTTGCTTTTTTAGTGCATACAGTGTGTGTGTGTATGTCCATGCACAGGGATAAAACATGAGCGAGTAAGAATTCTTCACTCACTCTAGCAACAATGATTTGAATATTTTGTGCTCTGGGCAAAGCACAGGAAGAGTTAGGCCTTGTTTAGCTGCTACAATATTTACTTTTGTATTCACAAGTATTCAGTGCATCTGATTCAAGCAAAGCTAAGAAAGATTTCACCTTAAATCATTAACACTGCAGAAGTAATATTTTTTTGGCAGTATTTTAAAGAAAAATAACATGAAGGCCAGATCACATCAATGGTTAAATGTGCTGAAAACCACTGTGAATGCAATTTTTTTTTAATTTAATTTCAAAATTTCTAGATAATAATAATTTAACTCCTTTTATGTTATGTGTATTCAATTTTATAGTAAACTAAATAGAGTCCTGGAAATTGCTCATCCACACATTAGACCAGAAACTTCAATGCTATAATATTTAATTAATGAGGAAAGCACTGTGAATAACTAATGGATTTTATTAACACTAATATATACAACAATAGGAATAGCTGATAGATCAAGGAAAGATTTTTAGTAAGCAGTCTGTAGAGGTAAAAGCCACTGAAAGGTAAAATAATAAACTTGTTTGACACACCGAGGAGCTGGTATAACTTTGGCAGTCATAGTGTGAAGGCACTGTACTTGATAACTCGGTAGCTAGAAGGGCCCTGAAGTAACAGCTTTTGACATGCCTGGGAGATCTCATCAAAGAGAAAGGAAGATCCCTGACAAGAGAAATACTAAAAAGGACTCCTGGTGGGCAAGCTGCTGCCATGCAGAAAACTGTTTCAGATAAAGATATCCAAGAAACTCCTGCCCCCTGGGATGCAGCAGTGTTTCTAATAATTGATGGAGTATTATTAAGAAGATATGTTGGTAAAGATGCTTTTGGAACAGTATGAATAACACCAAGTGTACATTAACAAAGTAACATTTCATTAGTTTACTTTTGTTGTTGCTTAAGAAACAAGTTTCAAGCCTTTTGTGATATCCAGGCAGTTATTGGTGTATTGGTAATTAGTGTACATCAAAAGTAGAGTCACACGACCAGTGTTGTAGCCCTCTTTAACAGTACTTCAATAAATTTCATAGTAATGTGATTACTGATTAATTCAGCTCTTGTAAATACAATAGCTTTGTAATGCACTTATTTGCATTGACCTAATGTTCCAGACCAGCTAAATATTGCACTGCCTCTTCCCCAAGTTTGGCACTAAAAGAGAACAGCTTAGTTCATCTGATGCATAAAGCTAACTTTAAACACAGCCTTGACTCTCCTGCTAGGAAGGAAACCCAAACTTTTCTGGCTGGTGAAAAAGCCGAGTGTAGCTCAGAGCCATGCCTATGTTTAGAAGAGGTTGGCAGGTCATCCAGCAGCAAACACAAATGAGAACACAAGAAACAGGAATCTGTCCCTGGTGCAGAATTACTTCTGCAATGCCACCTGGTCCAGAACTTCTTTATAAAACCCCAGAAGGTATCACCTATCAGCTAAAGGGCAGGCTGCAATGCGCAGCTGGTATATAGGGGAATAGGTGTAGAATAAGTAGAGAAATAAAATGTAGTAAAAAGAACCCATACATACAAGAAAATTGTCCTTCTGCAGAAAGTTAGTGACCCAAAACCTGTTTTTTCCATCTGTCTGGTCTTGGTTTGAACTTTAGGTGTGAACAGGTGATCTGTATATCACATCACCTTTTGTTCCAGGTCTTTAAAGATCTCTGACCACTGGAAAAAAACCCCAAAAAGTTACTCTTCTGCTCATGAAACTATGTTATGATTTTTAAAACCTTTGGTCTTTTTTTTTTTCTGGACAAAGCTGGAGCTTTGAATGCAAAGTTTGAGGGAATTATATTGCTGTTAATTTCTGGTAGCTCAAGTAGTGCCTAGATACAATCCAAAGGCAAAATATTGAAAGAGAAATAATTAAGCATATTTTGTTCCACCAGCTGTGTTTTACACCCAAATACAAAACTTTGGGAGAAATTAATTTGCTCTTCAAGACACAGGACACTGTAAATTTCCAGTTGGAGACTGTAAATCCAGAAAGGGACCATAAAAGTCACCTAAACTTACTACGTATATGACAGTGACCATTGCATTCCTGAATTAGCTCCCATTTAAACCAGCTTATATATAATTTGAGATTCAAATGAAGTTTTGAAGAATTCACTGTTTTATAGATGAGTTGATTGGTAGCTCTGTGGTGCAGTAAATTTGGTATTGCCATTTCTAGCCAAAAGATAGAGATGTTGCATTAGCCCTGCGACTCACCCGAGCTGAGCCGTGCCAGGCTTGCTTTGGCTGCCCTTCCTGGCTTGCCTAAAACTGTGGTTCAGATTTATTTGTCTGATGAGCAGCTGAATATCTCCTAACTTGTTTTTCTTTAGGGTAGCTCTGTGCAATTTTGTGGTGCAGTGTTATATTATTTTGTGCACCTCTCTAAGTAATAACCAGTAATAGTAATATGTTGTTCTTTGTAGAGTGAAATACCTCTGACCCCCAAAAAAATAATATGGAGTTGAGGAGAAACAGACAAAGGATGGTAGCAAAGACCTTCCTTGAAAGGCAAAGCCTGGGGGTGACAGCAGATGTTATAAACATGCAATAAACAAATTGCCAATGTTTCCAAGAAATGTAGCCGTGGAAATCAAATAAAACCAGTTACAGGGCAAAACAAAAGGAAGAACAAATGTCTAGAATATGCAGTACACACTGTGTGCGCCACAATATATGAGGATATAATCTGGAGGTGTAGGCTAGTGAAGATCAAGGTATAGCATGGATTAAAGCAGTCATAATCAGTGTCATGCAGACCTTAGAGTAGGGAGCAGGAGAAAACCCACTGTCAACGTCATCCTCCTCGCAGTGTAGAAGGCTGACCTCCCATCCCAGCTTCCCCACCTTTTCCTCTTGCGAGAGTTCTCATTTCTGATTTTAGAATCTGGACAAACAGGGGAAGGGGGAGCACAACACCAGTGAAAGGTTAGACACACAAGGTGCATGGATAAAAATTTAAAATGTGCTATTAATGAGGCTTTTTGCATAGTCATATAGTTTGAACAGTCAGCATTAGTATTGTTGTAACTGGGATAGTAATTCTTTGAACAGGCATGTAAAAGTTCAGGCTAACAAATGAATTTTTGGCTGCAAACATAATTTTTTTCTCTAGCTCAGAAGAGATGCAAAAGATGCAGATTTTATTATTAATTAGCCTCAGTCAGAAATCCGCATTTTAAAAAATTACTATATTTGTCTACATTAACAATTGCCATCCTGTCTGAATTTGTCTTGACTGGCCTCTGCTACATGAATCTTTGAGAGACTGTGCATCCCTCTGTAATCAAATTAATATTCCACAGGCAAGTTATTTAGAGTTCAAGTTACTTTTTAACTTCTCCTATGAGAGGATGGAATAAATAGACTCTGATCTACCAGTGGTTTTTAAAAACAAAATGTGACTTCTAGTGTTATTCTCATATATCTTTACTTTTTCAATTTTACAGAGTCTTCTGAAATCAAATGTAGTAGACTCAGATTATGTCAGTACTGGTTATTCCCATGGTAGGAAAACATTTTTTGTACTCCTGCCTGGTGTTCTCTGTACATGCAGCTCTTTGTTCTTTTTGCCTCGATCTGACTCTAGAAATTAATGTCAGACTGATTATTTCATTTGCTGTCCTAAAGGAGGCCCCACCTACCAGTAAAATATGAATATATTTTCTAATCATAATTTATGCTATAAAAGCTGTTTTGAATTGTGTTTTCTTTGCTGAGATCATCTTTCCTTCCTTTTGTTTCCCTTGGTATTTTGCTAAATCCCTTGTTTCTAATATTGTTTGTTGTTGTCTGCTTTCCCCTTCCTATTTGATGCATGTTTTTTAATTTAAGAATGCTGGGATTTTGTTTTACTTGTGTTAGCCTGGTCTCTTGTTCAGCAGAATTTTAAGACAGGGACCAAAATTCCATGTGAATATCATGACTGTGTTTTCCTCTTACCTAGTTTTTCTCATGGTTTATTTAATGATTACTTCTTTTGATACTGATTTACTTCTTAAGTTGTGAGACTTTTCCTAACAGCTTAAACCTACAGTTTGTGTGTGTTAAAATAGCTGAGCTACATGGATGACACTAGAGCAAGCAGTCTTTAAAGCTGTGATATCAAACTCTCTCTGTGAGAACAAGATCTGACATAGAGTCCAGCATGCCAGATCACTCAGTTCAGAAAGTAGCTGCCAGTTGCTGACAATTGTTTCAGAAGCTCACAGATTATTTTTTTACTATGGGAAGAATGAGATGTCATGAGGAGATCATAGTGAAATCATCCCTGATAATGAAGTTGGGTTTTTTATGGGATATAAAGCATAACGAATAACTTGCTGTGACCTTCTCTCATTTAGACTGTGAGGGTGGGTGCAGAGTATACGCTATTTTCATATCCAGATTTCTAGTATTTTTAATAATTTTTTCTCTCTCAATTTCCCTTGCTGCCTCAGTAATCTGATTCTTAGCGTAAGTGATGTAAGCATACAAGTCAGCATTTGTTCTTCCCTTCATTCTTCCTGCTCGCACCAATTAATGTCATTCAGCTGGCTCATCCCTGCCAGATCCAAGGTTCATTGAAGATGGCAGAAAGACTTCTGATGACTTCACTCTGATTTGAATGAAACAGTTATTTAGGTATCGAGAATTTTATGTGATGTCAAGCAAGTTGCACGACGAAATGGTGCAAATAGTTAGCATGACTGAGAGCACAAAGCATCCGTGTTTCATACAGAGTTCATCAAAATCTATTTTTGGTGCTAATGTGAAAAAGGAAAAAAAAGAAAATAATTGACAGCCTGTCTTTTTTGGCAGGCAGTCACTGGGATTCATACAGCAAATATGCCTTAGTGTATTTGGGAAAAACCCACTTTAATAATTAGAAAGCACCGAACTCTCAAAAAATATATATTTCTAGTCATACCATTTTTAAAAAATCCAACAAAATATGTTGGTTTCTAAACATGCTGGTTTTTAAGTGTATTGTAGTTCTTTTTGTATTGGAAACCCTTATGATTCATAGATCAGTTTGTTTCAAATAAAATTCATTGAACAATTATTGAGCAGACATTTTGCCCATGAATTGAAAACAAAACATGTCAAAGACATAGTCTGTTGTCATACCCAGCAAGCTGGATTTTTCACTTTGTGCACAAATATTATCACCTTTCTTCTGTGCATGGCAATGGATTGACCTAGTGAGTCAAACAGTTAATATAATTTACCTCCACAGTTTTCTGCTTGCTGGCCTTGACACGTTTATCAGTGCGGATCAAATAGTTGTCCACTGGTAAATATTCCTAATAAAAACATGGCAATAGTTTTACAGCACTGAAATGCTGCTCAGTAAAATGTGTTCTTTCTTATTTGATAGAGACCTCTCAACTTTCCCATCTTCTGGTACTTGAGACGCCCTTGACGTATTATTGAGTGGATGACTCCTGGGATTGCCCAGGCAAAGGCATCAGTCTCTGGGAGCGATGAGCAGGAAAGCAGAGGGGCCATCCTTCAGGCACTTGAGGGAAAAAGGCAATTCATAGAGTTCCATGCAGTAATGGAGAGTTAAAAGGACTGTGCATAATGCATGATGCACAAAAGGCATGTGCTGTCAGATATCTTTGAATTCTATGTGGGAGGAGGTGGAAAAATCGAGCTAAATAACCCGGGATTTTTTTAATCCAAGATCAGAAGCAGACCACAACAGAGGGTTCATAATCACCTGCTCACTTGCAAGCTGTTAGATTGTATTGAAAAATCTATGCATTCTGATTTCTTAAAGCTACATTTGAAAGTTTGTCATTAATGGGAAATCTACCAGGTTAAATAAAAGTTGATCACTAGATGGAGTTTATACACACTATAAACAGGAATTGTGCATTATCAGCTCATACAGTACCATTACTTTGTCTCTGTAGAAGAGACTCCTTAAACTAATCTATCTTAGGTTTTTTTATATTTTTTTTTTTCTTTAGCACTTACCAGAGTAAGCAGGAAAACCATAGAATCATAGATTAACAGGTTGCAAGGGAAGGATCACTTGGTCCAAACTTTCTTGGCAAAAACATGGTCTAGACAGGCCGGCCCAGAACCCTGTCCAAATGAATCTTAAAGGTATCCAATACTGGGGAATCCACCTCTTCCCTGAGATTATTCCAGTGACTCATTGACTCTTTGAAAGAGGGATTCTCCATCTTCTTTGTACACAGCTTTTAAATACTGGAAGGTGATGTTAAGTTCTTCCTTTCTCAAGGCTGAAAAAACCCAGCTCTCACAGCCTTTCTTCACATGGCAGACTTTCCGGTCGTGTTGCTCTCATATAAGACCTGGTTTTGTTGATACCTCTGGCAGTGAGCCTTTAAGGGACCTTAAAATACTAATTTCTGACACCCTTCCCTGGATTTTCGTCAGTCTTTTTTTGTACAGCATGGACCAAAGGTAAACACAGTATTCCAGGTATGGCCGGTAGAGCCCTGAGTAGAGTGGGACAACGACTTCTTTATCTCTGGTAGTGATGTTTTGTTGATAAAGCCCAACACCCTCTTGGATCCTTTTTTTTGCCACAGCAGCACACCATTCACTCACAATGAGTTTTCCCACCAGGACTAACAAAGAACCTTTTCACAGAGCTGCTCCCCAGCTTGGTATGTCCCAGCCTGTGTTGCTCTGCTGGATTACATTTTCCCAGTTGTAAGACTACATTTGTTCTTGTTGAACTTCATAAGGTCCTTAACCCAGTCTATCCAGGTCTTCCTGCAGTGTAGCTCTTCCTTCCAAAGAAGAGCTGGGGAAGCTTTACTTCCCCACTCGGTTTGGTGCCCTCAGCAAACTTTGTGAGGGTACAGCTTATCCCATCTTCCAGGCTGCTTGTGAAGATATCAAGCAGCGTTGGATCCAGTATCCATCACTTGTGACAGGATGCCAGTTTGGAAAGGAGCCATTTGCCACCACCCAGTGGGTGCTACTTGCCAGGAGTTCTCCATCCAGTGCATGGACCCCTTGTCTAGGCCATAACACATCAGTTGCTCTAGGAGGAGGCTGTGGAAAACTATATTGAAAGTCTTGGAGAAATTCAGGTGGACAATGCCCATCACTTGTCCCACATCAGCTGAGCAGGTTACTTTGTCATAGAAGGTGATCATGTTTGTCGAGGAAAATTTGCCCCTGGCTGAATCCAAGCTGGCTTTTTCCAATCCTGTGCTTCATCTGACTTGTGTTAGCCACCAGGAGAATTCTCTTTCTCTGGGAAAGGATCACTTTCTCTGGGAAAGGACTGTAATTTCCTTGATCCTACTTTAAGCCCTTCTTGTTGATGGCAGGGACATTAGCCTTCTTCCAGTCTTCTGGGGCATCCCCAGATATCCATGACTTTTCAACCGCTATGTAGAGCAGCCTCTCAATGACATCAGCCAGCTCTCTTGACACTCTCATGTGGATATTGCCAGGGCCCATTCACTCGTAGGGGTCAAGTTCTTGTAACAGTGCTTATACTCTTCCTTCACTGATGGTGGGTCTGTATTTGCATCAACCTGGAGATTATTTTTCCCCTTTGCTTATGTGTCCACAAGCTTTTGCTTTTCTTTTTCTTCCTTCAGTAAACCTCCTTATCTCACCTTACTAGTCTTTTTCCATCTTATTTTCCTCTCCTCTGTCCTGCTGGGAAGGGGAATGATAGGCTTGGTGGCACTTGGAACCCAGCCAAGGTCAAACCACTACGCCTGGACTTTTTTCCAAGGCCCAGGACAAAAAGCTGCTTTGATGTCTCAGCAATAATAGAAGCATGAGGCCCTATGTTGTTTCTCAATATCTGAAATAAGCTTGTATGAACATTAGAGGTGTATTTACTTAAGAGAAATAACCAGCTAACCACTATGTTTGCCTTTGTAAAAAAAAAAAAAAGTTATAACTTTATGCATTAAACTGTATAATTCAGAATTCCTTCCGGAAAATGAATCTTGTAAAATGTAAGAATTTTATGAACAGTTAAATCTCTCACATGCAGGCAGAATAAAGTTTAAGAACCTTAAAATATTTGTGTTTCCATCTGCATATATTAAAAAAGGCATGGAAAAATCACTTCTGCAAACCTCTGTGACGATTGTTATGGGAACTCCCCTCCAGCCACCTGAGATACTTGCTGTAAATCTGGAACACAGAATTCTTTAATACCTTGCATCTTTCACTGTGTCATAGCAATGAAATGATATGTACACAGTATTCATAAATAAAATAACTAATTCCAGTTCAGCTTCGAGCATGTAACCCAGTGACCCACACTGCAGAAACAGGCAGAAAAAGATTACACACTTGTTTTTTTTTTCTGAGGTTGGGTTAATCAACATCCTTTCTCACAGGACATTGCTTAGGGAAGGAGTATGGGTAATATTCTTGTTCTACACACTCAAAGTCTGTTAATAAGGATTAATGTGAGGCTTAGTCATAGAATTTTAAATATTTACAATGCACCTGTTTACACAGTATCACTTTGAGGTTAAATACCCAGCTTAATGCTTATGCTTACTCTTAGTGTCTTTTTACCAGACTATTTTAACAACTAGCAAATAAATGAAAAGAATAATGAATGTAATTTTGCATAAATACCTACTCATAATACAGAGTTTTTTCATATCCTTTTTTGTCTGTGTTATAAGCAAAGGTTATAATATGAGTCAGTCCTATTTAACTGCAAAGCATTGGGTGGTGTCATCCAATCATTTGAAAATTAATTTTTCAATAATGAATTATATATGTTACAGACAAACTTTAGGCAGTATGTGTCTACATACTGTTATAAAAACATTTAGCTGAGAGGGACCTTCAGAAATCAGTCTTTCTCCATCAAAGTGGTGAAGTACAATATTAGTACCATTTTTTGACGGAAGTTTGACCAAACTGATTGCTCACTATCCTAACAATTTAAAAAGTGACTGCAGATGAGCAAGTGAGGCAACCCTTTAATTTTTTCCATAACTGGCACAGGCATGGAGAAGAAATTGTTCCCTTTCCTTTCAGTAAAGCACTTCACCCACCTGAGGTGGAAGACAGCACTATTTCCCCTGGTACTCCTTTCTACCCACTTTTCTCTAGAGGAAGAAACCCTGGTTGTTTCAGAAGTGCTCTGCAGGTCTCCCTCTTCACACCCCTCACACCCCTTCTTTCCCTTGAGGTTAACTCTGCTGGTCTGCCCTTTTACCAAAACCAAGTGCCAGAGGCAGGCTCAGTATCCTGCTGAGGTCCTGCAAGCACTCGGCAGAGCAGGAGGATTGCTTCATCTATTTTTCAGGACGAACTCCTATTTATGCATACCATGGTGACATCTGCCTGTCTCATGAAAAAATGACACTGTCGATTTTGCTTGAGCATGTAATACCACGTTACCTTCAGGCCCTTTCCTGGAGGAGTGCTGTCTACTTGGTTGTTCCCTGCTTGATACATCTGCAGCTGGTTGCTCCTAAGTATAGCAACTTGTACCTCTCCCTCCCAAACTACTTCTGGAACATTTCTATACTTTTTTTGAGATCTCTTTGATTGCTAGTCCCAATTTTCAGCGTGGTCCTTCCTGACTTCATGTTTTCTCTAATTCTACACAGAAGCCTGCTCTCTCTTCTTTCATTAATTAAAGATTGAACAGAGCTGTATGAAAGCTGAAGCCCTGTGGGAAGGCATTTAATATTTGCTTCCATTTTGACAGAGAACATTTGGCAAGTCTTCTGGGAGGTACTATTCAACCACTCTTGCACCCAGTTTATAGCAATTCGGTCTAGACCATGTTTCCCTAGCTTATAAGATTGTAATGTGAAATAATGTCATGTTTTAAAGGAAAGGTACATGATGCTTATTTCTTCTCCCTAACCACATAGCTGGATACCGCGTTGCTGAAGGAAATGAGCCAATTTTAACATGGTTTGTTCTTTACAAATCTCTGTTGGCTCATCTTGGTTTTGCCTCCCCAGTTTCAAATAATTTATAACCTTTTCATTTTGCTAAACAGGTCTCCTCATCCCTTTTAAGACTCCAATTAATTATATATTTGTAAGAGACTTGATAGTCCAACTTATTTTATTGTACCTGACAAAGATTTGCCTTGGTACAAACACAGCACATAGCGGTAAATGGAATTGAACTGGATGAATTGAGCAAGGAAACCTAGAAAAAACAAGCTTCTTATAACATAAAAGGCATTCAGTTAATGTCCATTTTCTTGAATACTCCTTTTTAGAGTGAGCAGTCTTGAGTATTTGCTGAGGACAAGCAGTTTCCCAGATGTGATTAGTTGACATTTTGGGTAGGGGTTTTAAGACATATTTAAAAATGGGCATCCTATCTAAAGATTCCCTTTTCCTTAAACTCTGCCTTTAAAATAAGCTAGTGTGCAGAAGCGACAGCTGTGTTGTTTATCTGCATGATATAGATAATCTTACAGATGAAGCCTTTTGTTACGGTCTTTGTAACTGGTATCGTATAAGCAGCTTAAGGCTTCTTTCACCTATGTAAGTCACCACACTGTGGAGAGGTTTATAACTCTTACCTCATGCCACTACTGCTGTAAATCAAGGCTTTTGTACAGAATCAGTGGCCCTGTTATAAAACTGTATTAAGTTCTTAACTTGGTAAACAGATATGTATTGGGTATCACATAACAAGCCATTTGTTATGAGCCGGGTAGTTGCAGCAATTACAGCAGAACCCATTTTAATTAACAGTAAGTTTCAGGTTATGCAATTTGAAATCTCATATTTGAACATAAACTCTTTCTGCTCCAAAACTCTTTTTCAAACAGTCTAGAACAACGGTTTGCACTTTAAAATTTAGTTACATCATGTTCTCTTACCAAAGTAATTGCAAATGCAAGGGCAAGGCTCTTTTGTGCAGGCACAGGTGAGTGCTCGGCCCTGAGCATTGATCCATTCTCTGATTCAGTGTCTTGTGTAAGAAATCTGTGAGGTTGGGGGTTTTTTTGCTTTGTTTTGTATGGAAAGAGCTAAGATTCTCTCAATGGGAGAACTTCCTCCAGGTAAGGTAGACAAGCACTAGAACATTTCCTCAGGAGTGAGTGGTCCTAGAAGGGAGGCTGGTTTAGACTGAAGGAGAGAAGCCCCAGTTAGCAATCCATCCATCCTTCCATCCATCCGTCCATCCATCCATCCATCCATCCATCCATCCATCCATCCATCCTCTCCATGTCCAGCACCCCCTCTGCACTCTCCTTCAAGCCTGCTACTCCTTCCTTAGCTCCATGCCTTCATGTTATTTATAGCCTGACAGCCAAGAGATTATAAATCTTACTTCTGGAAACTTATAAGTCATACAGTCCTATTGTAAGGGGAATTGAAATAATGCTGTTTTCAAGCTTTCTAGACTTATGATTTCCTTGCTCAGCCACAGGATCTCTACTGCCTAATTATTCCTCATATTTGTAATCTGCTTTGAAAAATAGATTTTGCCCCAAAATATTTATCAGTCAACTGAACTGTCCTTTTGCTCCACTGTAAGTTATTTTTAGAGCTCCAAACACAAATGATTTGAATACTTTGAATAATTTCCATTTCAAAAGTTATTTTTTTCTTTCTTTGTAATTTACTTCCTATTAATACATAATGTCAGCAGTAATGTAAAGAAAAAAAGACATTCATATTTTCTGCAGCTTTTTCTTTTGTTTTATGAATCATAATACTGGAAGCAAGATGATAGCAGTGTGTAAAATAGTACTCTGGAAATGCTGCTTCTATGGTTAATGAAAAACTTCATAAAATGGAATCTGAATAGATTAATTTGGTTGTCTAGCATACAATAAGATGCACAGTAAGTTTTTGATGGGGTTTTGTGTCTTTTCAATTATATAATGATCATAGATTTTGAATTTGGGCTTTTATTTTTCTTTTTTTTTTTGGTTTATGTTTTTGTGGGGTTTTTTAACATGGATTTTGTTTTATTTTAATTTTTTTCTAATTATTTTTTTTTCAAATTTGCAGACCTGAAGTGAAACACAGTGAAACAGTTCAAGTAGGTCTTTGGTTGCTTCTAGGAATAAATATGTTTTGGGAACTCATGCAGAAATGGTAAGTTTACACTGAATTTAGTGTGTAAACATTTAGCAAACATTCTGAATATCTTTCCTGTTAAAAAAGTATTATATCAAGCTAAGTATTTTTGCGTACAAAAGGAAGTCAGAATAAATTTTTGTGAACCAGCAGGTGCAAATATTGCAGCCGGAGTCGCACTTCAGAGGGGAAAATAGTCTGTCTTGCTGTGGATGTGTGGTCCTGCTTACATTGTCATTAGAAAAAACAGTCTTAAAATCAGATTTAAGCATGTATGTATGTGATGATAAAAAAAAGTGTGTTTGAGAAAAAGAGAAATGCAGAGAGAGAAACTGAGACTGAGAAACCTTACTTTCCTTGGGTTTATTTGTTAATAAAGTTTGTAGCATGTTTCATGGAATGGAAGACCTTCATTTTTGGGAAGCATTTTATAATTTCCTGTTCTTTCAGTAAGAAACTATTCATCAGCTTTCCTGGAATTTCCAGTATTTAACAACTCAAGGAGTCCTGAAAAAGTAGCTTTTCTGCCACAGCAGAGAACACTGTAAGCAAGTAATGTTTTAAGTCATGTGCAGTGGCAAGTGATATTGGAGTGCAGTTTGAGTTACTTGCTCAGTGCAAAAGGTGTAAACAAAGCACTTCCATTCTCTCTGGCTGACACTCCAAAATCAAGTGCAAATCTGTCTCTGGGTTGAAATCCAGCTTGTCTCTGTATGCATAATACAGGAGAAAACCTGAGCACATGTGAAAATTTGCAGTTAACATAAATAATGCTGATTTATCTGGGCTTAAACTCCAGGGTGTTCACTGTGGTCAGAGAAAGGTTATTTGGCAAAGGTGTAAAGAAGCAGCAGGGTGGTGCTCAGTGGATATGAATGTGGATATGGCCTTTCCTCTAGCCCAGTGGGTTCTTAGAAATATATATCAAAAATTGCTAACAGTCTTTTTTTCTCTTTTTGCTGCTAAAACTACCAACAGCTACATTTTCCCTTTAGGTTTTTGTCACTTTATTTTATTTTTTTCTCTGCATTTAAAAAGCCTTAATTCTACTACTGCGTATTTCTGAAAGGAGGAAAGGCAGCAATATTATTCCCTACCAAACTGATGGTAAAATATAACAATAAATCATGCTGTTCTGGGAGCCAATACTGTCAAGAGAGTAATTTTAATTTCTGATACTTTAAAAGCAATTTTTAAGGTTCTTACTAGTGATGTACTTATAAAAGCAAAACAAATATGAGAAAAACACTTTCAAACAGCTAACAGAGAAAGACCTAACAACAAACTAGGTCCAAAACCGTTCTTCAGTACTTCCGTTTGCGGATAAACCAGTGTCCCCCTCATAACTCTCTGTGCGCTAATTCTGATGACTGTGTGTGAGCATGTTTCTATGTAAGCATGTACATACCTGTAGGGAGGACTTTTAAATCTAGTGAGACTGCTGTAATACAGAATCTGTGGTCAAAATATTTAGAACATTTCCATTGATATCCAGAATGGCTAGAAATTCTGTGTGGTGTTGCCTTTCATCTGGGGCTATTGTTTTCACATCTGCAGAAACTGTGAGTATGTAAAGTGCTTGCCTAGTAACAAAATTATTTGTCAGACAGAATAATGTTTCTAAAATAACATTGTTACTTTTCCTATTTGTGCTAAATCTAGAAATTTCTAATTGATTGTTTTAAGTTTCTGTTTAAATATTATTTTTAGTTATAAAGAATTCTTCCATATATGTGGCATAAGTTTTTGTGAGACAAAATTTTCAGTTTCATTTGAGAGTTTGCAAATCTAAAGATCTGATATTCTTAAAACTGATGCTGTACATTTTTCAGGTTACAACAGCAGATTAATGTAACAGACTTTGTTCAATTTTTTATGTGTTTAGATTGTAATTTCTTTAGCAATCCTTCCTAGGTTTGTGGAAATTAAAGGAAATTAATTACCTTTTAAAAGTACTCTCAGAATAAGTTAATGTACCAGAAAAGTGAAAGCTGAATGAGGCAGCCCTACCAAGATGTCGTTCTGATTTTCCATATCCACACATAGCAGACTTGAGTAGTTGCTTGATCCTCCAAACCCAAATGTTCCTCCTCCTTTTCTATTCTGTTGTATTTTAAACTCCTCAGTGACCATCTTAACAAAATCTGAAATGCTGTTTTAATTTGGCTTCTGTACACTCAAATAGGTGTCTTTAGAGCACTTGAATTATTCAAACAACTGTTTTTAAACATTTTACCAATAGCCTCCTCTCGCCATCAAACAATAAAGTAAATCATGCATTGTGTTGATAGGGCTGTGTTACAAAAGCAAAAAAAAATATTTTCTGAAGCAATTACATATTTCTGCACATCCTAAAAATGTAGTCAGTGTTATTTAAGTGAGAAAATGGACTAAAAGTGTTGCACAGGAAGGCTGTTATTGATTTGGAGAATGGCTTCCAAAGGAATGCCATCTGTTACATTGCTGCTTATTTTCTCCTGCCATTCCGTCTTGTTCTACCTGTCCTATCACTCAATGTCTTTGTAAGAAGTCCCTCTCCAGCCCTCTTGTACCCCTTTAGGTACTGGAAGGTACTATAAAGTCCTCCCAAAGCCATCTTTTCTCCAGGCCGAACAAACCCCAGCTCAGGTTGTCTTCATAAGAGAAGTGCATGACTAACACTACTAACTCTTAGGTGCATTAAAGCAAAGAGGTGGATTTCACTTCATGGCCATTTTACAAGGCTGGATAAAAGAGTGTGGGAGAAGAAGTCTCTTTCACCTTTTTTCTTTTCCTCTTTTTCTCTTTGTCTCCTTTTTCTTTTTTTCCCCCAAAATTGACGTTCTGTAGGGTTGTTGTTCTAGGATGTGTTGTTGGTTTACTTTCAAGTTTGTATGATTTATCAAGGATTAATTCAGAACTTTGAGTATTATTTGAAAATGTAGCATGTCAAGCCGAAATGTCCAGCAGCACTGCAACTTGGAAGAAATCCCATTTCCTAATAAGTAGTAGTCATCATTTCTAAACTCACCAGGAAGATGAAAGTCTTGTTTAGACTACAATTGAAAACAAAGGTTAAATACCACTTGTTCACATTATTCAGCCCAGCAGGTAACTGTTTGCAGTGCACTGCAGCAAAATGTGATCTTTTGAAATGAAGAAAAGGTAAAGTAAAATTATCATGACTTAAAGGATATATTAAAATTATGTTTCATATTGCATAACTTTCTCAGATAAAATACCTGAAATATAATATTATTTTGAATGAAGTCTAGCAGTCAGTTTTAGAGAAATACATATTCGAAAGCATGGAAGAAGTACATTACAGCAGTAGTACGGTTATTGTGCTCAAGTCTTTTTAAAAACAAAACCACTTTTGATGATTCTGACAAAGGTCTAGATGCTGTACTAATAGATTAGGATTTTGGTAAACCTAATGGAACTGTAAAGTCTTAATGCTTACCTAAGAATCCACGAGAATTTTGAGGCATGAATCATGGTGTCGTCATCACGTGTCAGCACTTATCGCTGTAATGGTCTGCAAATTTAAAAAATAAATATTAAAGAATTAATAATTTTCCATCTTGACTAACATAATTCCCATTTTTATGATCTGACTAAATGTTTTCTGTCTCACTTTTAGGGTTTAGTAATGCTTCCATCAGACATATCAGGCAGCCTACCTCATGTCTGCTCATTTTAATAACCTAAAACTTGTTACCCATTTTTAAAATCCAATTTAATGCTACCTTCTTCATTTTTCTGACTTCGTAACTATAACTTCTGGCACGGCTGTGTTTCTGATGACAGCTTGATCTTGTGCTTCTTTTTCCTTGACTTTACATGAAAACCTTTCCCACTGGAGTTTTTGTACATTTGTGGAAACTTTCACATTAAAGCAGTCTCTCTTTCATGGTCGTGTGTCTTCAAACATCTTCCCTTCTTTTGCTTGTTATGGTTTCTCTTTTTAAAGAGTTTCCTGTGCCTGTATTGAATGAAAGGTATAAAAATATGCACCAATTTGCATGATTGCTGCTAGTTGTTTTTCAGGAAGTCATTACTGTCTTTACAGCAGCCTGAGGAATATTTTAGGTTGTTGTCACCTCTCCACTATTATAAAGAAATAAAATGCATAGAAAGAGAAATAGGATTTACCTTTTCTGCTGGCATGTGTAGCTAACTGCAAATGCTTTAGGCTCAGAGGCAAAAGAAAACCGGTGAAAGAGAGAAATGAAGGGAAGTTATTTAATTACTGCCCAAAGGTCATGTTTTGTAGTGGCAATAATACAAATGGAAAAATGACACTATGATGCAAATATATGTCTTTATGAGATCTGCCCACAGTAGTTCTGAGGTGAAAGAACACGTGGTGTTGCCAGCCATAAGAGACCTGCTATATTATGACTCAATTTTCTAATTCTTACTGAGTTCTTAATTGGACATTAAGTTCCTTTTGCCTTATCAGAATTTACCTAGATCATTGGCTTGATAAGACCTAAGAGGGCAAACCTGTCCCTTATGTGGCTACACTGATTTCCATGAGACCTCAGCAGGGAGAAATTACTTTTATTAGTATAATATTAGTGCTGCATACTGAGGGATGTATGTGTGTTGACACAGCATTCAATTTTAAAAAGATCAGTTTTATATATAGAAAATTAGGATGTATCTTGAGATTATTCCCTCATGGAAGTTTTTTTTTTTTTTTTTTTACTCAACATTTGCATTTTGAACCAGAAGTCCTGTTTTAGCAGGATAGGTTCATACTGCAAATAGAAGCAGTCAGGCTGAGCAGACTCTCTGTACACAGCCCTGCTAATGGAAGAACACGCCTAATCAAGCCAAAATCATTGCTAGTATAAACACTTTAAATAGTTAATGAAATTTACTTAGCAAAATGCAAGCTAGTGGATTTACACATGGACTCCACATAGACAGCGGACTCTCTGTCCACTACCTGGTTTTTAAACCAGCCAGTTAAGGTGCTGAACTTTGCTGTGCATCAGAAACAAACCCGTCTTACCTCCTGGTATCTAAATATTGGGATAAACTGCAACACCCTGGCTTTCCTTGTTTTGGTATCCAAGATTTAACTCTGCCTACACTTCCACAAGTGTGTTCTGGCTTCCCATGTAGACTTGTCATCAAATAGACTTGGCTGAAATAAGGAGTTGCAGAACAAGGGAGAAGGTGGTAATTACATCACTTTGCAACAGAGACATTAGTAGAGCCTGAATAGCTTGATCAGACTTTTGGGTAATCATTCCTAAGGTACTTTGTTATTTTTATTCCTTGACAACAAGCATAATCCAAGTTTTATTTTCTCTGTATCTTCTATTACAAAGGAAAATAGAAAAAAACCCAATTCAAATAAAGGAGAAAAATAAATTAAAAGGTCAAAGTGCGTGTTAAATTTGTCCTTTGAAAAATATCTCGTATTTGCTATAAAATATTCCTTGTTTGACTCAAGAGTTGATTTTTCATATGGCAATTTCCTGTGCCCTGAAATCTCCAATCTTGGTTCAAGGTGAAAGTCCCAGTGATTTTGGAACAGTTCCGACAGTAGTATCAAATGTTCTTGGTGATACCTACCAGCCTTTAAGCTCCCCT
This sequence comes from Ifrita kowaldi, assembly GCA_013398055.1. Lineage (NCBI taxonomy): Eukaryota > Metazoa > Chordata > Aves > Passeriformes > Cinclosomatidae > Ifrita > Ifrita kowaldi. The sequence continues at coordinate 196,061 of VZRS01003131.1, forward strand.
CTCAGCAGTGAAGTCCTGCTGTGATTTTTTTTTTTTTTTTAGGAAATAAACCTAAATCCTCACCAAATGGGAAGATTAAAACCAGGTGATGTTGGGCACAGCTACTCTTCAACTGCTGAAAGTCCACACACATTACCTGTGATCCAAAGAGCTTAATGGCCTCATTTGCAACAATGATGAGACTCAGTGGAAAGTAAAGGTTGAAAAGAAATGCTTATGTCTTAAATAGAGACCATGAAGATCTTGATTCACCCTCTAGGAACTTTGTACATGTCAGAGATCTATAAACGTCTTAAGGGTATTCCCTCTCCAAGTTCCCTTTATTTGTGATTGTATGTGTGACAAAGTGCCTCATTTTTAACATGGATGAGTATCTTGGCACTCAGCGGAGGGTTAAGCCTGATAAGATTTGTTGAAGTAGACCAGCCTCGACAAAAGGCTTGATTTAGTCATTAGCCATTTCCAGATCTGGTTATCACACAAAATTTGAAAAGAAGCTAAATACAGCTCTTGTACTGAGAAAAAAGGGAGAAGACTCCCTTTTCTCTGCTTGTTCAGTGGTTAAAATACAGCCTCAGGATTATGAGGCTTACAGAAAGATAGAACGTCTGTATTATATGGTCCTGGTACTCAACCATCATAGCTTCTAGACTGCTTCTAGCAAAGAGTGACAAAGGGAAAAGTTTGGAAATGTGGGCAGAAGGCTCACACTCCATTATTTATTCTCAGTCATGCAATAATTTTCTTGAAGGTGCCTAATATCCAGTGCAGTGTGCAAAATACCCTCCCGGAAAATGGGACACCAGCTGGAACCCCCTGGGTGTTGCAGGGAGGAGGGCCTTGTTTGGATTTGGGAGTTTCCTCTTCTGGAAGACTGCACAAGCCACCCCTGCCCAGGAAAGTCCTGGGATTGCCTTTGGGCCAGGACTGGGTTCATTTTTGCAGTAGACATTGTTATATAGCACCACGTGTCATTGCCGGGAGTGGGGATAAGGGAGTGGCACCCAGGTTGGGGAGCGTGGCAGCACACCTGGGTATTGTTGTTTCTGCATGGTGCCACATTCCGAAGGAGGAACCATGAGGGGATTCTAAAGACTCCTGGGGTGAAATTAGACACAAATGAGGTCAACTGTGAACAGTATATTAACAAGAAAATTGGCACTAACGGAGGAGATAGAAAAGGCAGAAGCAAAGGAAGGAAGAAAAGAAAATTGCAAGAAAAAAAGAAAGCTGCAAGAAAAAAAGAGAGAGAGAGAGGGAGAGAGTGTTACCACCATGGATCCTGTTGGTCCAATTCATTAGTGACGCAGTGCTGGCAGCAATGGAACAGGCCAGTGAGCGGTCAGGGCAGCAGGCAGGACAGTGGCAGATGGTAGGACACCAGGACAGAAGAAAGGACAATGACACATGGACTAGGGCTAAGATGGCCGCGGGAACATGGCAATGAGCAGAGGCAAGGGCTGGGATAGTGAAGACTGGGCAAGGGGGCCAGGGCAAGGGGAGACCAGCTTTGAGTTGAGGTAGTGGTAGCCCTCCAGGCTGGGCTGGGCAATGTGACGCAGTCCATAATTCCTTATATACTGCACAGCCCCTGCCATGCTCTGATTGTCCAAGGAAAATCTCTGGGATGTATACAGAAGTTCTCTTTAGCAGCAGGAGTTCTCTCTGCCCTCGCGGCAAGTAGCCCCGAGAAATCCTCTTAGTGATAGAGGCTTTCTCCACCCCCGTGAGGGGCTGTCCAGAGAACTCTGCCCAGAGACAGAGACCTTCTCCTCCCCCGAGGGGGTTGACCAGCAACAGAGCCTCTCTCTGTGCACATGGAGTCACATGCTGTCACAGCCAAGACATGAGCAGCTTTTTTAGTACTCTCCATCAACGTCAGCAAAACCAGATTCTAAACAAAGTTCAGAACAAAATCCAAACAATGCTGAGGCATGCTTATTCCAGCATTAATTTCTCCCTTACACATGGTGAGGGCTTTCTTTCCCCATGTGAATCATTTGCCTTTCTTGTATACCCTTTTATTAATATTGTTGCTGTTACTGTTCATTTCTTATCTCATTGCTGTTTCCAGTAAATTCTCTTATCTCAACCCATGATCTCTGCCTTTTGTGCCTCCAACTCTCTTCTCCACCCCACCACAGCGCGAAGGGGCTGGGGGATGGGAAGTGAGCAAGGAGCACGTGGTTTGGCAGTTTGGGTTCAGTGGGAACACTTAAACTGGGGAGCATAATTCCTAAACCTCAACAGGGTGGCATGTTTTTTGGGAAGGATCAGAAGCATGTTGCAGCCAATATAGGAGAATCACTGAGCTGACTGGATGCTAAGGATGTTGTATCTCTTCGTAAGAAGAGATGAAAATACTTGCTTTGCAAGGCAGGGCAGGGGAGAGGTAGATAAGGCAAGGAGAGTCCTAGAAGGAGAAGGAAAGGCAAGGCAAGACCTGGAAAAATGGGTAGGGATTTCAAGCTGGGGCATGGGTGAGCAAGTCAATGCAAGGCACTGGAGCGGTAGGAAGGGCAAGGGAAGGACACGGACAGGTCAGGAAGGCAAAGGAAGGGGTAGTCAGGAATGGCAAGGATATGCAAGACTGGGTAGGAATGGCAAAGAAGTGCCAACAAGGTGTAGGCCTGGCAATGCAAGGACATGAAAGGAAGCACGTAAGCGTGGCGTGGGGCATGGGCATGTAAGGGAATGCAAGGCAAGGGAGGGCTAGCAGAGCTCCCTCTGCAAGTTAACTGTGGGGATTTGTTGTCATAATGGCTATAGAGAAAACCACATGTCAGCAGCTTGGTAAAATAAATCATCTACCTCTCTGGAGCTAGTCCTGGTCCTCTACGTCTGAGTTCGAGGAGTCATCTCAGTAAATATCATCTTCTGTTTCAGGCTCAAGGGTGACTGAAAGCTGTTCTGCTGTTATACCTCAGAGAAAAATGCATTATTAAAAGTGATAGGAATGAGTCCCTCTTAAAAGAGAGAAAAGGGAAAAGTTCATTTAAAAGCCTGCTTTGATATCATTAACATTTTCCCTACATCAGCAAACCCTCTTCTCCTTGTCCCAATGTAATTTTAAGAAGGAAGAAGAAAGAACGTCTTCAGAAAACAAGGAAACAATTTTCAGAGCAAAAGTTTTGATAAACGCATGCCTACATATAAAAATACGCAAAATATAATGTATTCGCTATGTTTTTCCAAAGCAGATGAAATAAAGTTGCTCGGAATTTTCAGCATGATTCACATTTTTTCATTTACTGTTTTTTAACCAAAAAGTAGATTAGTACTTTGTATAAAGCTAAATAAGGTTATTTCTAGTTAAATAATTTAATCAATAAAGGGCTCAGACAACACTTTTTTGTATACAAAGCCGTTATAAATTAGTTATGTGCATAATTTTTCTTCCCTGCAGCTGTCTACTAGTGCAGTTTTAGTGACAACCTATTTACATTCTTTCTAATTGTATGAGCAAGGTCTCAGATAAACATCACTTATGTGGCAACTGAATAATTGTTTGACATCATTTTGCATCTTTGATGAAACATGAAGAAAAAATCCACTAACAATGTCACTGCTGCCAGGACCAGTTATCACTCTGCAAAATCCAAACTTCAGTGCTATGAAACTGTGATTATAAAAACTACAATTTTTTGTGTATCTATTCTGACTATTGCACTTGAATAATTCTGTTCATGGATTGTATGGAAAGCAGTACATGATTTTAACAAGCAGTCTTAAATGAGCAGATTAACAGGTAGAAGGAAAGGGATTAGGCATTTATCTAACATCAACATTGTGTGAGAGAATATCCGCTCTGCTGGGAATAATTAGTTTGTTTAAACCTCCTTAGATTTAAAAGTGTCATTTGTATCGAGTGTTTAAAATTCTGTTCTTACCTTTTCAATCCTGTTTTTCATGGCTTTATTCAGCAATATACATTAAAAATTGATTAAAGGCATGTTCCTCTATTTTTTCCAATGTTTTTACTTCTCATGTAGTAATGAAAGCATTTCTCTTAAGAAGTCAAAGTATAATGAATATATTTGTACACACCTGAATTCTCAGTTTAAATAGTTATTTGTGCTTCATCAAGCAAGCATTTTAAAACTTAAATGGTACTTGTCTCTTTTAACCACCTTAAAGCCTAATTGATGGCAAATCTGCACATGATCCCATGACTACCACGGGAATTTCCATTCCACCGTTAGCTACATAGCTTCATTTGGGATACGGTGCATACAGGAGAGTCAATGAGGCAGCCACGCTGCCCAAATCAGCCTTTGATATACTGACAAACTGTAAAAAATCCAAGATAATCCAAATTGTTTAGAAATTTCAACAGCGAAACCAACTTTCTGTATTAAATGTGTTGCACATGCTCCAGTCAATAGTAATGCATGCAATAGAAAGCCCACTCTCACATAACTAATTCTATTCTTTTTTCTGTTAGTTTCAGGTGACCTCTACATACATATGCATTCACATACACACACATACAAACGTGTATTCCATAAAATCATAGAAAAGTTTGGGTTGGAAGGGACCTTGAAGATCATCTAGTTCCAAACCACCTGCCATGGGCAGGGATGGCTCCCACTAGACTAAGTTCCTCCAGGCCACATCCAACTTGGTCTTGAAATTTATATTTATCTATATTTATATGAGTTCTTACCCATAATAACTATATTATAAATTTCTTTCTCCCATATGCAGTTCAGTTATTTTTTCCCTACTGAGTTTTGCTAATGTCTATTTGATGTTTTTGCGGGCTTCAAAAAGTGACTTTTTTGCTAAATTCCCTTTTCCATAGATTTATTAAAAGCCACATGACCTTTGAGTTATCATAGGGGTAAAGCCACCCCTTCAGAGGGGTATTTGCATCACTACTCACTAGTCAGGGCTGGATTTAACATCATATAATCACAGCAATTACTTTTGTCTTTTTATTTCTGTGTAGTGTAGCCTCTAGGTTAAGACAAGCTTGTGAGTAGCTTCAAAGAGTAGCTGTGTAGTACAAAATAATTTCATTTTATTCAGCTTCTTCCCATGTTTTCAGATTGATTATTGAAACCAATGAACTGCTGTTCATCTGTGTTTTCCTTCAGTTTGAGCATTCAAGAAAAGAACCCCACTTCTTTCCATGTACATTTTCAAGAAGAGTTAAAAACATCAATAATAAGCAGATTTCTTTGTGAAAGTTCATTTGTTTAGGAATATCCTTAGAAGCCTGTTTACTGAATGAAGCCTTCGGTGTTCCTTTAGTTGCCCGTATGAAGATCTGAAGTTTATTTGTGACTTATTAAAGGTTTAATCTATCCTAAAAAGGAAAACAGAAAACTTTCAAGCCTGAAATAAAAATTAGATTTGCATTGTTTAAAAATGTGGAGCTAATGGTTTCCTATAGGGGAAACACCTGTTAGTAGTAGAGTATTAAACAATGTTCCAGATCCCATGAAAGTGAATAAAGAGCTCAAAGCATCATTCAGACAGAAAGCCTTCAACAAAATTCAGCAAAGACTATCAATCACACTAGAAAGCCTTGATGAAATGTTTTCATTACTTCTAAACAACAAAGGTGTCTTCCTGGGGAAAAAAGAAACCCTTGGGGACATTTCAGCTGATTAATTATACAAATAAATTGTCTCTTTTGTAACAAAGTGGTTGCAAACAACATTGCAATGTGCCTCTCAAACTTCAGAACGCAGGCATTTCGATACTGGTAGGAAAATTTAAATTTCAAAGCGTGTTCTTTTTCATTTTTAGTAAATGCCTGTATGTTTAGGAGGAAGAAAGTAATTGAAGGCAAATCTGAGGGAAAGCTATCATAGGGGGTTTTATTCTTCCACTCCAGCTCCTGTTGATTGGTACCTTATCTTGAAATTCATCCCATTGATCAACGGTGATGATTTACATAGGAAGACAGCGCTCAGGATGAGCACTGCAGCATATTTCAGACTATAATTCCCTAAAATCAACAGAAATCTGTATGTGCACTCAATGACTATTGTAAAGGATGACGCCTCCTAAAGTAAACACAGTGAAATGAAAAATTTCTACACTGAAAGCTGGCATAACAGAAATGGCCAGGGACTAATGAAAGTGAGTTCTTTATTTTTTGTAAAAGTTTCAGTGGTATTGTTGATGTGATTTTTTTTCCTTAAACTGTGAAGACTAAAGGAAATCAATATTATAATTCTCATGGATCATGGCATAGCTGATGATGTGTAATTTTATTAGCTGATTTCAAATCAAGTCCACAACTTCTTGTTAAGCTAGAAGATATTGTTTAATAAGATAGCTAATATTATTTAAAATACTTTCTGCAACGGAGAATTGACTGCTTCAATGGATAACTTGCTCCAATATCATTATTATTAAATATTTTCACCTGATTTCTTTTCTGAATGTATCCACTGTCAGTAGCAAGACACTGCAGTGTCACCTCGTACCACTGTCTGCATCAAAATTCCTTTATTAAAATTCTATTTTCTTGCATATATTTAGAATCACTTTTTTAATAAATGAAGTCATTATTTTTTTCTTTAAGTTTCTCACTGTAAAACAGATTTCCTATGGAAAAAAAAAAAAGCATGTCTGTTAGTTTTTCAGTCCTTTAAAAAGTATACTTTGAAACATGAATACTGGATATTGGAATGATTATATCATTAACGCATAATGTTTGTTGAACATGTAATCATCATCAACATAAAACATATAAAAGAGCTTTGTCGATGCTCTTATTCAATATTCTCCAACTGTTAATCAAAGCGTTGTTTTTTAAGGTGCATAATTAATGAATTTTGGTACTCTAGAGTAATTATTTAAAAGATTGCTTCGTATAACTGATCTATAATATGACATCTAGTAAACAATATAGAAAAATAGAGAAGGAAATTTACGCCGCCCAGTAAAATAAACTTATGTGTTTAATCTAATAAGTTTTGATATTATTTATCATAAACTGAAGTTCAGAGGTGTTAGTTGTGTATTTCTTACTGTAATTTTTAATGTACCTTTATATTTGAATTTTGTGAGCTTTGGGACACTTGATTTGGGGATGTTCACAAGATTTCTGTACATTTATTAGTGTTAAGCTCCAGTTGGATGATTTCAGCCTTGATTCCTCTTAAAATAGGTACTGTGTGTGCTCTAGCAATTTTTCTATATTAGCGAAGAACAGTCTCACCTATTTTGCCAGCAGTTATTTCTCTGTTACAGCAGAGGATCCCTAGTTCAATCAACTCTTCTAAATGGATGGTTTTTATTTCACCTCCACTATGGAGTGTGATGTGATTTCCCTGATGGATGTGTCTAACTCCAATGCATCTGAGGAATCAGCCACATTTGTGCACTACACGTATTGTTATAATAATCGCAGGAATGCAGAAGTCACGAGAAATCCTTCCATACTCCGACGTGCATTGAAAAAATAAAGAAACAAAAATGTTAGCTTCTCTGAAGTCTCTTTTAGTGCAAATGGCATATATAAATATTTTAGTAAGTGTGAAGATAGCTATTTCTGTTAATTTTCAGTGATCAAAAATACCTGAAAAAATGTTAAAATATAGCAAAATCTGTGACATTTCAAAGCTGCAGAAGATACTGTTTAGTTGGCCTGTGAAAATTATTATATCACAAATTGGACAACAACAAAAGTATTTTTATTTTTTCTAGTTCATTTTATTTGATTCTATTTTGTTGGGGTTTTTTTCTGAAGCATGGAGTCATTCATATAGAATGCATAAGTAGCCATTTGTCTACTCAGATCATGATAAATAGGACCAAAATGTATTAAGCCTCCATTTAAGAAGAGACTCCTGAAAAATTATGGAAAGTTATGCTGACATCACTAATGAGGGCCTGAACTGTACAGCTTAAGAATATTAAAAATTAATGTAGATGTCCACTAAATATCTGTGAATAGTACAAATAATGTACAATAATAATATATAGAGAAAATTTGTGTCTTGCTGGATGTGACCTATTAGTTGTGTGAACTCACAGTGTTCATAATCTGTGAAAGCTTTCATTTTTTCAGTGTAAAAATTATTTTCCTTATCACAGATTTTCTAATCGCAGACCCAAAGTATAGAAGATCTGAAAAAAAGGATAAATTTGCTTTCCTTAAGATACAATGATGAAACAACTGAAAATGTTCAAATACCATTTAGGCTTTTAATGCTGGTACTCTATAGAATGAAAAGAAAAAGAAAATCTTCACTTGATTATTATTCCCTTGACAAAAGGACTTGACAACTGTTTTTGAAAAGGGCAGCCCAAGAGATATAAGTTTTTTTATATCATGGGTGCATTATACAGTGCACTCTACCATTTGTTTTATAAATCTTTGATATTTTATAATCTTTTTATACTACAATATTTTAATTACAACCTGTGAATTATAGATGCAATTATGTTGCAATTACTGTAATGAGGACAGCAATGGCAGTGCAGAACCAGTTTAAGACAACTTGATAAATGCAAGTGAAAAACAAAAGAAACAGGAAAAGAATATCATTTTATGCCAACAGTGAAACCATAGGAATACATTGTCTTTTCAAGCTGAAAAAAGGAATTTTTTTTAACATTTAACAGTCTGTAGAAATAAGCAAATCTAAAAAAAGACATGACTGGGGATCGCCCTGAAAACTCATAGGTGCTTTTTAAGATATCAGAGTGCTGTGTGAGGCTCAAAAGTGGGATTCAGGCAATCAATAAATTTTTGTGTTTTTCCACCAATTCTTTTATGTGTTTCTAGTTTTCTTGTTGGTTTTTTTTTTTGATCACCTAAGAGTTTATTATGTGTTCTGATCTGTTGATAATGTTTGCTGCTGTCATGTCCGAGTTAACTGTGAATTCTTTTGTCTTATTATAGAGTTGATGACAAACGGCTAATTTTTGGGGGAGCCGTATTCTTGGCAGCTGTGTCCTGGTTGCCAAGGCAAGTTTTATGGAGACTTATTCATCAAAATCCCATGCATGAAGGCTGCAGACAAACTGTGGTAAGCAAGTACTTAGTTTAATGTGCGTTGTGTGTTTGTGTGAATTCTCATGTTGTGTCACGTTGGTGATTATAGTGCTGGAGATGCCTTTACTTTTTGAGTGGTTTTCATACAACACTCTAGCAGTCACTGTCCAAATCTGCAGCACAGTTACTCTCTCACAGAGAACAAGCGCATGACTGCCAGCCCTGAATTCTTAACTATACTTGTTTCAGATGATTTAATCCTTCCAGCTCTAAGGAAGATTTCTCGTACCATATGCCTCTATTTGTTGACCAGGGATTTAAACCCCTCAGCTAATCTGAGTCTGTTGTGAGGTTGAAACTAGGCTGGGAGGGGCTCTGTCCTGGAATGAGACATGATTACACTGGATATATGAACTTTCATGGTTCCCTGATCCACTGTAGCAGTGTCACTGTCAAGCTGTGAAGCTCATCTCTGGGGTGATGTGCCTGGGACTTGTGATTCCCATCCCTTGTCATACTGCAACAGCTGGACTTTCATGGGAGTGGAGAATCTGTCCTCAGGTTTCTCCCCCAAAATGCAGTTCAAGAACCTAGTTGCACTTAATGAGATATACTAGGGAAACTTCAATTAATAAGGGCTTCTCTGTCTACTTACTTTAGAGCCTGAAGCACAGTTTTGCCATGACGTTGTCCACACCGGGGTGTTCCCTACTTTCATTTCTCAGAAATAACCCACAGATTTTGATGTATTAATCTTCATGTGTTCGGCAGTAACCAGTCTGTTGATTTATAATATCAAGGCAGACTATTGGCCTGCTTTATTTTTTTTTTCTTTCCCCTGCTATGACAGCCTGGAATGCCATCTGCTGCTGGGATTCTTATCCCTTAAACTAAGTGTGTAATTCAAGTATACAATACAGTATTGTGCTTCTGTTTTTTTAAACTGCACAGCTGTTGGGCACAAAAGATAAACTCCAGCAGTGTTGTTTTAAGTCTGTTATCTATTAAACATCAATGAAGCCACGCATTGTTTAGCACCATTACCAAAGATGAGTTTTTTGAGTTTTTTCTCCAAATAATCAAACAAACAATCTACAGCATTCAACCCAAGGTGAGGAACTTCATTAGGCTGTTGGGTATATCTAATGTTCTCATTTATCAAACCTTACAGAACAAAGATGCTCATTCACTTGGAATGGTACAGTCCTGTACTTAAAATAGAAATGCTAAGGAAAAATGTAAAATGATTCAGACTAAAGAGGGAAGTCAGAAGTACTGAAATATAAAGTCTTGAACAAATTAAATAAGCAACAAGTAAAGAATATATTTTGTCTTAAGTTGTTGTAATTAACTCTTGAGAGAGATTCTGAGTCGGCTGGAGGATTTGAGCAAATTACATTCGCATTTTTTTGTACTTAAAGGAAACGTTTTAAATGAGAATGACTTTTAAAACCACAGATGTTTTGGTATAGGCTAAAAAAATATCGAGACATCAATTCAAACAACAACAAAAAAAGCTCTTTAATTTTACTTGACATGTGCTAGTCACTTTTAACCTGGAAAAGACTTGAAGATTTTCAGCACAATAAGAACATAGTGGAAACATGTCAGCATACACTGTGTCATATGTTACACGTGGGCATATCCCATGCCTTGTCAGCATATCAGGAGTTAGGTTACAGAAAGAATATCTGAATAACTCTGTAAGAGAGTGTTAATCATAGAGAGCTGCATATTAATCTTCCCGACAAACAAATCTGACTCACTGGAAGGAGCCATGCCCACGGTAGGGAAAAGAATGGGAGGTATCTGGGAGAGGCAGCTCCGTTAATCAGCACCGATGGTTAGCTTACATGTTCTTTCATCAGAAAATACAGCTGGGAACTGCTCCTTTGCAAAACCAAATCTTGAAGGGCTACTGAAATACTGGATGTGAAATAATGTATTAATGCAAAATAATTAAGTGTCTTTTCTCTGGAGGCAAGATTAGGAGCACAAGTATATCTTGTGCCACATGCTCTAATCAATGCAATAAAGAATTTTGCTTTGTCTCTGGGGCAAAATACCTGATTTTTTAAAAAAATCAGATTTGGAAACTGGAGAGCCTCAAACAAAACTGTCTTTCCCTTACATCAGGGGAGCTGTAGGATTCTCCTGAGATGCAGATTCAAACTCTTTCAGGCTGAAGAAACCATTGAATCTATCTTTGGCATGCTGGCACCTGAGCTACCGTTTTAAAACTAGGGCATTTCTACAGCTTCCTCCTTCAGACATATTTTTGTATGTAAATAACCCATGACTGCTTTTTCTGATGTAATTCACTGCTGACTGTTAAGTAACTCTGAGATGGCAGGAACATTTCTCCTTTTAGAAAGCAACCACAAGTATTTTCCTTCTTTAACTACATGGAGACAATTCTCAACACAGATGGAAGCAAACATTTGCTGCTTAAGAAAGAACTCTCAAATGAAAGCATATAGGCATCAATAGACACCAACTTAAATGGGTTTTGCAGAGTTTCGAGAATTAGATTCCTGGAGTTAGTTTCCCCAGCTCTACCTAAGCTCCTTGTTAGGGAACTTAATTCGTATGGGAATCTGAGAGCTTATAGTCCAGTTCTTCAAAAGCATTTAGTCACCTGTTTCAATGAAAGTCAGGTACTGAAGAACCTTTAAAGCTATGAGCCTAAATGTGTCTCTTTAGTACAATATAGAGAGCCATCTGTACAGTAGGAAATCGAGTTCTCTTGGGGCTGCTGCTCTAACCACACGACCTTCCCTCTCACTGTGCCTGTGCAGCTGTGAGATGAACTTCCTCTGATAACTCTGAGATCAGACAGCTCTAGATTTGTATGAAGTTATTACTGTTTGTTATTAAAAAAAAAAGCCTCAAACAAAATATGGCACTTTTGGATGCTATGCATTGTTCCTTGAATTAAAAAAAACCACAGGGTACAAACTGGTTTGTGCCTTTGAGTTTATGTCACAATTTTCAAGTGCTCTAATGGGGTTAGGCACTTATCTTTGACTGAATTTCAATGAGATTTTAACACCTAGCAGAAACCTTTAAGATTACTCAAAATCCCCATTTCAAAATCTTAAAATGTAGCATCTGAGAGGAAAACCTGATACAGGTTTGGGAGGTGGTAATGGGCAAGTTGAAAGTGAAGAGATTTATTTGTACTGTAGCTGAGACCAATCTATTAGAAATATTTAGAAAATCATGATTATGAATTTCATTTTACAATGCCTATGAAGACTCAAACGTGCAGCTGTGATTGACCCCTTTTTTGCATGCTATGGTGTCCCAGTCCCATGCTGTGAGAGTTATTGGGAACCTTGTTGCTGATTTAGATGGCAGAAGACTGAAAAATTCCCTTGGGAAGAGGAAGAAACAGATCTGTCTTATGAGAGAGTCAGGAACAGTGGCATTAACTCTTTGATACTGCTTCTATTTCAATTTTAGCATATCCAAATGAGAACAGAGGTAGGAACCCAAAAGAGGAATGGTTTTGCATGTGCTAAAGGTTTCCGAGTAAAGGTTAGTCTGGAAAAGCCCATTTTCCTGTTCTTTTTTGTTTTGTTTGTTTGCTGGTTGGTTAAATAACCTCTCCCTGCCCCTGGCAGGCAGCTGCACAGTAAAGCCAGCCACCAGAGCCATTTATAAAGTACGGGGTCCAATTCCTGACCCCAAGCCCTGCTCGCTGTTAGCTTCCAGGAGTGAATTTTGTGTTGATGACAAGTGAACATTGTTAATGGAAGTTCCATTTGTCCTCAGTTTTCACCTTGGGCTCTTTGGCTGCCTATGCAATTTCCTACACTTCTGTACTGTGCCTCAAGGTCCTTCTTTCTGCTGTTTGGGTGCTGGGATCCTTAGCAGGGTGCAGCTCTGCACTGGGGATGGAAAGTCAGCACTGCTGAGCTGTGGCTGGGTGACATCGCACTGGTGCAGCAATGGGGAATGCAAGTGGGTTTGGCAACTTGGATGCACTGTTTGGTTTCATGTTTCCATACATGCTCCTGTGTTTCAGAGATGCTGATGGAATGCAGCATGTGAGCATATTTTGGGGACTGGAGCACGGTTTTTGGGAGGGATATGACTCACTGTTGAAGCGAGGCTGCTTCAGGCGGGGAGGTGGATGGAGATAATCCGAGGGTTTCTGACTTTAACAGCAGGTCAGGAATTAGGTGACTTACTGGACAATGTCATTAGACAACACCCAGGCAGTCTGGTTTTAATAAACAGCAAAGCCTTAAATCCAGAGCACACCATTAACACTCAATGTGTCTTTAAAAGTATTAAAGCCTAGCAGCACCACAGACTACTTTGCATTTTAGCTGAAAGATGGTCAGGAGTATTAGGTGTAAAGCCAGCACGACACTCTGCCATGTGTTAAAATTTATCTGACTCTAACATTCAACCACTCCTTCCTAGCCTGTTTGCCCTATCTCCCATATTGCAGGGGCTAATTTTAAAGCAAATAAAATAATCATGGCTGTGAAGGCATAACAGGCTCTTGGAGTTCAGCTTCTGTCTCAAAGGAAGCAAAAAACTAAAAATATATAGTCTGCATAAGACAAAAAAATAGATAACTATTGACTGAAACATCTTAATTCTTTAAGTTTAACATCTTTTACTGGAAAACTTACCTAATGCTTTAAAACTTGGAAATATAAATTTTAAAAGAAAATTAAAATGGAAAGCATTTGGTTCCCAGAATGATGAAATGAGATATTTTGACATTTATAGAAATTGCTTACCCTTATAAAATGAAGTTCCTGTGAAGCTTACTTGATTTGTGTGATGTTAACTTTCCAGAGACATGAGTAGTCTGTCAGCATGTCCCATTGAAATGCCAGGCGTTCATATTAAAAGTAGTAAATAACATATTTACAAACACAAGCGTCTGAAACAAAGCACAAATAATACAATAATAAATGACACCCAATGGTAGCTTTTTGGACATTACGCAAACTTACAGACAGGTGTTGTTTACTGCTTTGTGAATTTTTGCCATTAGGTAAAAAAAAAAAAACACTTTCCTGAGCATCACAATAAACTTTTGTAAGGAAGGTATACTTTTTAATAACTGGCTGTAACTGCCACAGGGAGCTCATTCGTCACAATCTACACTATACTTTTCATCTTCACAATCATTGTTTGGCTAGTCACAGGGTAGACATTTAAATATAATGAGTCCTATCTAGGAAAGAAGCCGAGAAGAAAATAATTTTATATTATGGACTGGAAGAGTATAATAAAAACAGTAATAATCACCTTTTCTTGCTAAATGAAGTTTCTAGATTTGCAATGTGACTATTCTAGATTTTACAACTTGGCAGTACAAAGCCTAGGGGTAGTTTGCATAGTCTTTGGTGTCAGGCATAAATTGGATGGATGGACATCCCTTGTCTTGGGCTGCTCCATGACTCAGTTTCTCAGTTCTGCTTCTGACGTGTGCCACGCTGTTGAGTGACATCAGTGGGTGTGAGACGGTGACAGGTGACGTCAGTGGGTGTGTGGTGCTGGCATGTCACCTCAGTGGGTGTCTGGGGTGGGTATGATGCAGGCACAAGCTGGGGAAGCTGCAAGCAGCACCTGCCAACGTGCCCGTGTGCTGCTCCGCTCTGGACAAAGGGGCTGGCAAGCACAGAGCACCTCCTGAATACCTGAGGCCAGGCAGTGGGAATCCTCCGCCCTCTCTGGCTAATGTTTTCTCACAAGGCTCCTAGAAAACTGGGCACTCTGCCCTGTGGTGTAGAAAACACAAAAATTCAGAACTTCACTGCATTTGCAGTGCCCTTGGTTTCTCACTGGCAGTAACTTGGGCCTTCTGTGTAATGCTGTTTGCAGCTATGTCTGTGCAGTTCCTTCGCAGCACCTCACTTGATAATAATTTGAAGAAATAGTCAAAATAATTTGAAATGATGGAGCAAGGCAGCTTTCCAGAGCAGAGAGGGTCATAAGCAATCAAAAACCTGTTTAGTGAGAAGTTACCACATCACTGTGCCTGGTTTGTTTTATTCAAAATAGCTTTATGTACTTTCCTTCATCTACAGCACCATTCCTGGGGAGATTTCCTGGAGCTTCTGAAGGAATATTCTGGGTACTTTGGTGCCTGTATCTCACAGAAGGTTGCTGCAGAAAACTGAAAAAAAGAAATCATCTGTGATTCAGAAAAGCAACTATTTTGTTTGCATTGTCTTTGGATGGCTGTGGTCCATAAACAATGTTAATAAGCCAAAAAGAGGGAAGACAAGGCAGGAGTATTTATATGTGGCTCTATCTTATATTCCAAATCTATGACTGTAAGAGATAAATTACCACAGTGCACTGGCCTTTTTGCATCTGCCCATGTTCAGTCATATCCCAGCTGAGGAGAGAGCAGGTCAGGGAGGGAGGGAGGTGGTTTGGCTGAATGCATTTCATCTCAGCTGCCGTGTGCCTTGTGCCTTTAGCGCTCAGAATAGCATTGGGGCCAAGCTGCGGATGACTAAATTTCTGGGGAGTACTGGAGATGCCAAGGTAACTAACGTCACTTTTGTCTGCCCCCTCCTTCCTATTCTTTGTGCTGGGAAGAGGCACGAGGCACTTAGAAATAGGACTACATAGTGCACATTGATTCAGAGCTGCGTTTCTGACGGAAGCCCCTGCAAGTGACAAGAAATCTCAGGAATTTTTTTTCTAGCAGTGGCTGCTTAGGTATTGGTAACCATCTGAAAGGGATTAAGGGAGCTGCATTGTAGGTACCACCCCCTAAAATATACTAGTTCAAAATTTATTATAATTATTATTATTATTGTTGTTGTTGTTCTTGTTGTTGTTGTTATTAATATTATTATTTCTAAAATTAAAATTACAAAAAAAGCTTTTCTAATCTATTCCTGGTTACAGCATTGCCAATTCAAAGACTGCTGGGATTATCCATCTTTCAATTTAAGTGTGTCAGAATTCAAGGCCTACATTCAGTGTAACCGGGGTGTTCTATTTAATTAAAAGCATTGCTGCCGTGATCCTTAGCACTGTGAATTAGTCCTCGTCCCTGGGATAAAGTGAAGCACGCTAATTGTAAGCTGATTTAGCGGTTGTTTTCAGGCAACTGGATGGCACCGCTATTTACACTAAATGCGGTCAAGTATCCTCTTAATACAGACATGGATTACACACATTAAGCACAAGACAACATAATCTGAAAGCACACTAAAATGTAACAGAAATCCTGACAAAATCTAAACCAGCTGTTATGCAGCTACAAATTACTTCTGCGACCTCTCCTAAGAGTTTTAGTGAAATAAATGGAATGACAGAGAACAAGGAGAAAAACACCCAACAATATTAACCCAGAGGATAATGACAGTGAGTGAAAATTTAACATAGTTTAAACTGTGACAGAAAGGATTTTCTGTATGAGTATTTCTTAGTAAACAAAAAGTATTTTTACAAAGCTTAATATGAGTGTAAATGCACACATTGTTTGCTGTCACCCAAAACCTTAAAAAGTTTTTTCTGCTTGGCTCCAAAACTCTGTCATGAAACTAAATTCTGGAAATTTCATACACAGGGTGCAAATATTTTCATAGAGAAAAAAATACATTTTTAAAATTTTCTCTTATTGTCTTTGGAACATTGATGAGTGTAATCACTCATACTCATTCTGATTTTCCATTTCTGCTGCTGTTTGTAAGAAAATCTAACATAAACATCTAGCCAAATTTAATTACCTCTGTCAAGTAGAGGAACTTTAGAATTCAGGAAATCTGGCCTTAATTCTAATACGTTTTCACTTCAGTTTTATTCATATTCTGAAAAAAAATGGCAGGTATCTTATATTTAACAGTTTGAAGATTTAAAAATTGTATATTAAAAAAAAGTTTGCTAAAGATGGTGTAATAGTCATGCTTAAAATGAATATTTATGATCTGATTTTGGTCTCATTCTAATTGAAATATTGCTAATGGAAGAAAGGTTGTTTGGGGTTTTTTTTAACATAAAACTTGCTATTTTTGTTATTTGGTATTTGTTTTCATCTCTCCTGTGAGTTTGGTGGTGTCAGCTAGTTCAAAATACTTCTATGTGACGAACTGTGGGAGGGTTGTGCAATAAAAACCTTCTGTGACCAGACCCTCAGCCAAGAAAGAAAGGTTGTATTCTACGCTTGGCAGTGTTTTAATAAACTTAGTAATAACTCTGTCTAGGTAAAAAGATTTACACCTTCAGAGGTCGAGCTATTGGGTGCAATATGCATAATGAATTTATTGTCAACAAGGAGGAGCCAGGAAACTGGATCACCAGTGTCTTTTTTTTTGCAGTCAAGTTAAGACATGGGGCTTAAACTTTAAAAAACTTAACATTAAATAACCTATAATGTAAGAATATACACTCATGATTTTGCTAAAGGAGAGGCTAGAAAGGACAGAAATATAAACTCACAGGTGAGTTATCTGTAAGCTGTCTGTTTTTACTAAAATTAAAAAAAAAAGATGGGAGATGGGAAATGAAATTAACATTCTAGTATTAATTTCCAATATTGCCACCAGTGTTACATTACATTTATCAACATTTTGCTTGTTTGTCTCTGGCTTTTGTAAGTGGGTTGTTTGTTTTTCCTTATGAAAACAGTATAAAATTATTTTCCCCTTTGCAGAATGTGAAAAATGGGTTTTGAGGTAACAGGACCTTATTAAAGAGAACAAATTTATTTGAAGGAAGAGGTGTACTTCAGAAAAAGGAGAAAACATGAAAATGAATTTTCTTGCTATATTTGAGACCTAAAACCAGTATGTTTCAAAGACATTGCGGTGAGCCTATTGCCCTCAGTCAGCATTTCCAGTCACTCTTGGGTTGATAGAGGTTGAGAGCAAATGTGACTTTTTTACTGATGTGATCTGAAAAAAAATCTTAAGTCATATTTATGTTAGACAACTTGATTTGTCTCCTGAAGGCATTATTGTAATTAGTATACTTTATTGTATTTCCATTCTTAATTGTTTTCTCTTTTAACTCTAAACAGAAAAATGCTGAGTAGAGGATGCATGCAATATTATCCTTGGTTTAGTGAGAGCTGTCACAGTCCTTCATTTCATTTAGTTCTAGTAAAAGAATGGATTCTGGCCAGCAGAAAAACACAAAGAAATGTGTTTGGCTTTTTTCCCCCGGGAAATGCTGTTCTATAACTTTATCAAGCCCTGAAATCACAGAATCATTAATGTTGGAAATGACCTCTAAGATCATCAAGTCCAGTCATAAGTCTCCTACATAACTTCTCAGAAGAGTTGTTCAGGTGTTGATTACTACCTTTATTAAAAAGTAACTCATTAAGGCCTTGGGAATCACATTCAAAATAAAACAAAACAAAACAAAACAGAATAAAATAAAATTAAAATAAAATAAAATAAAAGTCACTTACATAAAGTTGACTTGTAAATGTGTTGAGTTTAAAAATGTCACCTGGATTTCAGATTATTTTGCACTACCTCAGTAGCATCAATGTCTTTGTCCTTTTTTGATTTTTTCTTAAAACAGAGCTTTCTCCTCTTCTCCTTCCAGCTTCAGATGGGCAGCACCTGTTCCATTTTTATGCCATTGATGTATTTTTCCATGCTTTAGATGTTTTAAACAGCTGAAAAAAGTAGCAAATCAATCAAAAGAAACAAAAGTCACATCATGGTGTGTAGGAATTAGAGTTTTCCACAGTTTTAACCTTCTCATGGAAACAATTTTTTCTTTTCTTGTTTTGTCTAGGAATTCTGGCAATTATTTTATTTAGCCCATTAACTAAAAAAAGAACGTCTCTTCAACATAGAGTATTCTTTTCAATGAGTCAGCTATTAGGTCTCTTATTGATTAAATCCTTTAACCTCTTTACACAAAACTGAACTTTATTACGGAAGACTGTTATTACATTGCCGTACAGCACAGTATTTATGCAAAACTTACCTGACATCTGATATTCTAGATAAAAAAATAGCCCATTCCTTTTCTATTACATTGGTTTCAAAAGTATTTGCGGAAAAAACGTCAGGATATTGTGAAGTCCATCAAATGAAATGGAGCTGATGGATTGCCTACCACGTTTGATGTGTCGATGTGCTCTTACCTATACATAGCTCTGGTACAGCTTCAGGACAGTGGGACAGTGATGTGTCACCAGCGCAAAGAGGAATCAATGGTGCCTCAAACCATGATAATGTGTTCTCACTTGTGAGTGCATAACGTAGCACCTAGTCAGGGACAAATTAGCGTGGTTTTATTTAAGGGCTAATGAGGAAAAAAAATCCTGCCTCGAATGTTCTGCTCAATGAATGTAGGGAGATATAAAACATGGCTGATCTCCCGTGGAGATTATGGGTATATACATTTTTGGTTTGGGCCAGCTGTAGAATTAGATACCCCAGAAGGATGTGCTGTGTACAGAATTGCTGGTGTTCCCTATCCAGCACTCTGGAGGTGTAGGTATTTTCCTGTCCCCTGTTTTCTGAGATGCAGAAGATGAAATCTTATTATCCTGCACTGAAAGCCTCAGGGAGAGATTCCATTTTGAAAGAACCAACTCCTTCTA
The DNA here is from genome assembly GCA_013398055.1 of Ifrita kowaldi. Classification (NCBI taxonomy): domain Eukaryota; kingdom Metazoa; phylum Chordata; class Aves; order Passeriformes; family Cinclosomatidae; genus Ifrita; species Ifrita kowaldi. The sequence goes on from VZRS01003131.1 coordinate 215,581, forward strand.
GTAACTCAATTTCCAACAAGATCCGTACAAAAGATAAATTGTCAGATAATCAGAGATGCTTCTTTTGTGGAATTCCACAAGAATAGTGGGCAAATAACCCACTGGAAGATAAAACACCTATTACCAGCACAAAGTGTAAGTCCCTCTGAGCAAGGTTTTGCCTGTGTGAATGACCGATACCATCTGGAAGCAGAAGATTGACAGGCTAGAAAGCAGTTAAAGATAATAACAGGGCACCTGAGAATCACTGAGGGAATTTGTCACTGTCACAGTGTGTGCTAAGTAGCACACGGCAAGTGTTTGCTGCTTTTTTTTCCTCATATATTTTAAGTCTCCCAACTGGTTTCACATGCAGCTGGAACAAGGGAGCACAATGGATATTTTCCTCATGGTGCAGTCCTACAGATTTCAAATATATCTCATTAGTGCAGTTTCATTTTACGTAGCTCAACAAATACTGCTCACAAAAATTGCTATAATTACTATTGTCTAAGTCACATAAAAGGGAGATTATCATTTGAAATCTACAGGCTCTTTGCAGTCAAACTTAATTCTGATGCATTCTTGCTCTCTTCCAATACAGGCAGCATATTTTATTTCCAGTTGCTATTCGTTTTCTCTAAAGTAACTGCATTATTTGTATTTCCTGTGTGCTAGCATTTACATTAAAATTTACGTAAAGAAGGCAACAGAATGAAGAAGCATGGTCACCCTCTTTTTATGTGAAAATATACAAAATATGAAGCACTGCAGGTGAAATCCACCCATATGCACAAAAAAACCTGATTCATGATCTGTGTGTTCATTTAATCCCACCTCAACTCTCAAAATAGAGTGTAGTGGGAGTTGTGATACATGAAGTGGCAGATTGAAGATATGGCTGTGAACAAATTGTGAACTCCATGCTGCCTGGTGAATCCTGTTTTGTTTCAGGTTGTTTCTTCTGTATCCTCATCTCAAGTTTAAGTATTGCCTTAATATCAGATTATAATGTATTGTGTTGATTAAATTGTATTCTATTTAGTAAAAGGACTTGATACTTAGTGAAAAAATATGTCTGAGAATGCAAGATAAAGTAATGCAGAATCATGAATGTTAAAGCACTCCCCATGTGGGCTACTTCTTTTGTATCATCAGGTTCATTGATGTGAAGAGTTTCTTGTGTTCTGAAATACAGCTAGGGAAAAAACTCAATAAATATGCATTTCAGCCAAAATGTGACAACCAGCTGTCTTGAAGGAAACCATGAGCATTCCTGGTATCCATGAGGCTTTCATGGGTGCTTGAGCACTGCAAGGGATATACATCTCCTGCCCTTCACCCCCATCTTCAATGTATTTTCTTTCTTCCCTCTGCCCTAATCTACAATCCCGTGTCTCTTCCTCCTAATTGTTCATAGCCCTTTTTTCCTGGAGGTCTTTTTCTTTCCCTCCTCAGTCTTGGGGAGATGTCAGAGAACTGAAAATGTCTTTGCCAGTGGACAAGAGTGTGTGGTGCATCTCAAGGCAGAAGCTGGGAGGAAAAAGTGTTCCTTGTGAAAGCAATGAAGGTCTCTCAGTAGTGGCAGATGTCCTTGCCTGTTTGTGCGGAGGGGCATGTGTGTGTGCTCACCATAGGCAGGTATTTATTCTAATTCAGCTGTTTTACTTCAGTTTGTTACAGCCAAACAGAGATTTTGAAATGTAAGTTTTATGATTTGCCCTCATTTGAAACAGCAGAAGGCTGTTCACTCTGAAACCCCTCAGCCTGGATGTGTCACCCAAATTGCCTTTACAGCCTTAAATCTGTGACACACCTAATTGAAATTAATCAGCTTGTTACTATCTGTGGTGTGCTGAATTCAGGCTCATGTTCAGAACGAGCTGCCTGCATTGCTTTAATTTAATCTGTTTCTCTTCACCCCTCACCTTGAAAAACCCTCAGCTGCTGGAAAGTTTAAGTCTAAAGGTTTGTCCAACTAGTTAAAATAAATGCAAGGGGATCTAAAAGACAGCCAGGAGAAATAGTGCCTGTGTGCTGGATTTTCACAGTATGGTAGCATTGGCTGTATTTTGTGATTCATTTCCTTGCCCTAAATAAATTAATTCCAACCATAGTCTCTTGAAATCCTTTACCAAGCAAGATCCCATACTGTTAAAGTCTTTTGGTCAGTTCTGTGTTATATATACAGAGCCTGATAGTTCTTATTATTTGAAGATTTATGGGATAATTAGATCAGTTTTCTTCTTGACCTTGCCTGCCTTGTGGAGCTGCTTTTCAAGTTTGGAAGCAAAGGCCTTAACTAGACAAGAGAATACTGGGTATTACTACTTTCCTGTGAGCTCCATAAGGTTTTCAATTAAGGGGAATATATAGGTAATGGCTGCCAATTGTATCAATTTGTGCAGAATTCCTGAGAAATGACAGTAGAACACAGGGCATCCCCTACAATGAAATGTAAGAGACAGAACGGGAGAGATGAAAATGAAGGGAGAGAGAATGTCCGGAAAACATTTAAAGCACCACCCTGACCACAAAGGAACAGAGCTTAGAAAACCAAACTGCTCTGAGTGGAGAGCACAGGCACTAGGACAGAATTGTATTAGAAACAAGGGCATTCCTAAAATCTTCCTTTAAATAAAAATCAAGTTATCCTGATCCATGGCTTTGATTATTTTAATTTTAATTTGCTCCAAGGAATAAAAAGAACCATTCTAACCTATATTTTAAATAATCTTTCATCTCTGCATCCTGTTCTGTTAGCCATCCAACAAATTTTCTTAGAGAAATTTATTTTTGAAATCTTTATTTTTACGTTTAATTATTATAAAATGAAGAATAATTTAACTTGATATCCCCTGGCCTAGTCAGAAGAATCACTGCATCTGATCAGAAAGAATTTAGAAGCCTTCTCTTGGAATGTTAGGATGATATTAATTTTATTCATCGCCCCCATCAATAGGATGCAGAGAAAAGTGGCACAACATTTATAATCAGTAAGTGACTGCAATCCATAAGCAGTTTCCAAAGCATCCGTGACACATCGAGTGGCATATTCATCTCTGTAGGAGGTCTGGATCTCTGGCTGTCTCATTTTAGAGTTAAACCAGGTCCCTGAAATTCTGGGAAGAAAGTTTGTTGGTTGTGTCACCCATCAGGGTGAGCTGTAGTAGTGCATGATGGCATAACAAAACTGTCTCAGACTCAGCTGTTGGTGTTGTCTGGGGAATGAGAGATCTTTGGAGAACACAGGGCAAAAATGGGGGATCCCTTGCTGCTAGGTGCCATGGATGCCAGAAAGGCAAGTGGTTGCCTTGAGATAAGTTTATGGAGGAAAAACCCACAAGTGGCTGTGTGAAACAGTTGCTTGGACACAATCCTCATCTTAAGAACTCCTAGAGATGGACACAGAAGTGGAAAAGCAACATAAATTGACGGTGCCTCAGGCTAGAAGCTGAGGGAGGAGCAGCAGTGTGCTCTGCTCTGTCTGTGTGTCACACGGGGCATGGCCCATGACACCTGTGTCAGCACTGACCAGTGTTGATGCGGGAGCCAGGTCTCCCTTTCTACACGGAGGCTTCTGGCCATGTGGATCTGCTCAGAAAGTGGAAGTGAGGTGCTTGTTTCTTTCTGTCTCCCTATGGATCCTGTACCAGCTGCATGTAAAGTGGAAAGTTCTTTAGTGTAGCATGGTTTAAAATATTCTTCTTACTAAATTGTTTAAATTACAGTTTTTACCTCTTTCTGTGCTTTGGTTTCTGCCCTGCTTGACTTGAAGAATGTAAATGAGCAAAAAGTGGCTGTCAAGGTTATCAGTGTCTTCCTCAGGCAAAGCAAGATCCTGGTGTTTTAAAATGCTTTCTTTGCTCCCAAGCGTTATTTGTCCCAAGGAGAAATGTGCTAGATTTATCTGTTACAGTTATCTTCTGTTTTATTTCTATCAGTCATAGTGATGATTGTCACATGTAAAAAAAACATATCTATCTATACGTTTATATAAAAGTCATCCTTTTGTTATTTGTGTGCACAGTAAATACTTTGTTAAGGGTAGCTTGAATTTACTAGGAAACAGTTTAGGAAGTGGGTGCTACTACTGTTCAATGGAAAAACAGGTATGTGAATAATAAGTATGCAGTATGAAGAGACTTACATAGCCTTGAAGCCCATAAATTAATGAAAAATGTGAGTAAAACTCACTGCAAACATTATTAGAAAAAGTTATCCAGCCAGCTCTACAAGCTACCAAGTAAAAAATGAAATTATAGATGTAGGATGGTTATGGTAATTTATCACTTTAGCTATCATTTAAATATGAAACTTGTATAACTCCTAAGAATCACAGGTCAAGGGTTTCCCCCTGCATATTTCAGGAAGGGCTGCCTCCAATTTTTTGGTGAAAGATTTCCATTTCTTTCACTAATCAATAATCACTCAATAATGTGAATGTAGAGGATGCAATCTATTGGTAGCCAGATGCTGTCATGTTTCAGAGTATTGCATCCACTGCAATTTGTAGTCTCACAAGTCATGTTACCACTTGAGTTCAAGAAATGTACATAATTCACTACATCAGGCTATGGTTTGAAGAGCACACCAAGGGTATAGCCTACAAATATTATCCCCTAGAAATGCAATGTGATGGCTTTTTATGTTAGGCTTATTAATTTTGAATGACTTGGTAATGATTTAAAAAATGCACGGCTACCTGAAACTCACACAAGAATAATCTATATGAGACTTCTTGTCATGATAAATTTTCTCTCTACTGATAAATCATTTGTCCCCTGCTATAATTCATTTCAATCCACAATCTGCTTTTGTTTATTAATCAGAAGTTAAATAAACTTGTAGTACCAAAATGTATATCTCCCTAGATGGCATATAAATCTTGTTTTTCTTCTTAGCTACAAAGGGGCAAGTTAAGAGCAATTCCAGTGATGACAGTTGTGACACATTTAAAACTGACATAACTGTGAGAGGAATTAAACCTGTAATGCATTTCTGAGACCCCAAGTGCTGGGGAGCTATGGAAGCAGGCATAATAATCGCTCACTCATGACATATTGTGATTATTGATTAAAACAAATTGTGAGGAGTCAAAACCGCTTGAATCTGTGCCTGGCTCTTGCACCAAGTCATTTCTGTGAACTTGGGCAATGTGTTTATCTCTTTGTGTTGATCCAGCTGTAATATCATCCACCCGCTGCAGGGGAGCTTCTGGGAGGTTTGGATGTAATGTTGAGAGGGGTCTGACAGGTGAGGCCGTCATCCTCTGTCCCATGACGTGAGGGCAGCCACATAACCACAGCCCTTTGCCACAAGATGTTGAGGGGTATGTCTGTCCATCAGTCAGATATCTCTAAACCCTTAACAGATTTCCAACATACTGTTCTCATGTTCCATGGGGATAGCTATGGAGAAATACTACCAAACACATAAATAACATCACAGAACAACGAAACACACTGACTCAACCCAGAGTGATATATAGCATGTGACACGTCTTCAGAGGGCCCAAGGAAATGGTGCAGTCTATTTGGCAAGTTTTTATTTTATATAATGAATTCCATTTGTAGCTTGGGCTATAGTGTCATCTTCCCCAAGAATCATTAGCCAGAGTGGAACTGCTTTGTTAGGCAAGTATTTACAAGCCTGCAGCTGCAGTGTGGCTGGCTCTGTTTGCATTGCTGAAAACAGTGTCATGAAGCCAAGGAAGCCTATGTAAATTATTAAGCTAATGCATTCTTGTATATAAAAAAATAAATTGAATTGTTCCTTCCACTGAATAAAAAAATCTGTCATATAGAAAATACTACGAAGAAATGGCTGGTGCTAAGAAAACATAAAACTTAGCCATAAGAAGGTGGTAAATACAATCTTAATCACTCTGTTTATTGCAGTTCAGATTAGAAAAGAGACTTTGCAGAGAAGACCAAGAGATATACTGCTCTTGCTGTCCTTGCTGCTAGTAAAATCATAGAAACATAGAATTGATAAGGTTGGAAAAGATCATTAAGTCCAACTATCAACCTAGCACCACAATAAGTATGTCCTTAAGTGCCATATCCACAAGTTTTTTGAACATTTCCAGAGATGGTGGCTCTAGACTTCCCTAGGCAGCCTTTCCCCATGTTTTAAAGCCTTTTCTGTGAAAAAAAAAAAAAAAAAAAAGGAAAGAAATAGTACTGTTTAGTCTAAACTTCCCCTGGTGCAACTTGATGCTGTTTTCTCTCGTCCTGTCACTTGTTAACTGGAAGGACTCATCACAGGCAAAGGCTGGAGATCTGAGTGTTGATGGCAGATGCAACCACTTTGCATCTAAATAGTGTGGTGGAGTCACCATCCCTGGAAGTGTCCAAAAAATGAGTAGATGTGGCATTTTGTGAGACGGTTTAGTGGTCATGGTGGTACTCGGTTGAAGGTTGCACTTGATGTTCTTTTCCAACATTGCTAATGATGTCATGGTTCTAAAATGAGGCCATGAAATCATGAATCCTGAGATTCAGGAGGCTACATGTACAGCAAATATCCCCTTTCCAGCAGAGGTCTTCAGCCCAGAGCTCTGATGAGTCATTACAGGGTTTGGCATGATTTTCTGTAAGAAACACATCCTGCTGATGATGGTTTGCAGATACAAGGACTGTAAGCACTCTTCAAAAGCAACAGAATAAAAGGAAAATGAATACACTCCTGAGCACAGGGAAGCTTTGCTTTTAAGGAAAACACAACATTAAAAAAAAAAAAAAAAAAGAATTGGGCACTGTAGGAGAAAACAGTGAATTACCATGATCAGCACTGTTTCCTTTTCAGGAGAAATGATGGACCAATGAACAGGAGGAGCAGGGAAAGAGAAGATGACTTAAAAAATAGCAGTGTCAATGGTAATGTTAATTCATGGATGAAAGATATTTTTAAAATAAACACCAATGATGTTTAAAAAGCAAAATAATATCAATTTTTAAGTATAAATATAAATATAATAAAGATCCTATAAGTACCAATCCTAGAGAATTAATTAAAAAAAACCTTCAAAATAAGTTGTCCTATAATGTTAAAATTAAGCGAGGGGTGTTCTGAGCAACTCAACACCAGTAACCAAAATTAAACAGAAGCACGGTAAAAGAAATAGTGGATTAACAGTCTAAATGCCACCTGGATAAAAAAAAAAAATGAAGTTGCCCACCCAAGTCCCAGCCTTTCACTTTCTGTAAAATTAAAGATTTTTTTATTTCACATTCCATTTTTTGCCTGAAAGCCACTTATTTTAATTTATATTAAGCAGAATCATGGTAACTACAAACCAAGGGCAGTTCATAGGTCACATTTTATATAGTGATGTTGATATGTACAAATATTTGAAAATCTTGTCTTTTCACCCCAATGCTAGAATACTTTCCCTCCACACTAATTTTTGCCTCTATTTATAGTCCATTTAAATAAAAGCGACTTGTCAGAAATTAGAGACCTGAAATTCTGGATCACAGCATTAGTCAATATGCAAAATCCACAACACAAAAAGGTTTCAGACCTTTTAGATATATTCCAAACTATTTTGACCTGGTCATTATGAATTTATTGGTTACGTTTTTGTTACTTTTCCAGTTTAAAACTAAGTCCTATTGCATTCTATGTCCAAAGTACTGTAAAAGAAATAAAAAAGCAGTATTAACAAACATGTTCATTCTGAATAATTAAAACAAACTGAAAACAATAGTTTGCAACCTTAACATCCAGTGGCAGGATGAATGCTAGTATGAAATTTGATGGCTCAGTTTATGCATTTTGCCAATAGGTGGTGCTACTATTTTTACATTTCATACTAGCTACAGCAACACAGACAGTCTACTCTGTCCATCATGGCAACGGAACAGTTTGCCTTTTCCAGTAGTGTTTCTCGGAGCAAAATGATGTGTGGGTTTGTAATTACTTTAGTGGCAGCAAATAAGAACAGATATAACAGATTGAGAAAACATGATCTTTTTCATTGTTAGATATAAAGTTTTGAGAAGTCGTTAGGTAGAAAAATAAAGAAAAAGATACCTGTGCATAATTTTGCTTGTATATATCCCACCTGTGCTTTAACTGTGAATTTTTCAGTCATACAGACAACTGTGTGTCAGTTAAAGCCTCATTCAACACAGAAGAAAGGCAGTGAGAGAAAGGAGAGTAAAATAAGTGTACTTTGAGATTAATTTGTTTCATTTTAGCTTTGTTATCCAGCTGTGTATGGTACAAAGCTGCTAATTTTACATTATGGAATTTCTCTCTACAATATTTGAAAAGCAGATACGTGGCTGAGCACTTTGTAGCACAGGAACAGACGTTCAGCTCAGTGGCTTAATAAATAAAACTTTCTCACTGAGGCTCCTATTACTCAGCCTATTCACTGGGTATTTGTGCAAAATGCAAAATATAACATGTATGTGTGGTGGCACATGGAGCATTAAAGATCTAAAGGATCAAAACTGTGCTGGTTTCCTATTGCATGTCCCTCTAAATTTTTGGAAATCCAGTGAAACATTTTCTCTAATGAATTTTGGTGAAAACAGATGTGTCTCAGGCATAGACAGGTATTCAGTGAAGTCTGCTTTTCAAGTGTACTGTGTCTCTGAGATTGCACTCATAACATTACAAAAGATGGATTGACAGCTCTTGACACCACAGACCTTTATTTATCTTCGAATAGTACAGTGCAAGGACCAGGCAGAATTATTTATTATCCCTTTTCAGAAATCTATTGTGTATTTATTTGCTCCCTGTTGGCAAATCATTTCTTAACAGCCATCTGGAGAACTGCTACTGGGATAGGAAGGGAATTTATTCTGAGTGTTCAATGAAACCATCAGGAAAACTTCAGCTGTGGTGCAGACACCTCTCAGTCTGAGCTGTGCTTTTGGATTGAGATCTCAAACTCAGTTACTCACTGTGAGAGAAATCAAGCAGCTCTCAGATGATAACAGTTTTTGCCCAGGCTAGGTTTTAAACAACTCCATGACAGTGAAATGTACCCTACTAATTCTGAGAATAAAAAGAAAAGGAAAAAAAATAAGGGGAAAACAAAAAGAGAAAAAAAAGAGGAAAAAAAAAAAGAGAAGAGAAGAAAAAGAAAAGGAAAAAAAATAAGGGGAAAACAAAAAGAGAAAAAAAAGAGGAAAAAAAAAAAGAGAAGAGAAGAAAAAGAAACATTACTTAGTTTTTAGCATACTCTTTATCGCTTGTTTCATTTATGGTAGGTAATCTATTAAATCAATAGCTAATCTCTTTAGAATGAGAAAAAACGCAGAAACACCAAAAAGAAAGCAAAGAAAGGGTAAATTAGATACCAATGGGCACACACTTGTTTTCTCTCTCCCTCTGTAAGCACACATATGCAAATACAAGTAGTAAAAATAAACTACATAAACTAAACATTTCTAGCAAATATTGCTTGCAAGTATATCCAAAAAATGTAAACAATTTTTTTTAATAAGTAGATCCTTATGGATTTTTCATTGTCATATTGATTAGAAAGTATGCAACAGACCAAGCCATGTAACTAATAAAGAGATTTCTTATGCTCATCTGAATTTAGGATGATGATTGTATCCAGGTGCTGAAGACTAGAGGCAGAAAAGGAAATGAGGACTGTTTCCATTCTCTCCTTCTTAGAATAGGATAAAAATGAGCTTCAATAAAGGCAGGTAATTGGTGAGGTAAAGAAGTGATAGCAAAGCATATCCAGGTGACAATAGAAGCCAGGAGTGTAAAATTAATATTCTGCCTTGACCTGTTTTCCTCTCTGGCACTACTTTTAGATTATTTTAAATAGTTTTCATCTTTAAATAATAGGTCCACGCAGAATTACAAAATCCTTGTCCTACACATTGATATTCTTGATAGAAGCACAGTTAAAAAAATATTTTTAAACTTTATGTCTGTGTCCTTCTCATTCTTGAATGAAAAGGGGATCAATGAGAACGTATTTCTCTAAGTCCAAATGATATATCCTGAAGACCAAATACCATGCACTAAGATGATTTCAGGTGCCTTAAACATGAAGCATGAATATCTTTATATTATATATATTATATATATGTATATTATATGTTATATGTTATATATTATATGTTATATATTATATATTATATGTTATATATCTCATATATATATCTTTATATATACAAAAACTTGAACACTCTTCATAAGTCTTGCAAAATTTTCCATCCAGCTGATTAATTAAAGAATGCAGGGATTATAAGTTTCCTAGAAAGAGTCAACTCATAAATATTAGTTCTGGAAAAACAAAGCCAAGGGTCTTACAAACTTTTTACAACCATAGCTGGTCAAATAAAGGTCATGGAAACATGTGAATAATGGGGGGATGGACAGGAAGACTCATAATAGTAGCACAAGGAAAATTGAGGCCAGAGTTACCAGCTAAAATGAAATGAATGAGACTTTATTATTTCATGTTGTACACTTAGATAAGGATATTATTCAGGCATATGCTTTTAGAAAAGACTCTTGATCTGGAACATAATGATATAACTCGCTGCTTTGTATAGGTTGCAAAATTTTATTTTCCACAGTACAAGAAGCTGAGGTCAGAAATTACACTTGTTTTGTTGGGAGACTGGTAGTTCAATGTGCCAATTAGTTATAGGTGAAACTAGCATGTAAAATTATTGCAGCAGTTTGGAGATAATATTTTGATAACACATTTGATGTGATCTGGCTCGAATGGATATATTTTTGCCTTCAATGAGCACTCGGATTAGACATCAGATAACCAAGCTGGGAGTCCAGTTGGTTCCCAAATTCCTAAGTGCATAGAACTGGTAAATAAACCTTGTTTGCCCCCGGAAAATCTGACACACTGGTAAGGAATGAGTCTGGAGTAGCAGGTTTGCTGGAATGTGCTGCTAGAGAAAATGTGAGTGGAATGAAGGGACCTTGTCCCCTGGGCCAGGCAGTGCTCCAAAATGGGGGGAGAGGCTCCTGTTTTCTCTTCCTTGGGCTTCTCTAGTGGTGCAATTCCAAAATTCAACATTATGAAATGCAGGAAAGACGACTGTGCTGAAGAGGGGGATGTTCAGAGAGCAGGCTTGTTGTAATTTTGCCTATGCCTATGATGATGGCTGATCAAAACCAATAATTTGTGGTGTGTCTCCTGTCATCTGGAGCACTGAGCAAAAGGCTGAAAGTTATTACTGACTGTCATTCCCCACAACACCCCTTGAAGGACATAATTTAAATGTCACTGACTCCTTTTAAATCAACACAGCTCCTTGACTTCAGTGAAGTCAAGTTGATTTATGCCAGCTGGTAATTTGGCTGATTCTTAGAAGCAGGAGTTGTGAAATCTAATGCTTGGTGGACTCAGCCCAGCGCTGTCAGAAGTCAGCATTGACTTTATTGGGCACCAGCCCTGGTGAGTTATTACTGAGTGTTTTGTCTTGCTATGCGCTGAACAGCAATCAATAATGCTCCATGACACAGACAGAAATCTTGCTGTTACCATAAAGATTTACCATTTTCTACTGTCTCACAGAACTCACAGAACTTCAGCTGTGTGGTGCCTTCTTACATCTTTTAAATCGCCTGCCTGTTTGGAAGCAAGACAAGATCACTCATCTCTATGCTGGTGATTGCTTTGGAAATATTGTGGTCCCACACTTAAAATATGAAATTAATTTGAATATAAAGGATATTATTATATATGCATACATATATATATATGCTAGGTAAACATTTTTTCTCTGCTCAAGATAATTTAATAATTTCCAGATGAGAATGGTACTGTACATTTTTTTCATTATTAACATTCAAATAGTTTAGCACTGATTTAATGTTCTAAGATATCTTTTTGTTCTTTGCCTTTTACTAGGCTGACAATACAAAGTAAAATCACTTCTTAAATCTCAAAGCCTTGTGAATCTTAATTTTAACTGTCTTCCATAGTTCTGAGAGGGAATGGGGATTTCATTTTACAGAGGCATTATTGTTGACTCTTAAAACAGAAGATAGAAGCTTGCTACAGCTTTACCCAGATGTATTTAGCTTTGACTTGTGACTTCTAACCCATTATTATTTGTTTTATAATAAAATATGAATATAAATAAGATAAAGCTCATTTTTTAAAAATTTTTTTTGTTTTATTTTTTATTTCATGTTTTTATTATTTTGTTCATTATATGTTTTAAGACATGAATTCTGGATCTCTACACATACAAGGGTAATGCTGGGAAAGATTCCTTAAAAACAGATAGTAAAGTCTTTTGGTTTGTTTTGTTTCTAAATTTTTTAAGAGAACACAAAAAAAACATTGACTGTATGAAGTTATTAGTTCCTCTAAAGACTACTGTTCTGAAAAAGCTGGAGAGCCAGAATCATTATTTTATTCATGAGGAATAATCACTGTGTCATAGAGATAAGTTGGATTTTTATAAAAATCTCCGTGACCATAATGAAACTTTTCAAACTGAAGAAAATGAAGAAGTATAAAAGTACAGTTCTAGTAGCTTCTTCAGCTCTGTTTGCAGCTCACGTGCTTAGTAACTCAAAAAAATAATTATTAAGGGAGTTAAAATACATGCATACATAGAGCTATGCATAAGCAATTTCCAAAGACTCTACAGCATTCAATTTTCTCCTCTATGCCTTCCTTTAATTTGCCTTTCTGCTGTCTGCAAGGGTCTTCCTTTCCTCTCACCTGCCTTGATGATACCCTTCACTACAGACTCAAGGTTTGGATACCATTTATGACCAGTACCTAGAAAAAAATGCTTCCCTCCTGTCCTCACCCTCCCCCAAAGAGTTTTTTTCAAATACACTTAGTTTACTTCAGCAGTGTAACACTTGTCCTCCCAAAAGAGCTGGGTTTTTTTGCATCTCAACTGTAAGCAAAACATTTCTGTAGAGGAAACACTGTACACAAACACGAATACAAAATAACTAGTTTGTTTTACACATTTAGCTTGAAAATGTAGCCATAGGGAAAGACAGTAGAGAACCACACCATTTATTTCCTTGTCCTTTCTCTAGCAATGCTAGGGAGAGATAAATATACCATTAACCTGGTAATTCTCCCTCTATCACTTACAACACTCATCTAAGCACCCTTATTCTTAGTAATACAGATATCAACATAGGGCCATTCCAGGGGAAAAATGCTAATTCAACTAACTTTAAACCCCCCTAATTAATTAATGATTCTATAATGAATCTAATTTGTCTCTCCCTGTGGCCTCAGCTTAGTGCAGACACAGTCACACATGTTTCCAGAAGATGGTTTATGTGATTTCATCATGGTTCCACTTGGATGGCTTGCCATCACAGAGCCTGGTGCAAAGTCAACAGATCCCTGACGTCAGAAATCGGAATTGGAGGAAAAATGTTAGGCTGTAGGGAAGTGCATATAGTTTTATTTAGTGACACGTTATTTCACTGCTTCTGATTCCCCTGGAATGTATGTGAAATCTGTGATGTTAGTTGTAGGTCACCATATGCACACACTCACACCCCCAAATTTTTGGTAATACTGACAGAATCATAGAACGGTTTGGTTTGAAAGAAACCATTCCAACTCCCCTGCCATGGGCAGGGACTCCTTTAGCTACACCAAGTTGCTCAGAGCTCCATCCAGCATGGCCTCGAACACTTCCAAGGATGGGGCATCCACAGCTTCTCTGCACAACTTGTTCCAGTGTCTCACCACGCTCATAGGAAAGAATTTCTTCCTGTTATCTAATCTAAAGCTTCCCTCCTTCAGTTTAAAGCTATTCCCCCTTGCCCTGTCTAAGATAGGATCTAAGAAAGCTTGGAGCAGATGTGCTTGGTCTTACTGATGCTGGCTGAAAATGTTCCCTGAGCCTCCACCTTATATAAGAAAACACTGATATTTTAGTTATTCAACACATTCTTTTGATCCTCCGTTTTTCTGATACTTTAGATGTTTCTTCTGAATTTCGTGTCTATAAGAGATGCTAAAATTTAAATGATTGGCTGGAGTCTTCATTCAAGGATTTGAGTGCAGGCATTGAGAGCTTTAAAAAAATACCAGCTCTCCCTCTCCCTGTGTACTGCTGGAAGGGTTCAGTAGCTCCCAGGAGAATTTTTGAAGCTTGATTGACACTGTTTTGATTTTTGATCCTTACCAATTTAGTTCTTGCTGTCTTTATTGATATTGCCACGCTGTTCCAGTGTTGTTCACATTTGTCAAATTACTACTCTGAGACCACAAATTTCAGAGTGGATTTCTGGTCAGTCAGCAGAGACTGGTTACATGTGACCGGATTGACCCCAGTCAGACTCAAACAGCTGATACCAAAGTGAGATTATCTGAATCCTGTTGCTGAAACACTGAATCCTCCAGCTCTTCTCTCTTGTGTTTGGTGCATTTAAAAATAAATAAATACAATCCCTGGTAAGCGTTTTTGATGTTGGGGAATATCTGAGCTATTTACCAACTGCCTTTCTTGGCTGGCTTGGAAATCCTGATCTTCAGTCTGGACAGAGATTAGCTCTGTGTGTGCTGGTGGAGCTTTGGCTTTGTTTCTTTAGGGGTTTTTTTTGTTTTGTTTTTGTTTTTTGTTTTGGGGGGGTTGGATTTTTTCGGGGGTTTGTGGTTTTTTGTTAGTGGTGGTAGGGTGGTGTTGTTTCTTTGTCGTGTTATGTGTGGGTTTTTTAATGCCACTTAGGGACTGCTGCCTCAGCCTGCAGTGCCCTCTGGTGGGAAAATGCGCCGGGTGCAGTAACGGAGGGGATGCTCGCCATCCCTGGAGCCTGCAAACACAGATCCCTGCGCCTGCTCTGGGCGGGAGGAGAGGGTCTGCGGGCCAGTAAACAGTGAGGACCCACTCAGCTCACTCCAGTACAAAGAGAAGTTGATAAAACCACCAGGAAATAGAATGAGATTTGTCTCTGAGTTCTAAGTGCCAAAAAGTATGATCAAAGCGACAGCCTCTGTACCAAAACTCCTTAGAAGACACATTAGAAACTTTTGTTGGCATAGTCTTTTCATTCTATCCTAGGATACTTTTAATTATTGGCGTGATTAATGACCTCCATAAGGGACATTCCAAAGTGACGACTTTTCAGTCTCAGCAGATGCATGCCAGTGCATCTTAGCCTCCGGGATCTTTCCACACACTAAAAAGTAAAGCATTTTATTCCCCAATGTATAGTTTACAAGTTGTGAGTTGCTAAGAATAATCTTAGAGATTATTTCTCTTAAAGAGGAACTCAGTGTTCTCGGTAGTAAGAGCATCTGCAAGCCACAACTGCTTGTCAGTCATCCCACACTCCTGCTCTCAACCCTGCCCACCTTCTTGTTTGTATTCTCTTTTGTGATTTTAAGGTTTAGCAATTGGGTTTTATTTCCCCATATCGGTATCACATTAATCCATACTGCAGGAAGAAAATCCCTCAAGGACATTTTTTCAGGAAGTTCTCTAATACAGAGCACAAGGAGATTTTCAAATTAGGGTTAATGTATATGTGTCTCTTTTTTGTTGTTTGGGTTTTTTAAGGCTTCTTGTGCAGGAGTATTTATTGTTGCTTGAAATAGTAAGTGTTTCCCTCCCCCCAATATTTAATTAAAAAGTTGAATTTTTAACAGAGAAGCACAAATACTACAAAAATGAGCACTGATTGTTTTCCTTATTTCTTTTCAGCTACAGGATAGCTTCAGAACAGCTCAGAATCTTTCTGATTTATAAAACATAGGTGGAAATACTTCTCTGGCAATGCCAAACGTTTTATAAATAATGTGAATAAGGATTTCACTGAGGAAGATTTCATTCCTGCAGAAGAGAAAGTGCTCTAGATTTTTTGTTTATATTACTGTTGCATTTCTTATATACAAGCTGTTTGGAGGGGCTGCTGCTCACAGAGAACGAAAGGGAGCAGGCACTGAAGCTGGAATCATCAGCCCATCACTAATGATTTTGGAGGCAGAAAGGTGTGTCTTCCACTAGGCTTTTTTTTCTGTGAAAAAATTCAAAGGGAAAAGCTTCATCCACACACAGGAAAGGAGTATTTTTTATTGTTATATTGTTTGGCAATCTCAGTGTCTTTTTCCCAGCTCTAACAGTGCTGGGAAGGGGAGGATTGTTTATCTTTTGGCAGTCAGTAGCCTATCAAAAGCATGAAATTGCTATTTTGAAATGGCATTAAAAAAACTTTTCATCTTGGCGCGTCCTTTAAAATATTCATCTTTTAAAGTTCCTTTTTTAGGCATGGATTATCTGTCTGTGCTTTAGCACCGAGACTTCCCTATCCTGGTCTTTTGGAGACAAAATGAAACATGTTTGAATAAAAGCAGAAGCAGTTTCCTCTGGCACTAAAGTTTTATCACTGCCAGCCACTGGCAGATATTAAGGTGTCAGGCATTCTAGAATAAATCTGAGGAAGATGTTAGCAGGAAGAGGAAGAGGTCACAGGTAGATGATAAAGCAGTGGTGGCAGGCTGAGCAATGGAAAACTTGCCTGAACGGCTGCTTGGACATTGCCTCCTTCTCTGTACTCTATCCAAGTGTGAGTGGTGTGTCTTTAGAAAATAATTTCCTTTATAAATAAAATGATTAATTTAATGATACAGTTACAAATTCAAAGCTATTCTAATTATTATTAGGCAACATTTGTGTTTTCTGTGATTTTAGGAGATGAACCTACCATCTAGAATATCTTTAGAAATAACGAAACATATTCTTTACTTGTCATTTATATTAAAGGTTATTTTCACAAAATTTGGCAGGTCTGTGAGAAGTTCCCTTGTATTTGTGTGGCAAGGTTTTGGGATCAGAGTGGGGGCTATTCTGTGAGATACTGCCAGAAGCTTCTCTCATGTCCAAAGGATGAATGAGGAGGAAGTAGAAAACTTGGGAGTGAAGCAAAGACCAGGAAGAAGGGAGGGATGGGAGAATGCTGGTTTAAGATTCAATTTTCTCACTATCCTACTCTGATTAGATTGGTAATAAATTAAACTATTTTTCCCCAACTGAGTCTGTTTTTCCCATGATGGGAATTGGTAATGGATCTCTCCCTATCCTTATCTCAACTCATGAACCTGTTGTTATATTTTCTTCCCCCTGTTCAGCTGAGGAGGGGAGTGACAGAGAGGATTTGGTTGATACTCAGCATCCAGACAGGGTCAACCCAACACAGAGTCCCTGTACAGATCTCCGCTGCTGCAGTACCATCCCCACAGCAATTGCATTTATTTACTCTCATTAGAAATTTCTTTGTTATTCATTTAAATTTGGAAGACTGTTCAGGTAAGCTCACAAAAATGTGCCAGGATCACTAAAAATCTCATTGTCCTTAAGCATATTGACTCTTTTATTTTTTTCTTTTTCTTTTTCTTCCTCCTTTGAAGAAATACTTTTAGACACTAATCTTAGTGCTGTCACTGGACCAAATGAGAAGCCTGATCATTTGCTTTCTCTGCAAAGCTTTTGAGAGCTCTCTGTGACACCAAAAAAAGGGGAGAAATCATCTCATCTCCATTTCCAAGAGCTGCTAATTACATACAGCATATTAAATCAAGTCCACTTGGGAAAGACTTCCCTAATTAATTAATTTAATTAGCAATAAGGCAGTAGAGGGAGATATGATTATCAAGAGATATGATTATCATACCTTTGGGACACCGGATTGCAAAGCTTTGCTTCATCTTTTTCACGACTGTGGCTCACCGCTTCCATGTGGCTTTGATAAATAACCTATAGATTCTATCGAACAGCATTACACTTGGTAGTGAGCTTACTCTGAAAACCTTCCTTGGAACAAAGCAACTGTAATCAGAAATTAAACAAGTGATTTGTAGTCTACTTGAGTGTAATAACTGGGGGAAATCATGCAATAGAATGCAGCCTCTTTATAAGTTGTACTGCTGCAGAATAGACACAGATGGATACCAGGAAAAAAAAATTGAGAAAATACCCTTCTGGTTTTGGCATTTTTCCTGACACATTACTTTTACTGGCAGCATGCAAAACAGATGACTTCAAATTAATTATTTAAGTAAATAGTTTCTGACAGCTATTCTATTAGATGACCACATTTCTTGCAAGTTTGGAACACAAAGGAAATCTTTGCTCAGTAGTGCTCTGTTCATGTGGGGTTTGAATTCTTTTGTGCTAGGTGCAGGCTGTATCTTTTCCAGAATCTGCGTGGGGTGAGGAATAGCCAGGATAGTGATGTGCCTCTGCACAAATCCCAGGTTGGCATCACTCTATTTTGCAGTGTGATACATCCATCTACTGAAGAGACCCAGCAATACAGTGCCTTTAAAACTGTTCGGCATAGTTTCTCTGTGGGAGGGTTACACTCTTAGGTTAGATGCTCAAGAATTATCAGAGCTTGGGAAATCTTGGCATAGCAAAGCACATGTCTTAAGAAAGCCTTGAGGTAACTGAGCATTGGGTGTCCCCACCCATGACAGGGTATTTGGAATGACATGGTCTTTAAGGTCTCTTCCATCCCAAACCATTCTTTGATTTAACATGCACAAAGGAAGCAACATATCTGGCTGTGCTTAAAATCAGTCAGTTTTGATTTACTTTTGCTTTTGCTTAACTGAAAGTTATTTCCTTTACAGGTTGAATAATCTATGACCTAAAGTAAATTCTTTCATTCAGCATTTAAATATTTTATATTCACCAAAATCAGGTCAAATTTCACAACAAGAATTATTTTATAACACAGGAACTTTCTTACCCACCTCATTTAGCACCCCCCCTAAACCAAAATTGTTTCCCTGCTCTCTTTGTATCCTTTCTAACGTAACAGAAGGGCTGAAGTTTTCACCCCACGGTGAAGCAATTGTGCTGCCTCACATCCACAGCAGCACAGACAATGGAGCTCTCCTCTCGCTGCGGCTACAACCCAAAACCTATAGTGCCACTTGCTCCCTCCCTGTCTGGTTCACTTACTTTTCTCTCTCTCTGCTTTTTGCACTGACAAAGTCTCTTCTTTCTTCCATTACAGCAACCTTATTGTCGTAACAATAAGAGAGATTATGTCTACTACAGAAGAGGTCCACGACCTCCTCCGCCTCTACTCCCAGCAGTTTGTATGTGAGCCAGCTCCAGCACAGGAGCTCTGCAAGCAGGGTGGGATGCCTAAACTAATGTATTCTGCCTCTTGTCCTTTCTGCTCCTCTCTCCTACTCCAGCTTTCTTTGTGTTTGTAAGTCTTTCAGGCCCTGTGATTTTCAAGACCCGATGCTAACACTTGATCTCTTTGTTATGCTTCTGGAGAAATCCAACTTCTTCAAGCTCCAACTGCTTTCTGAGAGGTTAGAGAATACAGATTTCACCTCAGGCTTATCTCCATCCTTTTCTACTTGCCAAGTGAAGGTGTAAAGAAGCGCAGCAAGCCTTTAACAAACCATTTATTCAGGGATAGTCATGTTGATGTCAATTCCTGGCCTCTTTAGCGCAAGGAGCATGAGGAAAAGGAAGTGAAAAACAGTCATAAAACAGGGAAAAAAGCAAACAAATTAACTATAACTCTAACTGTATTAACAGAGGTCGACTAAATCAACAAGATGTCAGCAGAGTAATTCTCCATGTGTGCTTTAATTAAATCAAATGATCCTCAAAAGTGACATCACCACATCAAAAAGTGAGATTTTCTGCTGGTCATTTGATACTTCAGTTCTCATATTGTCAGTTAAAGGATTTAGGAGTTGTCCACATCCTGCCTTTGGATTTAATGAGTTGGATCTGCTCTGTCCTATTTGCCTTGTTGGCCTAAACAGAAAGAAGGCAGCATGAGGCAAATCGGCTTCTAGCTTTGAGATCTACCTTTTTTCCTAGAGCATAACATTCTCTCATTAACGAATCCCAAGTGAGATTTAATAAGGTACAGCCCACAGGAAGAGATCAGGCATCAGTAGGAACAATGCTAAAAGATTACTGTAATTTTGAAAACTGCCGTGACTTCTTGCTCCAAATAAAACGTTTATGTGTCTCTCCTTAACTCCTACTTTTATTTCAAGTGCCCCAGATGACAGCTGAAAGTGTGCCTACAGTACTGCAAAGAGGCAGAAGGTTCTCAAAATGACATGCAGGCACCATTAAATTACAGTCTTCGGAGCCTACCAGTAAGGAGATAATTACATATGATTTCTCACTCTAGTTACAGTTTTGGTGACGCCGAAGAGGTGTCAGACTTGGCATATTATGTTTTGCAATTTATGCTACTTTGTTGTAGTACTTTGACCTTTTTAATATGCTGTATTTTGGTTGGATGGACATTCCAGTCTTCTTGCTAAGAGTAAATTTTCAAGAAATGCAAGTGGCAAAGAAGCTGCACTGAAACGTTTCCAAATGAGTCGTTTTGTGTGTGAATATAGGGTGAGAGAGGGAGAAATGTGAAGATTCAGCAGAACTTGGTTCAGTTATATTGACCCTACCTCCTCTTGGAATTTCTATCAGGCGAACACTGGTGGAAACCAGGAGCTGGTAGATATATATGTGCTTCTCTGTATCTTTTCTGTCTTTCTCCTTCTTCTAATTCCCTCTGGCATGTTACACTAACTTAAAATCGGGCTTAGAGTTTGCAGAGTTGAATAGGCTGAATGAGTGCTTTGGGAAGTTTCATGCTGATTGAATGCTGCACTAAACCTGACCTGAGCTAGCCAAAGGGATATTCCATACCACAGAGCATCATGCCCAGTATATAAAATAGGCAGGTTGCCTGAAAGCCAGGGCTGGGCTGAGCATCGATCAGTGGGTGGTGAGCAGTTGTATTGTGCATCACTTGTCTGTCCTGGGTTTTATTCCTCCCTCTCATTCTTCTTGAAAAAAAAATAAAATGGTAATAATAGTAATAGTATCAATAACAGCAACAGCAACAATAATAATGATAATGAAATAATACTGTTTATTTTACTTCTTAAGCTGTTCTTTTCTCATTCCATGACTTTTACTTTTTTCCTGTTCTCCTCCCCGCTCCGTGGAGGGCACTGGGTGAACAGCTGGGTGGTGCTTAGTTCCTGGCTGGGGTTAAACTACAACAGAAAGGTACAATACTTCCAAAAGTAGGATGTTTCAAGACAGTATTCATTAGGGACAAATCCATTTCATCCAGCCTATTTGCCAGGTTTTCACTGCCCATCAAACACACCTGTTCAGATCCCCAGCTGATCTGCTTTAGCCCCATTCAACCGACTTTAGATGGACACGTGCCCGCTGAGAATAGGGTCCTTCAATTGTGTATCACAGGCCCACCAGGAATCCAGCTCAAGTGCTGTGAATACACATCTTGCAGCATGGATGTCTCCAGGGCTCCACAGAACATGCCTTGCAGTGCTGGAACTCTCTGCAGTGGCTGTCTGGAGGCATGCTGTGTAGCTGTCTGATCTGATGAGATGAGCAGGCAGGATGTGGATAATAGCTCACACGTACTAATTGTACCACAGCTATTAGCGGGCAGCTATTGGCAAGCTCTTACAAACTGCTGTTTCTACAAGCTGTAGCTCTGTGCCTCCCTGAAAACAGCATTTTCGTACACCCAGGTCAGATACAGTCCATGGTGGTGCTATAGGATGTGGGAGCTCTTGAAAGGGCACGGACTGGGATTGGGAGTGATGGGGAGTGAGTCGGCACAATCCATGTTCTACTTAGAGAATTTTAAGTTACTGTTTGTGTGCCCTTGTCTCAGGTATAAGATGTATCTGTCTAAATGCTGCTTAGTTACGATTTCCATTGCTGTGCAGGTCTCATGCCTATAAAATGGAGATACCAACATTAGTCTGAAACCTGTATAACACAGTGCAATCTCTTCAACAGGCTAGGTAAAGAACGTTTACTGGTTTTTTATGGAGTTGTGGAAACACAGTGTAAGTTAATTTTAATTTCTTTAAAGGGGATGGAAATTTGTCACAGATGCGTCACAATTTTTTAATAAGTTACTGAATTTTTCTCAGTCTGCTTTTCCCAGTTCTGGTTCTAGTTGTGGTTCCAATTTCCTTGTAAATACTTCTTTAGAAAAGACTCCAAAATCAAAAGTACTAAAATTTCCACTAATGGACTCTTCCTTGATGAGAGGTGGGTGGTAGGGGTAGTTCAGATCTTCACTGTTGCATATTTGATGCTGTTCATGTTTCTTATCTATTTGAATATGAATTCATGCTATAGAATTAACACATTAAAGGTCTGCATCAATCATATTGAAAAGCTAGCAAAAATTGAATATAACATCTTGTATCGGGTTTGCATGTCCAAGCTCTGATAGCAGGGGGCTACAGGGGTGGCTTCTGTGAGAAGCTGCTGGAAACTTCCTGCATGTCCAGCAGAGCCAATCCCTAAGAGCTCCAAAGATGGATGTGCTGTTGGCCAAGGCTGGATCAATTTAGAAATGCTGTTAACTCCTCTGTGATAACAGATTTACGAAGAAAAAAAGGTATTGCACAGTTGTTATTGCGGCCAGACAAGACCCAGGTGAAAACATGTGAGAGGAACAACTCTGCAGACACCAAGGGCAGTGAAGAAGGAGGTGCAGGAGATGCTCCAGGCACCAGAGCTGAGATTCCCCAGCCGCCCATGGTGAAGACAATGCTGAAGCATCTGTGTCCCTGCAACCCATGCAGATCCACAGGGATGCAAAGATCCACCTGCAGCCTCTGGAGGAGTCCCACTCCAGAGCAGGTGGATGCCTGAGAGGAGGCTGTAACCCTGTGAGAGGCCCATGGAAAGAGAAGCCCCCACTGAAGCAGCCTATCCTTGAAGGACTGCACTCCATGGAAGAGTGACCAGCAGTTTGAGGGGGACTGTTGCCCATGGGATGGACTCACCCTGCGGCAGTTCACAGGGATCTGCTGCTTGTGAGATGGACTCATGTCAGGGAAGTTCACAGAGAGCTGTCTCCCATGGGAGGGACTCCATGGTGCAGCAGGGAAATGTTGCTTCTCTGAGCAGCAGGAAAAACCACAGGTGATGAACTGACCATTACCCCCATTTCCTCTCTCCCTGAGCTACTGGGGAGGAGGTAGATTTGGGAAGGAGGGAGGGGTGGGGGGAGGGTGTTTTTAAGAGTTTATTTTACTTGTCACTATCCTGCTCTGATTTGGTCAGCAATAAATTCACTCTTATCTCTAATTAGAGGTTGTTTTGCCCACGACAGTGTTTGAGGAGTGATCTCTCCCAGGCCTTAACTCATGAACCCTCTGTCCCAGTTTCTCTCCCCCGTCCAGCTGCAGAGGGGAGTGAGAGAGTGCTTTTAGTGGGTGCCTGGAATCCAGCCAGTGTCAACCCACTACACATCTACTTTATTCCACTTTATAAAGAGCAATGTCTTCCAAGAAGAAACATATTACAGTTTAAAACAAACAAAAGTTCAGGCTTAAGTAAATTACAAAGGTATTTGAGAGATTATCAGAAAATTTCAGACACTTAATGAATTCCTTGTAGCATAATCTCTCAAATGCTTTCCATTGCAGCTATCTGAAAATATTTCATAACTTTTCAACTTACTTGTAGGAAATTTATTATCCACCTGTGATTTAATACTAGTTTGAAAAAGAAGCAATGCAGCAAGAAAAAAATTAAGACAGTAATTTCCCTTATCACATTTAATTTTCTCTGGAAATTATTATAAGCACTTTTATCTGAAGTGAAATCTTCAGCCAAGCTTTTTGAACCTGTTACAAAATGTAATTTAGGTCAGTTCCGTGATTCGGTTCATTAAATGATATTCCTATCATCCTATCATTTTGTCAACCAAACTGTTTAAGTTTGTGTTTTCTGGGCAGAAAACAAGTTACTGGATGAAGACCACAAATCTGTGTAGAATGAGGATTTTGAATCATTGTGTAACATTTTCATGTGGATATAGAGCATAGGACACGAGAAGTTGCAGATTTTTGTGTGTGTATTTTGAACAGATCTTTGAGTTTAACTTTGCCCATGCACTCCATGCACCTTCTGGCATCTGACATACCTGACAGGCTGATACTAGTTTGGAGATCCTGCGCGTTATATCTTAAAGATGGTGTGATTATTTGAAGTTTACCTAAAGTTGGAATGGAAATAAAATTTTTAACATTTCAGGTCTCTATGGATGTTTTATATTTACTGTTATAGAACCTTGTACAAAGGGGTTTATTTCAGGTTAGTTTCATCCTTGTTGTTCCCCACAGGTATAAACCTGAAGCCCCAGAGGATGATGCTGCCAGTTTCCTTTCAGCCTCTAAATCAGCCACTGGATTGTTTGAGTGCTTGCTTCAGATTAAAAGAGGAGGAAATTGAAATCCAGAGTTTCCATCTTGAATCCAGGTCTGGTAAGTAGGTAATATAGCATTGTAGGACCCAGCTTTGACATAATTTTTATGTTCTAGTGATCATTCCTCATGTTGCTTTTTCTGAGCACGGCTCTGAGGTTTTTGTTCAGGGCTCTGGACAGAGACCAAGCATTTCGTTCAGATCTCTGCATTCTGCTTTAGGAGGACAAATTCCTCTTTTATTGGTTTCATAAAATTCATTCTCACGTTGTCCAAGAATCTTTGTCAGCCTAACTCTTTGGTTACTTACACCCAAAAGTAAGATGGTTCAGAGTACTTATTTACTCATTTTAATTGTGACACAAAAACTTAAAAGGCACTGAATCTCTCAAATTTTTCAAGAGCTTGCTGAGATAAACCCATTGCATATCCAGCATTTAACTCTCCAATTTTGTGTGCCTTTCAGTCGTCTCTAGATGTGACAGTAGATGGACAGTAGAAACTGGATTTAGTATGTCTTTTGTGGGAAGCGTAATCTTGCACAGCAACATCCAAGTGTTACTTAAGAGAATAAAGAGAAATTCCATGTCTTGGACTGCAGGTAAATGCTTTGCTCTGCAGAATATTCCTTCTGAAAGATGCAAATCGCACAGTCGGTGTTTGATTTCTCCCAAGAAAGTTCTGCAATAGCAAAGAGTTGCCAGCCTGGTTGACTTGTGCTGGCTTGTTTGTCACTCCTTTTTTGTGGCTTTCTAAGTCACATGCAGGACTGCTTGCCAGCCCTTGTGCTGGAAGAGACTGGAGTGACTGGAAAGAATTTCAAGTTGCACACAAAATATTTGATATTTTCCAGCCTTAAGAATTTCATCCCCAAATGCCCCACATTCAGCAGCTTTAATTTACTCAGCAAATGCAGTAATTGAGCAAGGCAACCATGTTTACCCCACACTAAAAAAACCCCCTAATTTATTGTAAGAAAATCTGTGACGAACTTTGAACGGATATTTTGGTTGCGTCTTTCTTGAGTCTCACAGATTTCTGAAACATTTATTGTCATCCTAGAAGCCTTTGCATTTAAAACTTTAGGAAAATTACTTCAGATAATTTTTTGAATGCAAGCTGACAAATACATTTTTTTAACACCTGTATTAAAAAAGTAAAATTTTTCTCAGCGTTTCTTCAGGAGTCTTTAATAAGTTAGTTTGGTTTACTGAGTTCTTGCAGAAGTCTCCACCTCTTAGAAAAGGCTTTCTTGGTCTCATTAGTGAATATTTTGAGCAAAGGCAGGATGCCTGTCATAGATGTCTGTATGTGTGATTTATGTGTCTGTTTTCAGGAAGATGTAAGCAACTCAAAACTGAGTTAAAATGAAAACATGTAATTTTTCATATAAATTAAATTTCTGATTCAGTGTACAATATGGCCTTAATTCTGCCTCCAGATGTTGATGTCAGCAGAATTAGGACATAAACCTCATAAATGGATCTTTGAGGAAGGCAAAATGACTAGTTATCTACTTGAAATTATTTTAGATTTTAAACTTTGGAGCTCTCTTAATGCTCTTTTTTTCCCCCCTGGAAATACTACTTCCCTATGTGAAAGATAAGGATAGATTTTCTACTCTTCTCTGTATTTTGCACCACCTGCCATTGACAGACAATCAGTCTGTAAGCGGTTTCTTCGTATTAAAAAAAAAATAGGTTTATCTGTAATTTGTTTTGTTTTATGCTAATAAGAGGGGCTGTCATTACTTACCATTTTAATCACTATAGATATTTCTGGTAATTGCATGTTTTCTTTGCTGTCATATAGGCTTAGAGGAAAAATACTAATTCATAAATACTCAGTCTTCTGAATTCATTTCCACCATAAAAGCATCAGTGCTTTAGTTATTTACAGTGAAAATAATATAATTACAGATCCTCCTCCTGAAAAATAAATGGAAGAAATATTTATTATTAGCAGACTGCTTATACCATCATAGTCATACTTTGGATCTGTGAAGAAACACTCAATATAAGAAAGCTGCAAACTAAAACCAGAAGAAATTATGCAGGAAATGGAAGAGGTTGAAACAGTAGTCTTCAGTTTCCACTAGAAATAGACATAACTTGGGCAAAACATCCTAAATCTCCAGAAATGCCATCCCTTTGAGGATTCAATCTGTTGAACTGTGCCCTCGTGATCCAAAGATGATTGTAAAAGTCGTACCCACTCTACATACTAAAATCTGCCTCAAGGGGCTCTCAGCATAATCTAACCTCTTCTCTCATTTTTGCAGAAAGATCAAGTGTGTCACAGATATACGAGATATTTCCTACCAATTCAATAAACTACCCAAGGCTGCTTGAGAATCTTAAAAATGTCTTTCTGTCCAACAAATTACACTGGCGTCCCTCGATGCACAACCACTGAAATTTAATATTCATGCAATTTTTATTCTAAGGAAAATCACATACATATGAGCCTTGGATTGGGTTAAATCTTAGCAGCATCAGAAGGAAGTTCTAGAGGTCAGGAATGGCTGAAGTGAGGCAGGGACACAGCTGCCTGGGGCAAATTTGTTGTCTAGTACCACAGAAAGGACTCAATTGCCTGCCTCAGTTCAGTAGTTCAGAGGCAGCAGTTAAATATAGAATGCATGAACTTTTACCCATAAGAAATGATCAGCTGTGTAGAAAAATGTCTTCCCAAGAAGCAGAGGGGGCATTGCCTCAGGCATTCTTGCCTGGAGAAGATGTCTCCATCTCTGCCCCACACCCTTTGTTACTTACAGAGGTCCACTCCTGCTGCTGAGTCATTCAAGCCGGTGCCAGGAAGAATGTGAGGATTTGTAATGACTGTATCCATCAGAGGGGCAAGTCCTGTTGTCTTCCTGCTGTTCTGAGTGTGAATCCAACCACCCACGAAGGCTCTGATTTTCGGTGACATCCCCTCCTATTTCTCATCAGTGTGTATAAGTGTGTGTGCATGCACACACACACCTGCACCCACAGGGTCAAGCCAAGGCAAAAGAACTAAAGGAAATCAGTGCATGCTCAAAAGCTGTAGGAACATTTTCTCCAAGGTTTTGATTATAATACCAAGCGGGTTTGTAACAGTGATAAAAAGGGGTTTCATCTTAAAGAACAGAGTTCACAGCTCAAGCTTTTAAAGTCACAAGGGAATGACTGCTGAGCCAAAGCAGCTAATTATTAAACATTCATCCTGCCTTCTCCCCGCAAACAGAATATTTGATGGCTTAGTTTGCTGGTTAATGCACAGTGGCAAGGGCAACAGCCTCCACATGTCTGTCTGCTTGTTCCTTGAAAACCTTAGCCTTGAAACAAAGCTCCTGTGAACTCTTCAGAAAGTCAGGAGGCAGTGTGAGATCTGGGAGATGAAACAGATGGCTTCGGCATGAAGGCCAGCTTGGATGCGATGTAGCAGCACAGGGTGGAGACCCAGCTAGAGGAGATATGCAAGGGAAGGAGTCAGATGCAGCCAGTGTTCTGCAAGCCTGTTCATTCCCTCCCAAACTTTATGTTGCTCTCCATCTAAATCTTCGCTCACTTCTGACCAATTGAATTGGGTGCTGGCTTACAAATAGGACGTTATTAGTAGAGTTAAGGGGTTATTGATGTTATCATAATTTAGAAGAACATGAATATTTAGAATCTTCACAGTTTGTTTTTTTTCTTACAAAACTATTTTTCTATGCAGAACAAACATATGTTTTTCACACTTTATAAGAATTTGGGCTTTTTTTCTTGAAATAGTTGCTTGGATTAACTCACACATTCATTGAACAAATATTTATATCTGTTTTCAACACAGCAGTGTAGAAAAATGCTGAAGACAATAAAACATAATGAATAAATATTTGCTGACAGTTTGGGTTTTGTTGTTATTTTATGAAGAAAAAAATATAGACTCCACTGAAGAATCAGAGGGTGGTCAGCAAGTTGATAATTGTTAAACCTTAATTTTTTTGGTGATGTTACTCTCCACTATGAAAGTGTGAAAGTTTGGATGTGGCTGCTCAGGGCTTGCAAAATGATGTGTAAGACTGATATAGTGCCTGTGCTTAGTGATATATTACTTTTGCTTGACTTTATAGGCTGACACTATCAATGAAGAAATTTGGAAGATGTCTCTGAAGGAACAAACAAGAGGTGGGTTTAAATTCAGAACGGGAATTATGCAGAGAAGTGATGAAGATAGGAGCTGAAAGTAAAAGATTTGCAAAACGAGTCACGAGAATTCTCCTCTTTACTCTCTTCTTTATAAATTTCTGAAATTTAATACAAATTTATTAGACTATTGTACATCTTAACCTAGGTGGTCATCCTCCTGCGGAATATGCTGCCTATCACATCTTATGTCAGGCTCCTGGCTACAGCTATATGAACATTACTTATTCCTTTAGAAAGAATGCGAATATCTATTTTGTCACAATCAATAAATATATAAATAAATAGTTTCCTTCAGTTCAGCATAAAATAGAGTTCAAATTAACCTTTAAAAAGTAAAATGCTCTCCATTATTGTAGGTAGCAACTCGTCTGAACTGTCCAGAATGACTAATGAATGAGATAACAGAAATGCCTATCAATCTTTCATTGTGCTCAGCATAAAAGTTTTTTTTTGTCCCTGAAGCCCCACAATAGCACCATATTTGATTTGAATATTAATGTTTCACTGTGAAATTTTTAATTTAAAAGGAAGTTTTCTTCATTTGATATTGTAAGAGAATTCACATAGAAAAATAATGGACTATAAAATATAATGAACAGCATCAGCCTAATAAATTATGTAGTAAGACATCAGAAAAAGTAAATACATTTACTTTTCATTTCATTTCCATGCCACATTTACCTATGTGAGACTGAAAATAGCTATATTACATGCTGGTCTTATTTATATTTAATTTATGAAATTACCAATGAGCTACTTCATCCTTAAGCCTCTTGTCTGAATGTAACAGAACCATTCTGTCGACGTGTCTGCTGTATTTTATTTATATTTGTGCACCAATCGGGCACAAGTGATATGGAGATCTAGTGGTTTAAGGAAGGTTGTAGGGCACCACGAATTTCTAATGGATGACAGGTAAAAAGGATGCTGAGAAGCTGATATCCATGAGTTTTGAGAGTGATTCTGACAATATAGAGGCGAATTCCTTAAGAGGTAGTGCATAGTAGTCGCTTCCACATCGTTATTTGCACTTTGTTTTTGTGACCTCATGGGGGACGTTTTAATCATTTTTAAAATGTGCTCATTTTTTCTGGTATTTTCTGCTTTCAAATCAGTACCACAAAAACTTTTTATGCCCTTTTTTACGTATTGCTTCAGATTTTCTTAAGAAAGACACAAAAGGATCCAACCAGTTAAGTTTTGTTATTTGGTTTACAAAGAAATAATCTGCTATAGTTTCAGATTACTGTTATAAAGGGACACTTTCCTTCAGCTCTAAATTAAAATTCTAAAGAGTTATCCAGAACCCACCAGGAGTTTGGAAATGTTAACAAAATAAAAACAGGAGCCCCTCCATGTGGCTTTGTTCCTTTGGCCTTCCTCAAGACAATTGATGTGTGATGAATTTTTCAGTATTTAAAATTTTCCTAAGGATGCATGTTGGGAAGATATGTTGGGGTCTGTCAGATGTTACATTTGTGAGTGCAAAACAGACTGCTTAAAGGGCAGTTGAGGACTGGAAGATTAGAGTAAGAAAAGCTGAGCATAAAATGATCCCTTTAAAGTGGTGATTCACAGAGTAATTTTTTTTTCATTTAAAAGCTGGCTCTGCACCTAAGATAAATGGCAGCAGTCATTTCTCAATCCTGCTAGCCCTCTTAACCTTATTATTGAATTTGAAGAATAACAGTAAGTGCCTATTAGACCAAAACTGATTAGCAGGACAAGTCCAGATATATCACAGGCTCCACATGAAAAATCAGTCTTTGGTCATTATTGGACACAGAAGTTCATACCATACTTGTGTAAAGACATTATAACCCTTTTGTCATTCCATTATATAGACCTAAGTGCTTAGATTAGGATTCTAAATCTGGATGTATGCAGGGCTAAGATTCTGCTCTCAAGGATTCTTCTTCAGCATGGGGAGCTTGTGATCATTTTGATCTCATCACGGGATGCTGCTCCAGTAATATTTCTAGGTTCAAAAAATTCCAAATGCTGCACTTGCCATGGACTATGTTAATTGCTTACATGTAAAAATAAGGTCCAAAAAAGAAGGTGTATTAATTATGTGTAGAAATAGGAGGTCTACTCATGCTTTATTACATGTAGAACCAAAGTCTGCTCATGTTTTTATTAAAGTTGGCAGTAAATTTTACTTCATATTAGCTAGAGCAAACCAAACCAAAGAGAATTCAAAGTTATTCTTTTCCTCTCACAGGCACTGACAAAGGGACACAAGCCCTCTTTCTCTCCAGCATAATTGAATTCTTCCTTTTCTTTTTACAGTGAACATAATTTTTTATTGTTGGAAATTTCTGGCTTTTTGAGTTAGTGTACAATTATAATATAGGCACATGTATTTACTAAAATGAATGACTACCTGGTTTCCTGGGATTTTTACCAACTTTGGGGATAAGCATCAATGAATATAGAAAGTAAACAAACCCACAGTTAATAATCATTTCCATAAGACTGCTCAAAAATAGCAAGCCATGTATTAATGTGCTGAAAAATGATTTAAGACAGAGCATAAATGCCTCTGTTTCAACTCTTTTGCAAAAAGAACTTTGCAAAATGAACAAATTTATCTAAGTTGATGGATAATATTTCATAAAACCAGCAATTCTCCTTGCCAGAGGATACAAGCCAAATCTCTTTAACTGAAATATTGTGCAATAATAAAACTGTAGAAAGAAATTAGTGCTATGTTACTATATGGTGGATAAAGGTAAAATAGAGAAAATGTTTAGGGACATGCTAGGAATAAAAATCATACAGAATGAAAAAACAGCCTGAGATCTCCTCCATGATGTAATATTTTTCCTTCTAGGCCAACTGAAATGGATAATTCAGCTGAAGACATACTGCACATTCAAATTAGAGTAGTTACCAAAGCTCAGATTCTTATTTCATTATATTACTTATTTAAAAATATATTCCAATTCAAATTAACACCGCTAAGGAGGATGTAAGGGTAGAATCCGGCTCCTGATACTTGTAAACTCTTCTGCAGTATGGTTGGTATTTTAGGTAGCTCAGATTTGGTATAAAGCCATCTTTTGGTCTTCATTTATAGTTTTCTTTCGCTTTTTTGAGGTTCTGATTTTTTTAAGACCTATCAGATCCTATGTAACAAGGTGTTTCATTCTCACACACAATTGCAGAGCATGACAAAGGTATGACTCATTTTCTTTTAATACTTTAGGGTTTTTTGCTAACATGCAAATGACAAATGTTGCCATGATGTGTTAAATTGTAGAAATGACATTTGTTCAAACCCAAGGGAGAAGATAAGCTACTGAGGCACTGTAAGGTTGGCTGTTTTGATAGAAGGGTTCTAGTAGTATATTTAAGTAGCAACTGTGACCCTGCAGGACTTCAACAAAACTTTTGTTGGGCCTCCTCATTTTGGAAATGAGATAATCAATGGGAAATAATTGTTATTGGTCCACTATAATGTATCATAAATTTTACCATGTATATGTCCATGAAAATGTGAATTAGATAATTTTATTTATGAATTGTAAATTTTATTACTTATTCTTTGGCACTTTCCATCTTTTGGCTGTCTTGCTCTGTGGAGACCAAGAGATAGAAAATTCTTAATGTGTTTCTGTTTTCTAAAATTACATTGATTTGAACGATAAAGTATATTTTCCTTCGAAATGAAAGCTCTGACTTTTCATGAAAAGTGTTATATGACTGGACAAGGCAAAAATAAGAAATCTTAATTAAGACTTATCTAATATCAATCTAATAAAAAGGCAAGGGTTTAAAACAAAAGTATGCAAAGCTTCCAAAAATCGCCATCTGTCACAAGTCTTTTTAGAATTCAGAATTTTCTTTTAAGTAGTTCTTCTTTGTCTTTAATGTTTTCCAAGAATAAAACTTGAAAAAGAAAATTTCCTTTTTTTTCCCCACAGTTTTTCTGGATACATTAAACCTAAACCATAGCTTAGAGATTTTAATTTTTTTGTTGTTTTGTGTTACACATGGATAGTAACTTGATCAGATTGTTTTACTCTTTCTAAAATTTATTTCTCTTAATAAACTTGATAGCAATTCACTGTAACAAGCAAATTTTTCCCCCATTCCCTTGCTTCTTTTTGAAGATTCCTAATTTTTTTCTTCCTTGGGAATGATTAAAATGTTATGATTTTATCAGGTAGTTTTATTCTGAGATGGATCAGTGTTTGTCTTCTTCTGGAAAAAAATGTCTTTTGAGGTGTCTCACATTGCGTGCCTGGGAAACTTAACATTAGAGATATGAGAATATGCACAGTGACTTGTCCTGTTTATCGAGAATCTCACTGAAACACTTTTGGGAAAACTTCCCTGTATGAAATCTTCAACCAGACTTAAAAATTTCTGACTTCCTGAATTACAGCATTTTTAGAAGCAATCTCCAGTAGTTCTTGTGTTGCTTACATTGGAGTGGAGTTATTTTTCACCATTTAACCACAAAACTAGGAATTAAAAGCTACTCTTGCTAGTGAGATGGAGAGCTACAAAATGAAGATAATGACTTTATGAAAACTATGTACTCTTGCATAAAGGAAATGTAAACAGATGGGTAAAAATTAAACTCCAACTTGTACAATCTAGAAGAACATTCTATAGTTCTATAGTCTATAATTTTTATAGTAGTATTCTTTTTCCCCTTGCAAGTCATTTTGATTTTTTAAAGTACTTATTGTTGGTATAATGCTAACTTTTGAAAATCAAAATTATTTGTGTGCCAGAGCCACAAGCTTTCTAATGATTTCTGAATCAAGTACAAGAGTTAATTGTAACTTTAATATTTCTAATTAATTAATCTTATCTACAGCAATAGCAACCTGCAAAGGATGAGATTGCTGCGGAGTTCATCTGCATGTAAACAAATCTATTTTTATGTCGGAAATATTCTTAAAATTGGTGTCTAAAAGTTACTAATGCTTTAAATTATCTAAGTAGAAATTGTCCTAAAAGAACCATTTAATTCTCTAAGTAAATGCAAAGCCCAAAACATGCTCAAGAGAAAGAAATACCTCAGGACACTCACCTGTTTACAAAAGCTGATTTCAAGTCATTTTCTGTCAGTTAATTTAGAGAACTTTGAGTCAAAACTGGGTGCGTAGTGAATGCAAAATGCAATGGAGCTCTACTAACTCCAAAAGCTTCTGTTTACCTTTCTATGCTACAGCAGTAAATAATGCACTGGCAAGGTTAATCCATAGAAAGACAGGTTGCTTTGGAATGCAAAACAACCAAAGGGAGATCACTTGCCAGTGCTTCCTCTCACAGCTTTGAAAGCTTGCAGACTCCCCAGCTCTGCTTTGGTTTCCATGGGCATTTCATAAGGATGCCTGGGAGAATATCAGGCAAGCCCACAGATAGTAGAAAAAACATTTTGTCAAACACCTGCAAGCTGTATTCTTTGGACGTGTAGAGTCTGGGGTACAGCAGTAAGTTTGAAGAACATAATTTTGCTGAGTGACTCTCCGCATGCAATGCAGTTTGACCAAGCTCACTTAAGCTCAACTGAACATGTCAAAATTTGTGTGAACTTTTTACAGTGTGAGTGCTGCCACTTCTGTAGATAACATCACTTTTAAATTAACATTTTGCTACAAATTTCTGGATATTTTTCAGTCAAATTTTTAAAATGCATAAATTCCCTTTACAGAGTATGCTTATGTGTTATTATTTTGAAGAGAAGCCAAATCTTAAAATGCCAAAGGCCCACAATAAGGGAATTTACATGGTTTCACCATGTGCATGCAGGGCTAGAAAAGAGATGTAGGCATCCTTTAGAATAGTGAGAAAACGAAAATAAAAAGGTTTGTCAAAGACATTAGCGTTTACTCTGCAACTGTTAAAATGACTTCTTTATTTAAAAGATATATAAAATGGAAGTGATTCTTACAAATTACATCAGAGCACTACAGGAATTGTTGTGTTATTAAGATATTTAAACATGATTTACAGTGCAATGCAATCTATTGAATCTGGTTTGTGGCTTTCAATGGCATTGGATAGAGTATTTTCTCAATGAAGCTGAAGAAATTTTTCATGACTGCTAAGAGCCAAAATAGCAAATCATTATAATAAAACCATTTAAAAGAAAAAAAAGTAATTGCTGATTTATTCAAATTCTTTATGAGTGACTGAAATTTTCTTCAGTGAATATCTGATAAATGTATAAAACCATTAAGCTAATAAAAATCATACATAATAAATGCAGAATAATAATTACAGCCAGAAGCATTAAATTAATTTATTAAATTGATTAAATCTCTTCTGACTCAATTTATGTTATAATGACTATAGCCATGTGATTAGGGTCTCTTAAAACAATATTTTATCAGAATATCTGCAGTAGAGCCAGGCAAGTGTTTCATCTTTAATTTTATTCTGAAAAGTTATGACAAAGAAATTTTTCACACGGCTCATTTCTCTTCTGTGCTTTGACTCAGATCTTCAGTACCTTTTTTACTGCCACGCTTTCTCAAGTACCTCCTGTCCTAGAGAGCCTGAATGCAGAGGCAGAGGAGATGAGAGATATACTCTGGGTACTGGGGATAATGCTGTGTCATGTCACTGAGGACTTTAGGCATGACAAATCTTTACAGTGTTTTAAAGGGCATGCCAGCACAAAAGAAGTTAATGGCAAATTCCTCCTGGATTCCAACAGGGCCAAAAAACAACTTAGCAAATTTTTCTGCCAGGTAGGAGTCTTTCACATCAACCATGACTGATGGCAAAGGAAGTCAGTTTTGGCTGAGAGTCCAGGCCTGTGTTTTTATTAATGGAGTGGCACTTTAATCTACTTTTAGGCAATAAACTGTTGTATTAGTTAATATTTTCTTGAATCTTTTTCAATGAGGGAATTTTAGGATGCACAACTAGACAGGTGTATGGAAGAGGAATTCTTTAGAAGTATATCAGTAAGCATTCTTTGTCCAGGATTTTTTAGTTCAATAGTGTCTATTTGAAATTTTTCTTCTCAGGTCATCCAGAGCCTTGATTTCTTCTGATTCTTGAGGAATGTTTGTTTCTCTCATGAATAAATGCTTAGGTACACTGTAGAGTGCACATGTGTAAGTGAATATGTCAGGATGTGGATTAAAAGATCTCCCTTTCACCAAGGTAAAGAAGGTAAAGTATGCAACTGAGGAGATCTACTTCAATATAGAAGCATGCAGTCTAAGCTGATGTTTCATGATCAGATTACATCCTCAGTTAACATGTAAGGCCAACCTTACCATGAACCATTTGCAACACAGAAATACTGATCACTTACTGGAGCAAATTCCTCCTTTTTTTCTAGTTCAGAGTAGGATTCTGTTCAATGTAGGATTCTCCTAATCATTTAATCCCACCCACTACCAAGTCCTTCCCATATTCTTGCCTTCTTATTTCACGTCCCCACGAAAGACATGTGTAAAGAGTCTTGTTTAGCTTATGGGCCAATTGCTAAATTTGATTATAAACCAATCTAGGCTTCTGATGTGCACAGACCAACAAAAATGCCTCCTCGCCTACCCTTCACGCGTGTCCTTACTGCTAGAGATGGCATCCCTGCATATGGCATTTGCACTGCCAGCTCCACATAGTCTCTTTTGAGGCAGCAAGCAGTTACAGTGTATTTCCTGAGGATGTGATTTAATCATTACATTTGATCAATATTTGCTCCGGAACCCACTTTTTCTTGCATTTGCTGGGAGACCCTCGACAACATCAAAGCTGAGTTTTCAATCTCGTGTTAACTGTATTGAACCCGCTTCATTCAGGGAATCTTCAAGGGATTCTTAAAGGTGTAAAATCAAGACAAATTTATAAGCAAGGGTTTTTCCAAAATTGTCCATAGGTATGTCAATATGTACTTAGATTATATTGGCTGCACTCAATGGTCTTTTTGCAGACTCCCAGAAGAAAGGGAGTTTTATTTAGCAAAAGCACTAGAAGTGCTTAACCAAGCCCTGCTTGCCAAGCTGTTTTATCCACTCAAGTAGAGCAATTGAGCACAAATAGAAATTCCAAGGCTCTTGCAAGAGAACAGAGAGCAGACGCAATAAGAGATCGTTTTTGGAGAGCCGATGTACTATTTTTTAATATACGAAGAACCATGCATGACTATTCTGAGAGACCTTTCTGCAAATCTCTGTTTGTTTGTCATGAAGGGAAAAGAAATGCCAAATAACATCCACAGCAGGTAGGAGCGAATGTGATAATGAGAAATTCCAATATAAAAATTGCATGGCTTCTGTTGAATTTCTACTGCACATGATATTAAAAGTAATTTACTCACATTTTTCATTACATAATGATAATGATTTTATTTGTAGACCATAATTAATACATGATGGGAAGGTTCCTGTGGTTAAAATGCATTATGAGCTATCAGAGATGGAAACATACACAGCATGAGTTTTACTTCTTGGGATTTTTACATTGTTTTTTCTATGCTCAAGTAGAGATTCTGCTTTTTAGCTACATTTTCTCAGTGAAATTATCATAGCTGCTAATACTGCAGTGAGAAGAAGCATTGTTCATAAACACAAAGCACATGATTTGAATGAGAGTAAACTTTGAATTTGTAGAGCCAGTCTTTTGAAACAAGGTACTGTAAACAGGAATATGCATGCAGAAACATGAGGATACTTTATAAAAACCTAATTAGAATAAACTGCCATTCTTCCTGTACTAACGGATGTGTTGTACTAAGTGTCATCTTTCACTGTCACTTAGTGAAGAAGCTGCATGCACACTGGTTCCTAAGGTAATTTTTTTAATTTGCTGCTAGCTTTTGATTTATTTGACATATTTGACCATGTGGCTGTTTGATAATAACATTTTAAGTTACTATCCTTTCCTCATCATTTGGTAAAAGTACCTTGGCTGGCCATTTCAGGCAGGTTACCTTTTGCTCCTCCTCATGTCTTAGTGCTGCACATCGATTTCTGTCAGTATGTTTGCCTCTTGCTTTACTGACTGTCCGAAATAATCAGCTCACTGTCTCCCATTTATTCGGGTGCAAATAGAAGCTGTACTTTGCCATATGAATACCAAGGGATGAAGCTAAAAGTCCTAGACCTTTTAAGTAAAGTAGCATAAACAGAGCAAGGTGCACACAGATGCATAAGCAAATGTTGTGTTCAATAAAAAAACCAGAATAAATTCTGCATCACTAATTCACAACTTTGGCAGACATTCCTCTAAGTATTCAGAAGAAAATCCCATAGACATAATTGGCTTTGTTATCAAGTGAGTGAAAACTATACAAATTCATACAATGATTATTAAACTTTTAGTAACACATATATAGTGTTGTCAAATTTTTCTAAAGAGGTATAAAAACCTGGTCCTCACCCTCACATATTGTTTTGAATAAGTGATGTACACTGCATGGCTACTCAACTCTTTGCAGATTTCTTAATAATTGCTTAACACAAAAGGGAACCTGCTCACTGCTAACGTAAACACTAAATTCAGGACACTTATTAGTTCTGAGATGTTTTCATTCTGAGAATGTCACAGAGCCTGGGAGAATTAGCTTCCCTGTCTTGCTGACAAGGGAATGATAAAGAGAGAATAAGGCTTCAGTCCCGCACCTCTGTTAGGTACTGTCATCAGGCCAGAAAGTTTCTTGGTTGAGCATTAAAGTACTCAAGGAAATTGTCTTGCTTGTGTACCTTCTCAAGGTCATTCTTATGTAGTTAACATAAATAAGTAGTGGAGCCCTATTGCTTTCATTAGTTCTAGTAATAAACAAAAATACAGTAGCATTAGTAAGGATAAAGGGCCATAAATAATACTAATCTACTAAGAATTAAACAACCCTGTTGCAAAATCGAATTCAGGATTTAAATTGAGTTGGTATTTTAATGAAGGAATGGTTCTGTTGAATTCAATCCTAATTTTCCTTCTCGATCAGCTTCCTATCTGTTAGGATTCCATATGCATATGCCTTCTTGTGTTGGACTCTTCTATTCAAGAAATTGGATAATCTTTCTTGTTTTTCTTGCAAAAAGAATCACTCTGCAATACTGGTTTTGGATTTCTTACATGAATCATGCAAAAGGTATGTGGATGGGTTTGAGTATGGCTTGGGTATGTGCAAGCAGTCTAAGTCTAAATATATTCAATAAAATGTTGTGATGGTTCTGTTAGTAAACAATAATATCTGTGAGCTACTTGAAAAAAAACCCAAAAATATAACTAGACAATGCCTTTACTTAAAGATATAGAACTTAAAATATGTCACGGAGTTCTGCATCCATCTTCTTCTCATGTCCTCCCTCTTTTCCTATATCCTGTCACTCTTCTGCCCAATATTTCTGATCCCTGCTGCCAGGAATGCCTTTTCTACAACCTAAGAGGTTTTTTGACCTCTCCTGTTCTTGCTGACAGAAGATTTACAGTGGCTTAGATACATCCTCCAGGGGAGGAAACGTGAAAAGAATGTAACTGGTGCTAGAACTGAGTACATTTCTGACTGAAATTTTGTGGTTTATAATGAATACAGAAGGAAAAATTCCTCAACTTTTCTTCAGCACAGTCCTGAAGACTGTACAGATATAAAGAAATTACTCTTGCTTTATATTCTTTCACAAATTTGATTCCATCATTTAGAAAATTAAAAATTGATTCACCCCTCCTCTTCATGTGAAGACTTTAAGTGCAGTTGTTTTGACATGGTTTGAGACTATTCATTATCCTCATTATCAGAGTACAGAAAGATGTGGATTTTAAGAGATATAGAAGTGCTTTAAGCAGTGGAGGCCTTTTTTAAAGGAGTTGTGTCTGTAGCTTTCTACGAAAATGATAATGGAAGCATTAGCTAAAACTGACCACTCTGTAGCTATATTTTCCTTCTGTCTGGGTTAAGAAACCACTTGCTATATTCTAGACTTAGCAGAACATGCCAGCACACTCGGATCAGTATTTTCAGCATTTTCTCTGGAGGCTTCAACATATGTCAGAGCTGTTGGACAAGTCCAGGTTCATTCCCTCAGCAGACAAAGTTTTGTTGCTCAGCTGGTGTTTAAATATCTACTTGCTGTGTTTAAATGCCATAAAATCATTCCTTGGCTCATTAGGCTTTTTTGTAATAATGGCATATTACTGTGATATCAGCCAAATTTAAATAATTTATTTTTTTAATGAATCAGATTCTCATATATTTCAGAAAAGCTATGAGCGAAATTAAAATATGCCAAATGAAATAAACTCACTTCAGTACCAGAATAGTACTTTCCTTTTTTTAAAAGCTCCATGTACTTATACAACTGAGAAGTGGCTTCTCTCTTGACTTGCCAATGATGAAAAAAAATTCGTATCTGAGTCTGAAACTATCAATAGATTATCCTCCTAGGCCAGTTTGTCTGAGAATTCCAGTGATGTCTTTCAAAACTTCGGTTATGGCAGCTGGTGAGATGGCATTGTAAGGCTGTGAAGCAGATAAGGAAAGATTAGGAGCTCAGATAAATTGGCCCTGGGATTTTGATATCTCTGTTGTACCCAGTGCCATTGCCCACCCAGTGCATAAGGCTAATAAAATAGATTATCTACCATAATAGGTTATCTATCATAATAGATTATCTGTCATTGTTTGCAATATTATTAATTTTTCAACTACTATCTTCTGACTAACATATTAAATTTACCATGTTACTTCTTTTACAGGGATTTCCTTTTTGACTCATTAAATATCTAAGACAATCAAAATGTTACCCTCAATATTGACTTTTGTACCAGGCTACTTAAAATTTCAAGTCAGCTGTTTAAAAAAACTTTTCTTATCAATATCTACCATTTTGAACAATTCTTTATCACATTAAATTCTTTTGGAGCAGAATGGCTTACAAGAAACAGATTGTTACATTGACTATTAACACCGGAATTATAGTGGGACAGGTGCAGGAGAAAATGTTTCAAAGACTGTTTTGAAGTTGCAGAAGTACAGCTTCAGAGAAAAATGAAGTAATTTCTTACTTTTGTTTGTTTGTTTGAATCTTGTCCTAAGAGTCTCTATTGTGCTTTTACCAAATTAATTTTGAACAGCATAAATCAGCATTTCTCAATTTGACCGTGATCTTATTCAAAATCTACCAATCATCATCTGCTAGAAAGGGCCATTGTAAGTGTGATAATAACTGTACAGAGCTGCAAAGAGGCAGATTCAGAACAATGACCTGGCCCCATGGGTCATTAATAATGTTTGTTTTATTGTTAAGTGCATAAAATAATAGGTTTGGGAAAGATAAAGATGTTTTTATCTGGTTTGAGATTAAAAAAAAAGAAAGGATTGACCCTCTAAAGAAACAGAGCATGCTGAGAGTGTGGCTATCACTACACTGGCTATGATTTAGGCAAGTTTGGAGGATTTTCTACATGAAAAGAAATCTCATAATATATTTGGTACCCACACATTTGCATAGATATTAAACTATTATTTTTTGGTTTTTTTATCCTTGAATTGTGTGTACGGATGACGGGATTGAAGCTTTTACCTGAATTACCTAAACATTTCTGTCTGCCCCTCACAGAGTGAGAAGATTTTGCCTGAGTCACACAGACCATTAAATTCTGTAGACATCCTGAAGGTGGAGCCTGTGTGACTCCGTTACTCTCACTTGCCCCACAGCAGGATAATTGGGACCTCATTAATGATCCTTAGGAGATCAACTTGCAGACTGGAAACATTCCAAAACCCAGGATACCTAATTAATAGCAGTCAGCAATAGCTGTCTTGTATGAATGCAGTAAGTCAGGTTCTGAGACTGAAGTATCAGACTATCCCTTTTTCCATCCAAAACCCACAGAGAGTTTTGTGGAACAGATCACACAGGCATAAAAAATTTTGACCCTAAATGGAAAGGTAGTACACTTAAAGTCCCTTCAAATGACTTTCAT
Source organism: Ifrita kowaldi (assembly GCA_013398055.1). NCBI lineage: Eukaryota > Metazoa > Chordata > Aves > Passeriformes > Cinclosomatidae > Ifrita > Ifrita kowaldi. The sequence goes on from VZRS01003131.1 coordinate 256,849, forward strand.
GTAAAGATATTTGATTATATAATTTTATATTTATGCTGTTATCCAATTCACGTTAAAAATCCATAGTAATAACATAATTTTGTAATGCTTTAAATTTAAAGCATTTATTTAGTCAGAACAGAGCAAACAGAACCAAAAGTATAACCAGAAGGCCAAGGGAGGTGATTCTGCCCCTCTCTTCCACTCTCATGAGACTCTACCTGGAGTATTGTGTCCAGCTATGGGCCCCCCAACACAGGAAGGATCTGGACCTGCAGGTGTGGGCAGGGAGGAGTGCCACAAAGAATAACACACCTCTGCTATGGACACAGGTGGAGAGAGCTGGGGTATGGATGCTGAAAAAGTTTACAGAGAAATTCTCCAGCTCTCTGCAGCATTTTGTGAGAGCTCTGTCTTTCCCATGCAAGCAACTCAAAACAATGTCACGGTTTTGTAACTTCTTGCATCTGCAAGTTGTTTTGCAGAATTGTTATGGTTCTAACTAGAAAAACACTCAGAGATGAGTGCCTTAGAACTTGACCAATCCCCTTAGGGGGTGGATGACAAAAAACCGATTACTTTGTGCCATCTAATACACTTTTGCAAACTAACATATAAAAATCTTCTAAGAGACCATTAAAGCTCTTCCATTTATCTCTGAGCCTGGACTTCGTGTCATTTCTCTACTCGTCCATGGGCAAAACAGCAACACTGGGGTTGTTCAGCCTGGAGAAGAGATGGCTCTGGGGAGACCTCACAGCACCTTCCAGTACCTGGAGGGGCTACAAGAAGGTTGGTGAGGGACTTTCTACAAGGGCATGTAGTGGCAGAACAAGGGGGAATGGCTTTAAACTGTTTAGTTCAGATATCAGGGATAAATGTTTCACTGTTATTGTGAGGCATTGGACCAGGTTGCCCAGGGAAATTGTGGATGTCCCATTCCTGGAAGTGTTCAAGGCCAGGTTGAAGGGGGCCCTTGAGCTACCTGGTTTAGGGGAAGGTATCATGGAGGCATGGGAATTTCTTCAGCATTTGTACTACTACCTTTTGTGTGATGTGATGACACGAAACAGAGATTTTTCATTACCAGTTTTGAAGAGGGTTGTCAGCTTCACCCATAAAGAGATTTGATGGTACTTGTATCTGATTTTGCAAATGGGTAGAGTGTGTAAGAGTTGAAATGGTGGAAGGCTGAAAAGGAAGGTAAAGGAAATGCTTCCAAGGTCAAGACCAGCCATGCATGAGAAAGCAGTGGCCCAAAAAAAAAAAAAAAGGGGGTAAGTACACTGCATTTTTCTCCTTCCAGTTGTTCCCAAGGAGATATGGTTTTTTCTCTGGTTAACTGCCCAGTGAGGGCTATGAGTTGGCTCAGAGACCCAACACTGGTTTGAGATGAAAATAAGTCTGAAGTGGTGGACAGTTTCTTAGGATGCCACTTGGAGAGGGGAGTGAGTTTATTGTTATAGATTTTAATGATGCTGGGGACCTGAACAAGACTGAAATTTTACTCTGTGGTTAAGTCACTCTGCCCTCTTCAACTGCAGTCCAATATGCTAACGACAATTATTAATGATAACTTTTTCCTTTATTTCATTCTTCATAGCTTAGGCTGGTTGAGACAAAGCTTTCTTCATATTTTCATGTACAGCCTTAGATATCGATTAGAGTAACAGCCTGGAGGGACAATTAGTATGTAAATAATAAACCACATTGAAAGGAAACATGGCCACAACTGCTCTTTATGGAAAAAACTAATTTTGGGATGATTGGCAGCATGATGGTAATACAAAATAAATTTTGATGAGTGATTTAACAAGAAAAATCAAAGTTAATAGCATACATAATAACTGAGAACATAATTTAGGAGTGCTGATGTGTTTTAGAGGGTCACAAACAGCTGCATTTTATTATTTATGCAAGAGTTATTGCTACATGGAATGTTAATTAATAATCACTTGAAGTAACAGGATTAAAACTTGACAAAAATCAGGGCGAGTTTTAAACCATATTAGTAGTGGCATTTCCCCCTCAGATTTCTGACTAATGAGGCAGAAGGATAGCATGGATTTGTAATTGTTTCTATGCATATGTAATTACATCTGAACTCTTAGAGAGAGTGAGGGGACATTGTACAGCAGCTCATTCCAAAAAGGGGAAAAGATGAAAAAAGCAAACAGGGCAGTGAATATTAGCAGTGCCTGTTGACCTTGTGTTTAAGTGCGATTACCGACTTCATTGAGAGTGAGAGAAGCTATCATTAAATCGTGATCCGTGAAATCTCTTAGGCACATGTATAACTTTACTGAGCAGTACCTTAAATACTTTAGACATATGTGCCCAATTTAAACATCTGGTGAGCTCAATCCAATTGTGTGCAATCTGTTTCAGCAAAATTTGAAATTATAGTGACAAAAAAGTAAAACACAATAAAAACATTTTTTTTTACAACAAGGTAAAAGATAACAAAGTATGTGTTTGAAAGAATGTATTCAGCGATGAAAAACGAAAAATTATTGTTTATCTGCGTTAACTTATTTTCAAGTTTCTGAAAGGAAAAATAAAAAATGGATGAGAAAATGAAAGGGATTCTGTTAAAATGGTTTTTGAAATAGATTGGAAAATCTAGAAAGAAGAAGCAAAAACAATTTTCCACCTACATCCATCTATCCTGCAGTTGCATAGGAAAGTTTGGCTTTCAAATATTTTGGGTTTAACTGTTTTGCAAAAGATTTTAAGGTTTTTTCTTTTTTTTCCTTTTCTGTAATACCAGTTTTTAATAGAATTGGAACACTGGTCAAACTGATGGAGCTAGAAGTAGTGAACGTATTTCTGGCAATTCTGTGTTTCTCTCAGGTTTTCATGTGAATGTGACTGAAGCTGATTGTCAGTGCATTTTCATGATTATGAGGTAGAGAAGCAGCACCAAAAAAATGGGTCTGGAATGAGAAACTGACCAGTGGATCAAAATCTAGTGCACAACCTCTTCTCAGGCACAACTTCTTCTATATGCACCAAGAGACCCTTACCAGGAAATGTTTTCGTGGACCCCTCTCCATCTTCTGTAAATACCTAGATTCTCTTTCAATTTGGTCTGAGCTTTCAATTCTGTTATTTATTGATTCTTTACAGTCCTTTAGAGCTTTTGCAAAATATATTTTCAGCACAGAAATTAAAACCAAAACTGGTGCTAGGAGAGAAGGAAATTATTCAGATTATGGAAGGAAAATTAATTCAGACATGCGATGTTCAGTAGGAGACCATGCTGGGAACGAAGTTTAGAAGGATCAATTTGAACACTTTTCTCCAAATTCAAAGTGGTTACATTTAGGTCAAAATTGCCCTGAATGTACTTTAATAGTTACTCTAGAATTTTAAGGGGGTGGGGGTGGAAAGTATAAAAAAGGCTGTTGGAGAAAAAAAAATTAAAATATCTTCCTTACTCACCAGACAAAATTTTTGGCCAAAGTCCTGCAATTCACTTTCTGATGTGTCTGATTTTGATTGCTTCCTTTTTACAGAAGGAACTGAGTTAGACACACCCGGTGTTTAGGACAGAGAGTTACTGCAAAAAGAATGGTCAGAGGCAATGCATAAGGGAAATGTTGGAATGGGAAAATTTGCTTCAGAGTGCTCTAGATGGAGAAATGACTAAAGAAAATTTTCAGCAGAACCTCTGAGCAAATTTATGTGATATGGCTTGTGAGGAATATGTTCAAAAGAAGATAGAAATTAAATATGCTTAGTCAATGAATGTCAAAATTACTATTCAAAAAGTAATTGCTATGAAAACCGTGATCGTATTTGGAGAATAAAACATTAGAACATCTTGAATGTGCTTTCCTATAACTAGCCATGGTAGTCTGCTTTACACTGGCATTTATTTTGAAATTTTATCCTGAATATTTCATTTTAAAAGTGTTTATCTTCTTTACAGCAAAATAAAAATTCATCACCAGTTCCTGTGGGGTTTTTGTCACCATTTTCCTCCTAATTTTTGTGACGTGTTATCTTTCCAATATAAAAATGTTTTTAAAGCCATGATTTAGTATACAGCTTTTAAGGAAACAAAAGTTTTACTCTCTCTGTAGACTCAGATGCGTATAGAATAAACTAGCAGGGCCGTGTCTAGTATTATGAAATGAAATTTGTGTAAAGTTTTTGTCAGAGTTAAAAACAAATGATGGTTAATTTTATTTCCATTCCATGTGTATCCATATAATTTTTGGTACTTCTGGTAAAAGTCTTTCGGAACCTGAAAGTCTAGAGACATGTTGATCTTCCTTTTGTTTAATATTTACAAGACAAGGCAGACACTTTATCTATTTCCTAGTTGAGAAAACAGAAATGATACACCTTCATCAAAATATTAGATAGAAATTTGACTCGGTAAGTCTTAATTTACGTGAACATTTTGCATTGCTTTAGGAGACAAGACTAGGATTCATCAAAAGAAACTAGGAGAGAACATATTCAATACAAGGAACTAGTTCTTCATCTAATGAGCAATTAAGCTGTAGATGTTTTTGCTCAGAATGCTCTGAGCGCTAAATGCCAGTATAGCTTTGAAACCAACCTAACAACTTCATAAAGGGAAAATCCCAGCTGAGGGTCATTAAGAAGAACTTTCAGCTGTCTCAGGAATAACCCTTGAACTGTAGCTTTTCAGGGGATAGGAGACTATATGGTGTCTGTATTGCCATTGTCTTCTCCTCAACTACTTCCTTAGGTAGCCACGAGTAACAACTGCCAGAGAGAACACACTAACTAGATTTACCTTTGACCAAATGAAATGCTTTTCCTCTTAGTTTCTTAGGAACAGCAAATTTTTAGCTCATAATAGAATTAAAATAGTATCTCTGCTAAAATTAAAATATAACAGCGTTCTGTGGTTGAAAATGGCAGTTTAATTCATACTTTAGGGGAAAGCAATCATTTGTTGATGAATAAGTTAATATCCAAAAGTTGAAAAATATTCTCTAAAATCTCTTCTAGATTAATTTTAGTCTACCAGGTTATTTTATTTTTTAGATTAAAAAGTATATGGAATGTAAAATTTGGTCCATGTTCTATCTAAGTTAGACTGATAATGTAAGTCAGTGGTATCTTATTTTTATCAGATTTCTTCCTGTATTGATGCCACCAAGAATATTAGTAACGAATAGTCACAAGAATTCAAAAATTCATTTCTCAGAAATGGAACTTTTGGAATTCACTTGCTATGAAATTTACTTTTAATGAATGTATTTGATAATGGAAAAGATGCTATCTAAAAATGAGTCCTTTCCATTTAGCAAATGATGCAGCAATTAGTGAAAGTAGAAAGTTCCTACAAGGATACTGCAAGCCATAAAGCAGTTGTTGTACTAAATTGATCTGACTTGTTAAATTGATGATCTCTTAGAAATTCATTTTAATCCAGTGCTAACACTGTGGGAACACTTCTGATGACTATTTCATAATATGCCATGGGGCTATCATTACTTTGTAAGTCTTGCAGAGTCTAAGTTATGTTTTCTTTCATTTTTGTAAGGAGAAAACTCACAAGAAAAGTCCTTCATTAAAAAAGATGTGATTTTGCTCTTCGAGGTATAGGCATGCTTTGGTCTTCTGTTCTGGAGACTGTGTGACTTATGAGCCCTCCAAAAGTACTAAAATATTTTCTTTTTTTCTTTCTGCTCCTGTGAACATGAAGCCTATAAATGGTTACCCCTAAATTTGAATCCAGCTCTGGATGCTCAACATAATTAAGAGAATCAGGAGTATTAAACAGCTGAAGGAGTTAATACAAAGTCAGGGTCTGAAAGCTTGCTTTCAACTTTAGACATAAGTACACACCTCTGTCTCATCAGGGTGGCTCTTTTCCAGGGTCCCAAGGCGCTTTAGGTTTCTTGGTGATGCATGGTTCATTTAGGTATTGCATTTAACAGAAACATGCTTAATTTTCTCTGCTTGTCTTCCACTTCTTGCCAGGGGAATTATTTTTTCCTTATTCCATGATCGTACATGCCTGGCTGTACTTCTGGGCAGATAAACCAGAGAAACCCAAGAATAAGGACACAGGGACCTGCCATAACAGACGTATCCTTCTGGACATGCCCTAGGGACAATGGTAGTGTGATGGAACTTGCTCCCACCCACCCTGGAGGAGGGCTGATGCTGGGGACCTTGTGGCCAGGAGGGTACCTGGGGGTATGGCACCAGGCAAAAGTGGTATATCTTGAGCAGGTTTTCCCATAAAGTGGTTTAATTTACATTATTAGGTGAGGTTTTCCTTTCCAATTAGCACTATTAGTTGCTTTAAACACAATTGGACCAGCAATGAATTCTGGACTCCATAAATCTCGTGTGTCCTCTTTTGCAATGACCAGATATCAAATGTTGGAAGTTCAACACTAGGTACCAGATATTGACCCTGTTTCACAGATGGAAATCAGTAAAATTATGGATAAATTCATACAGGGAGTTTGTGCTAAATCTGGAGTTAGAGATTGCTACTTCAGTCTACCTAATTTCTTTACTATTTTTTATAGGTCATATTTAAATATACAGTTATAAAACATAGGAAGTACTAAAAGTAATACTTTTTAATAATAAAAGGAAACGTATGTCCCTTGATTCCTTTGTTTTTTTTAAGAAAAAGATTCAAGCTATCACTATTTTTATCAGAAGGGTAGAATGATGGAAATTATAAAACAGAATTCAAATTTAAAAGTTATTCTTCATCACAGCATTCGGTGTGGTTAATCATAACGATACATGGGGGGGCTGAATGGAAAACAAAACTAATTGTTAAAAGAAATCAAAATCACCCTGCTCAGCTGAAAAAAAACCCCATATGATATGTTGCTTATATTAGGAACTTTTCATTTCTCATAACAAAGTTCTGAAGATGAATTTAAGGGTATAGAGAATTTCAATTCTCAATGCATATTCAAAATACTGTTTTTCTTGTTTAATGCAAACATTCCAGCACAGACCAAGACGTCCCCACACACAGAGAAGAGGATTTGAACAGAAAGCCCATCCAATTTCACATCATAAAACAGTCTCATGCTCTGGAGACAAGGTAAAGGTGATTCTAGTTCTGTCACTCAGACCACAGGGCTGGGAACCGGGGCTGTCCCCCACACTGACCTTCACTAGAATATCGATGTACGTAGCAGATGGCCACTATCAGCATGTGCTGTGCTGTTCTGACACTTCGCAACCAGCGCAGGTGCCAAGTGCCAACTCTCTGTGCTAGTTCCAGGTAGATTTGGCCTCTGGGAGCGATCCGGGCTTTCTTCAGTCAGAAGAGTCAGCACCAGTAGTTTCAGATGACTTATCACCAGGGACTTGGTGTGGAACCAACCTTCTCCTTTGTTCATCAGGGAAATTTCAGCTGAATATTAAAATATCATTCTCCAAAAGTGAGTTGAGCTCTTCACTCTCTGGAACTTCGGAGCTCTGAAACACCAAAAGGTTTAGTTGCATTTTACCTGACATGAAATATTACTGTTTTCCACAAATGTTCCAGCAGAACTGATGAGGATTTGATGGATTAATTCAGTATTTTAACTTTGCAGAACATTTAGTATGATCACAAGCTGCTTCTTCACCCCACATCAACCAATTACTTTTTCACAACACGCAAGATAATTATGTCAGAACTAAGAATGAAATTGTCATCAGTGGTAGTCCCAGACCTATAAAAAGAGGGTTCATTTTCAAGAAGGAAATACAGCTTTTTGGTTTTGTACTTTTCTATTTTGTAGTAGTAGTCTTTTTCTCCCACTGATTTCAATTTTTGATTATCTTGAAATATTTGTAAATTATAATAAATCCACTTATGTTAATAACTTCCTTCAGAACATCTGATGCACCAAAACTTACTGATACTTCTCTATTCTTATTGAAATACGGTAAAATAAAAAATGAATTGTAAATTCTATATGCTTAATCACAAATGTAGTTACTGTCAGGAAAGGTAAAAGTCACCATCTTCTTTGATAGAAGTTTTGATAATAGTTTTGGTTAAAATATTATGAAAAATCCTGGTTTTCTCTTTGAAAAAGAAAAACAGTTATGTTTCCCAGTACACTCTTCACCCAAAACTGTATTTAAAATACATTCAAATATTTTAGCCAATTCTAGTCGCAGTCCAATGGTTTGCTATACTTACATTCATAAATGGTTGCCAATTAGGACTTTGTGATGAATTATGTATGCAAAATATATTTACTTTCTATTTTTTTTCCTTTTTTCCCACCAGACAGATATATATATCTATAATTTGCATGTACATAGAGAAGGAATAGTAACAGTTTGACACAGACCCTGAAGTAAATGAGTTGTTCACACTATTTAAGTTATACACAAATGAGTTCGTTCCATAGGTCCCTCTCATTTCTCCTGTTTCCCAGGAATATCTATCCACAAACCTGTTCCCTCACTAATTAAAAGGCAATGAAGTCAGAATCCCCTGACTATGTGCTGATTACTGAGCCTCTACTCCTGCATGGCCTTCAAATCCCTGTTCTGCCCAATGTTATAAAGTGAAGTTTTGTTGTCTTTTGACATAGAAAAGGTATTTAGCAATTCTAAAGTGACTTAACTTAAAATTTCTCCATATAGATTTCCATAAGTGCTACTTAATTCTCAAATCATGTTTGAAGGATTATCTGGGACACAATCTTGATCCTTCAAGGAATGTTCTGTGAAGTCTGAAAAGGGTGTACTATTGAATCCCTCCCACCTTCTCTCCACATCCATTGGTGTGGATATCAGAGACCATAAGTTAGGGTTTTGAAGAGGAAGTAGCAGATGAAAGGAATTGGATTTCTGCTTTCAGGTGAAGGGAGAAAATCTCTGCTGGGAGGGAGTGGTCTGTTATGGATACAGAGTGTATAATCCAGGTTGGCATGGCTTGAACTCTTTTTGAATTATATATGACATTGGACTCGATGATTTTGGAGGTCTTTTTCACCCTTTATGATTCTGTGATTCTATACTTAACTGTATATTTGAACAAGTCTTAATTCTTCTCTACTAAAACAGTGCATGTGTCTACAATCTCATGAAGTGTCTTAAAAGAAGAATTAACAATTTTTTTTTCCCCAGCAACAAAATGGTCATGTCCAGTGGGATATGTTCTTCCTAAGCATCTCAAAAGTCTCTGCAAGATGCTTTATTCCTTTAACATTTGCGAAGTTTTTGTTTCTGTTCTCATGAGTCCTGCTGTTATGTTTAAAGCCGGAAAGGGCAAATGTTGATACAAACGCATTTCCATCAAAAATACCAAGCTGATCACAAAGTAATCTATAAACAAGTACCCCAGGCTCCAGAACATATATTTAGTCATATTCTGTTTTAGTGCATACCAAATGACAACCCAAACTGTATTCAGAATCCAGGAGGTTTGAACTGCTTACTCCAGAGTAGATTTTAAGGCAGTAGAATGGCGTACAGTTAAAAAGACAGAACATTATATTTATTCACTTATGACCAGATTTTTGAAGGCATTATTGCTCCTGGAATTCAAATAAAATGCCAAGGCAGAGAGTCAGATGCTTATTATCACTAATTTTAATGGTGGTTATGTGCCTTTCAAAACTAAATTTGCTTACATTTTCATCACCTTATTATAAAAAGAAAAAAACAAACAAAAAAGGAAAACCAGGATTAGATTTCCTGTCAAATCCCAAAAGTGAGCTCCTTGCAGTCATTCCTGTGCCACATCCTCTTATCAAGACTGGGCTGGAAGTGATTCAGTCCAGCTTGTTGGAGCCAACTACCAAGAACAAGAACGAGCTCTCCCCACTCTTTTTAATGTCTCCTCACTCACAGTTGAGCTCCCCTTGCTCTCCTGGCTCAGATCCTAAGTAGTGCTCCCTCAGCTGTCCCAGGGACCTGCTTGCTACCCTGCTGATGGCCCCGATGGCTTTCATCTTCTTGACACTGCCACGATGTCTGCTGAGCCCCAGCCTGCATCCATGACTCAAAAACTCTGTGTAGCAAGTGCTTCGTGCCATACGTGGAGCTTGGTCCTTGCAAAGATGAGGGTAATCCTTGTTACTGAGCTTCCTGGGAGAGAAAGAGGGGTGCTTGAATGCATCAGGGCAAGCTGCACTTCCTCTCATTGTAGGGTGTGTTTTGAAGAGTGGATATGATACTTTTTTACTTAATATGTAAGAAGGGTTTTTTTAGTAATTTTAATATTCTAGTTTGTTACCCTGATTTTATTGTAAAGAATTTTCTTCTGCACTTTATTCCTTTATTCAAATTCTTCTTTACTAAATTAGTATTATAGACTTACAAGGACTTTATAGCTATTCCATCTTTTAAATCATTTTATCTGTAAACCCATCCTATTTCATTCTTTCTATGTTAAGTTAATAAAATTATTTTAGAGATTTTGGCCCCTTTTTTTAGTTTATGCAGGGACCTGGAGTATATAGCAATTAAAATAATCAGTAAACTGCGTCCAGTGATGCAATATTTGTTATTTATACATCTCTTATTTTATAATATTCACAACTGATGTTTAGTCTTATTTTTCTAAAGATAATACTGGAAATTAAGCACAAAAAGATGATGAGATTATCTGGAGTGATGGGCACTCAAAGTGAGGAATGAACTTAAGCAAAGGTAAAACCAAAGGTTTCTAATTTTGGGTGAGAACCCCCCCTATAACACGGGTTTAGGTAACTCATTTCCTATTTTAGACAACTGTCAGCATCTCGGCCAAAGGTTATATTTAAACAAGTTAATTTAAATAATTATCTTTGGATGTTTTGATTCATTTATTAAGACAAATGTGTTGGGTCTCTGATATTAGTGTATGTTTAAGGTACTTTATCATTCTAAGCCCTTGTGTTATTACCAGGCTTACTAAAGACCATGGCTGGTATTGCTGATGAAATGGAATTGTGGTGAAACAAGGTCAACGGTCTCCTTTTGAAAGGTGTGGTACTGGATGAGAGTTCATGTATTAAATCCTTTACTCAAAATGATCAGCTCTCACAGGATTTCAGTTATGTTTTGTCCTCAAAAAGTAGTATACAGCCTGGACCAAGGAATATTTCACCAAACACTTAATTTTCATGGCTCATTTCTGACAATTATAATGGAGATATCTTCTCTGTTACTTAGGTTTTTTGGCAGAAATATGTTTTATTGCACTCCCAATTTTAAAAACTGAGAAATGAGTTTTTCTCATGTACTTCTAAACTCAAATTTTGATTACTATATTGTTCCATAATGTCGTTCACTAAAACCTTTGGGGTAGCAATATCTTCATGTTCTGCAGCTTGAACATCTGCTGCTGAAATCTCTCCTACTGAGCATCCTTTATTACAATGGATTTCTCTAAGAATCTTGATTGATTGACTCAATTTGCTGTATTGAAGCCATGGATATCTTGGTATCCTGGACAAGTCCAGTTAGCTATAGAGGCTTACAGTCTTAAGTTTAGACTTGCCCCAATAGTCATGGTCATGTATGTTATTCTCTATTTTTCTGTTCCTCTCAGGCTAGAAGATACTGAATTTTACTACTGAATAGAGTTTGCACGTACCTAGAAAGCTGTGAAGGTAATACTATTTCAGTGTTGGAAAAACATTTATATTTCTGTAATTACAAGGCTATTGGATGTAGATTTATTATACCGTTTAAGTATGACTCTTATATTGGCAAAGCAGAACAGAAATGTGGAAATTTATGTTGATTCAGGAGGATACTAAAGCACAATTGTGATTCACACCAGAAAAATGACCCCTTCAGGGCTTAATTCAGAAAGAGCTTAAATAAAAGCCGTTCTGCCAACTGCTCACCTGCTGCAGATTTAGCTTCCCACTCCATATGTCCTAAGCAAAAGCCAGTATATTCGTTGGGTGAGTGCGAAGGTGTTCAGCTAATCACTCCTACACAAGAAGAATTAAAAAGAAACCAAGAAAGAACACCGCATTGTAATTAAAAATCATTTCAATTAAAGTTTATGGGTATGTTTCATTTATTAGCTCCTCAGGAGTCTTTTGTTACGCTTTCACTTTGTGAAAATGCAATGGTATCTACGGAAGGGTAGCACTGCTCCCTAGAAGGATGATTCTTAAGTCCACAAAAGACATTAAAGATTGATTAGTTTTGTTGCTAGTGACTTTTTTATATGGATATTCACATGATGTGACTTCTTTCTGTCAAGTCTGTCACAAAACAAATTTTGCTAACCTGACTACTCATAAGAAATGAATAAAACAGTTTAGAGGTTCCACCGAAGTGGATACATTGCTTTTATTTAAATGAGTAGCTATAAATAAATTTTTATGTTATTTACCATCTTGCAATTCTTAGAACTCATAAATGAACTTTATAATCTGCAGTAGCTGTTATATGAGTGTGAATGACTGAAATGTTATAATGTTTGGTAAATGTAATATTAGCAAACACAATCAATCATTATTCAAAGCAAAACTTGATTTTCTGGAATGTTAGTTATTTGTCTGAGCCCTAGCTGGAATTTACAGACTATAATTTCCCTCTCAAATGATTTGTTTGTGCCTGGTATTAACAGGTTATTAGGAGTCTCTGTCAGCTTCCACGAGGAGTTAAAACACAAACTTGAAATTTGGCAAGTGTATTCCAGACATATAACATGTGTGTTTGTGTTCACGTTGCTGGACGTGTTTGAGTGCAGAGATGTCCCCTGGTGGGCAAGGCTGTGATATTTCTTCCCTGCACAGAATTTATAGAGGAGTTAAATCTATGCCTTGAGATGTCTTCTCTAGAGTTTGCACTGATTGCATACTTGTATGTAAATGGTGTTCAGTGGGAAATTGGGGAGATGTCAAATACTTGTCTTAAAGGGTAGAAATAACTGAGTCCATGTCATTGTCATCTTAATTTTGAGAATGTGGAGTCTTTAAGTTAAACCCCATGACATGAGTCTTGACTGTAACTGTAATTTAAATCTTGATTCCTCCTCTAGATTTCATCACTCAAAGATGTGACTACTATCTTGGCATTTGTATTTTTCCTGGCAAGGTCTCATGACTTAGAGAAGAGCATAGATCACCTAATTAGAGGGGCATCTGGAACCACTCTTTATGTGCCAGGTGAGGGGAAAAAAGGTTCGAGAAAATACATTCATGAAAGCAAAGAAGGTTGATTTTGCACTGCCTGAGCTGCTGAGTCCCCTAAGAATGCTTAAAATTAGGGTGCAACACATGCTGGAATTCAAGATATTGTGCTTTAAAAGGCCCTGGCAGGTCCCACACCTTTTGAAGAGCAGTGACTATGTGGGATGGACATGAAAAAGAAAATACTAGCTAAAAGTGTTCCTAATCAACATTTTTTAGTACTGAAGCTTCCTATGTGGTCAGTTAATGAAATACCAGTGGTATCCTGAAATAATTAAATGTTTTATTAGCCAAGAGGTCCTCAATGCTATTAAAAGTATTTATAAAATTAATTTGAATGTTACTGCAGCCTGTTAGTGTCTTCACTTCTGACATATCATCGATATACTGTTCTACAATCTAATGTTATCTAGCAAAAAATAGCACTAGAACTAGAGAACTACTTCTTAGCAGAATTTGAGAAAAGGTTTTTAGTTGAGTTGGCTTTGGAGAATAAGAAAAGGACAGCTTATTCTAAAAATGTATAGTTCCTTGTATTCTCTGTATGTATTAACATGTTTTATATAGGTAAAGAAAAAAATTCTAATAAATGTAGCAAGGAGGAGCCAATAAAAGCATTAATTCTTATATATATATGTATATATAGGTCTGATGACCAGGGACATTTTAAAAAGTGATAAATATAAATTTATGCATCTTTATTGAACTTTACTTCCCCAAATTTTCATGGTATTATGCTCCCCATACTATAAAAAAATTATTCACTTATTATTACCTCCCTTTGTCTGGCTGTTTTCTGCCATGTCCTTGGAATCTGCACCTCTGACTCCACAGAGATGTCCCTTTCCAGAGTACTAAATCAGCACAAAATGTGTCACTTTTTGTCATTACTGTGTTGGGGCAGCTTCCTGCCATGCATGGGCACCAAAGTAACCCAGGACAGGGCAAGGGATGCAGACAAAGGAGCTCACAGTGGTGAGGGGGAGGTGTCAGCATGGAAAGCTGCATCCTTGGCCCATAAACTGGGGGACTGTCTGAGCACTTCTCTAGAGACTTCTTAATCAGGGCTGAAATGTCACAGAGATTACGCTGGAGGTAAGGTACATTCCGGAATGATTTTGGGCTTCATTTTGCTGCCGCTGTTAATGCAGACTGTCTTTTTCCCATGAGGGGAATATTTCACTTCAGCAGGATTATCAGTTTGAAGGAGCGCTGTTTCACACAAGTGGTCCTGTTTCAATAAACCCTGTTTGACAGTGAAGGCTACAGCATTCTCCTGTGCTTTCTGAGACTGCACAAGGATAGATGTGTCTGGGCTATTTACACTTCTTCCTGTCAGATTAATTTCAAGGAGTCGGGAGCATTAACAACTCCTTTGCTTAGAGTACTGGTAAGGATTTCTGTCTCCCTCTCTTCCATGCCTCTAATAATTGCCTAGCTCCTGGTTGAGGACTGTAGACCACTAGTGCTGCACTGAGATACCAAACTGATGGTGTCCCTGAAACACCTGTGCGACAGAGAGGAGGGGAAAAGCCACACTGGGTAAGGGAGCTCCCATCTTCTCTACTGCTTGGAGGGAAGGGATAATTCCACCCAGGTTAGGGACTGGATGGTGGTATGTAGGGGAGGGCAAGGAGAGGAGGCAGCAAAGCTCCGAATCACAGACTTCATGCTCAGTGAGTGGGGCATGAATCTCTTGAGCATAGGAATTAATCATTTTCTAAGACTAAATGTTAACAAAAAAAAAAAAATATATAGTCATAAAGACAGCTACATATCAGTCTCCTTGCCTCTTCAAGAGATCGTAACTCTGCCAAAAACTCATAAACTATATATATATATAATTTTCCCATTGTTTTGGAATCTTCCATGTTATGTGAAGGCTTGTATGTCAATGGACCAGGAAGGTCAGCCCTAAACTGTGTATTCCTCGGGAACATTTGTCATGCTGTTAAATAACAACCTGTACTGTGGAAGAGCCGTTATTTGAATTATGTCCATACATGTTAACTAAAACTGGACTGTTCTTTCTGTATATATTTAACAGTCAGAAAATCTCATTGATGTCAGATGTTATATAAATTACCAAGTATTTTGAAAGTAGTCTTGTTTTGTACAAAGCTGTTTTGCTGACTCCCTCCTATCCAAGGTGTTCCTATGCTGATAGCATCTTGTCCTCTTAAGTGAATTTCTTGTAAAAAGATTATGTCAGCTTTCTTCTGTTTCAAAAATTTTTTGTGGTTATAACTCTAAGCCATTTATGTTCCCCACTACAAATTCAATTATCTGGTTTGCCATAATTCCCCTCTGTAATATTTGACCATTTTGTATACTATACAATGCCATTGTCAAGTTTTAACATAACTATAAAAAGACTGTCATATTCTAAAACTATTTGGAGGTGTTGATTTTTAAAGGGATTAATATATCAATATAACCCTGAAAAACCTACTAGAATAATTTGCATATATTTACAGTTTATCTCAGTTTCTCATTAACAGGCTCTGTTGATTTCTTCCGTTGCCATTGAACTACTTATCCATAAAAACAATAAAATTAATTATTTGCGACAAAAAGGAAAGATGGGAAGTTGAAGCAATAGAGGTAAACCACACAGTTGTGGCTAAACTGGTATAAGTAAGAAAGACCAGCAGGATGTGAATGTTTCTTTCCTTTTGTGGTATGCAGATATGACTATCCTGGTAAAATAAAATAAGAAGTGTGCGTTGGGTTGTTTGGGTTTCTTTTTCCCTTGAAAAATTCTATTACTGGCCAGTCATCACATCCAAATATCCCTGGCTGATGGAATCTGACAGGATCGCAGCCTATGGGAATATGTCTGTAGGCCAGTAATTTTTTTTTTGTTCTTGTCAGAAATACTCAAAAGGGTAAGGCCATCTGCTTTCCAGCAATTAGATACTCCCCTTTCAATTGTAATATGTGAGTCATAATTTATTCATCCCAGGGTAAATGTATACACTAGCAGTATGGTGGAAATAGAGAGAACTAAGCCTGGCAGAGGAATAAATAGCTCTGCTTTGCCTCATCCCACCTACACAGATAGTCAGCGTGTCATACTGCCTGTCCCTTTGAGCCTGCCTTCCCAGTCCCCTCCTCCTGCTCTGGGGCATGAAAGAAAGCTATTGTTGCCCAGTTACTGGAAGATCTCTGAAGGACTGTGGTTACTTGGTTTAAAATTTTCAGTGGTCCATGAAGATGTAAGATGGTTTGTCTGGTTTGGGGCAGTAACACATCTGAAAACAGTGGAAAGAATATTGAGCAGATACAGCACAACCAGTGTGCAAGACAGAGTATGAAGGAAACCAAGGCAAACAAGTGGAAATGTGGGCCAATAAAGGAGATGTTTTTAATCTCAGTGTCACCCAGCAAATAAAATTTGTTGCTGCTGCTATCCAAAGGCCACAGGCTTTGCATTAATCAGAGGCAGGGCTGTGAGGTGCTACATGGCTGTGCACTCTCCTGTGGGTGGTATCTCCAGCAGCATGGGTCAGGGGGTGAAGGGGTTGTGTACCCTGATCCCAGTGGGCTGCCCCTTGGGCAGTAGCAGTCTGGTGGGTGCCCAGGGGATGGAAAGATGCTGGTGCAGGTTGCAGACCGCACATGGGCATCGTGCGGAGGAAACAGCAATTTTCTCTTGTGAAAACCCACATCATCCTGGAGGAAGGCTGATGTCATCAACCTTGGGGCCAGGAGGGTGTCTGGAAAGTGAGTGTAACACTGGCCATAATTAGTAGTTTATTAGTAGGTCTTCTTATATAACAATTTATGTTGTCACTGATGAGGCTTTATCAATCAGGATGTGAGGTGTTGATAGTATTAAAATTGGACTAACAATTACTACTCACTGTAACATGATCAGGCTGCTAAAACATGAATTAAAGAAACAGCAAATTCTTGGGTCCATGTGTATGGTATGTTCCCTTTTTCCCCATGATGAGGTTTTGAGTGCTACCAGCGGAAGAGCTACCTGCTGGAGTTAATTCCATGTGAGAATGAAAAATTTGACTTTGAACCACTTACTGTAGGAGTAGCCACATTTAAAGATCCCAAGCTAACAACAAAATAAAGAAGAAAAGTCTTGTGAATATTAAGCCTCTAAAATTAAGCTGAATCTGTCCTCTTAACTGTATTTCTACATAAATGGTAATTATAAAATTTAAAAGGGTGAGAGGTCAAGTAAATATTTCTCTGGGGGAAAACTCTGGCTCCAAGTTCTTTTGATATTCAGAAAAATTCTGATACAAATCTAATCAGAAGTGTCTGGCTATTGCTTTGTAATAGTCAAATAAAAGAAAATATCACAGATAGTCTGCTTTGAATGTTGGAGAGATTCAGAAAATTTTATCCCACTTCAATTAAAAATGTGAGAATTTTACCAGGTATTTGAAAAATTGTTCAAAGCAATAGTGCATAACTTTTATGAACACACACTGATCAAATTTAATTTGATGGAACCGATTTTAAAAAAACATTTATCCTGGATATAGATGCAACTCTTCCTAGAAACCAGTCTTCAGTCTATCATTTGCTTGCATGACATAGGAGATACTGAAGAAGTGAATTCAGGGACTAAAAATATCACAGAATATTGATCAGAATTAAGATCAGTTCCAACAGAGCAGGTCTAGGAATTAGAGTGCTCCTGGGAGAAATTAGCAATACTTGGTCATCAGAGAAGTCAATGGGCTAGACCCTGTGCTTCTGTAGATTAGCACTGAAATCAATAAAGCTCTTACTTTGTCACAGCTTTTGCTGCTGTTAAATTAAGGTAATATTTATGACAACGCTTTGTGGTGTTCTGTCTCTTGGAAACGTGCAGGTGGTCAGACGGGGACTGTGTGTGGTAGAAATGCATCATGAAACATTGGGCGTGAAATGGAGGAGAATAATGGTGAAGACGACATGGTTATAGCTGTACATACTTGATCTGGAAGTACTTCAGCAGCATATTGTCCCCTCAACAGACTGAACTGTTTAAGAGAGGAGGCAGTGCATGGAGCCTTAATGCAGCATTTTCCGTCTGCTGTGTTGTTGGAGGTTGGCATTAATTCCATAGGCTCGTGATTTAGCACTCTCCACACCTGATGTTTCGTATGCACCCCCCCGCACCCATCAGTTGCAGTGGAGACTGGAATTTGTCTTGCTTTAGGTGAAACAAAGTGATTTTTACAGACATATTAAATAGCAGAACAGATTGCAAAACTCCGGGCTAGATATCACTAGGAGCTTAAGAGACTTCTTCAGGGCAATTTTTTTCTACTTCACTTCATAAGTAGGATGAGGTAAACACCTACCCTTTATGAACAAACATCGCTTTATGTAAACCCACAGACAGGAGATATTTACTTACAAAAGGAAGTTAAAGCCTGATAGAAATGTGATGTGTATTACCTCTACCTTAATGGAAATGTGAGGATTTGCTTTCATTTTATAGAACGAACTTTCTTCCCACAAATTCTTGGAAAATATACTTCTTCCTTTAAAAACTTCAGTCTAACTGAATTGAGGTTACAACCCTAAAATGTTTCCTAACACTAATCTCACATATTACCAGGGTGATAATAACATTCTTCAGCTGAGAGTGGTGAAAAGCGAACAGGGAATAGGATTGCTGATCTTTCATTTTTGTTCTTTCAGTCACCTTTTCTGAATATACATGCCATTAAATCTTTAGCCTAGGAAGTAGAACAAAGATTTATTGCCTCAAAGTAGAATTTCCCAGAGACCAAAATTACCAGGTTGCTGGTTTATCAAAAAGGGAAGAAATGCATGAGATCTACCTTGTCTGCTACAGTAGTATTTCAATACATGCATGTAGTATTTCAAAATATAAATCTTGAAAATTATATATTTCCTTCTCTCACCTGAAGTCCTAATATGAAACACTCATTTGAAATTTCATATTAAGTGTCATATATTTTTCAGTTTACATTTGTGTTTTGCAAATGACAGGCTCTTAAGTGAAAGCCAAATTCAAGTAAGCATTGGCAAAACTTTTTTTGTACTTATTATTTATTTTAATATATGATTATTTTTATGAAAAAAACCCATAGTCTTGATTAGTTCTTTACTCATCTGCCTTAAATACAGTGGTTCAGATAATTTGCTGAGACTTAAGTTTAAAATCAATATTTGGCATTGCTTATAGTACTTTCCATGTATTTGGGACAAGGTAAGTGAGAACCGAAGAGCTGTCCCATTCACTTAAAACTCCTTGCTCATACAGTGAAACTGCATACTTCTATTAATGTACAGAAGGCTTAATGACTGTGTAATTGTGAAAATTAGGGTATTTCCCCAAAACATGGAAGGAGATCCTAGCTGTTGACCACCTAACTAGAAATGTCAGCTATCACTAACCAAACAGAGACAAACCAAGTGGCTTAAGTGCTGTGTAAGCAGGTATCGTCAGTTGACTCTGCTTGCATTTTGCAGAATTCAATCATCAAAATATTTTTCCCCCAATGCATTTCTTTTTCATGCTTGGAGAAAACATCATAAATCCATTAGGCATATTCCAGTGGTGCCTTCAAAAAAATAATTTGGGTGCCATCATGCTGTTAAATGGTTGTGTGTTCGCATCTTTATAATATTATAGAGCTTTAGTAATTCTTGACCCTGATAAATTAGTTTTGTTTTCTACAGTGAATGTCACAAAAGAAATTTCAAAATTGTATCTCATTCAAAAAATAAATAAAAAGTAAAAGCTGTTGAGATTAACATCTGAACGCATTTATAGTAATTTAAAATGTCTGAGCTACGGTGTTTGGACCACCATTTGCCAAAAACAACTAAGCGTATGAGACGTCAAGACGTGGCAGTGCAGGTTAATTTACTTAATTGTTTCACATTATTAATTTAGTTTTGTTTCAAACCTTGTATTTGTTTTATATCTTATAGTTCAAATTTAAGAAATGCTTGTGCTAGATTTCTGCCATTTTCACCTCCACCAATTGCTTCAGTAGAAGATTTTGCCTCTTGCTCAAACCGCGGTTATGCCATCCTGCTCTCATGATTGCACAAGCACTAAGGTATTCAGTCAACTTATTCCAAATCACAAATTCAAATACCTTTCAGTTTTGAATTTTGCCACCAATGTTTATGTCTATTCAGAACTCAGAAGCAATTTTCATTATGCCCTGTTTTTTGCCATCTCATCTTTTTCAGGTGGCTTCATGGAATAATTAAGAAGCAGGGTGCTACCTAATAAGCCCGGGATTGTTTGAATCTATTTTAAAATACCATTAATTTCTCTTTATGTGGTTTAGCTTTTTAACTTAAATCTGTAATCAATTCATGAAGGAAGCCAAGCCCAGACTTTAAAAAAAGTAAATGTATGAGTAATTCAGTGACAGCATTTATTCACCTATGATTGGTACAGCGTAGTTGACACAAATATCTTTTCTGCGTCCATGTTTACAAACATGAAAACAGCCCATTTGTGGTGCGTCTGGGAAAACTAATTCAATCTCACACAAACAAGGAATATTCTTGAAATATCTGTTGCCAATTTATAGAAATATTTACCTTGCTCAGGTGTTGGAAGTGGATTTTAGTTCATCATCTCATCTGAGGCAATAGTATCAAAGGCAGGAAAATCTCTCTAGAAATGTAGAAGACACATTCAGCCTTGATGCAAGGTAAAGCAAGATTACGGACTCCTTGGTTAGTGAGAACCCTGTGTCAGGACTGTGATGTTGCCTGTCTTCTCTCTTTCTTTAGTGCATTGGTTACCTCTTGGAGCCAAGAGGTGATTTCTGTTCTTCTTGTTTCTATAATCTGTGTCATTCAGACTTGTTGTAGGAAGAGTAGCACGTACTCATTTCTAGTTATTCCTGTCATGGTTTCTTTATGCCTCTTCAGGGAGCGGAGTGATTTCAAAGGACTCCAGGGCAGGTGGAGAATTTCGGTCCACCATTCAGGGCGTGGAAGGTAGGGGAGGGAATAATGAGGTACTGTTATGATCTTGGGTAACCAATATACAGCCGCTGAAGTTTAAGAGGTTTGGAATGGACCTTAAAGATCATATAGTCCAAGCCCACCCTGCTATGGGCAGGGACACCTCCCACTAGACCGGGTTGCTAAAGGCCTTATCCAACTTGTCTTTGAACACCCCCAGGGATGGAGTACCCACAACCTCCCTGGGCAACGTGTTTCATTATCTTACCACCCTCACAGTAAAAAAAATTCTTCATAATATCTAACCTATATTTCCCTCTTTTACTTTGTAGCCATTACTCCTGGTCCTATCACTACAGTTCCTGAGGAAGTGTCCCTCCCCCACTTCCTTGTAGGCCCCCTTTGGTTTCTGGAAGGTTATTCTGTCCTCTCCCTGCAGCCTTTACTTCTCCAGGATGAACAGCCCCAACTTTCTCAGCCTGTCTTCATAGTGGAGGTGCTCCAGTCCTCATCAAATTTGTGGCCCTCGTCTGGACTTGCTCCAACAGTTCTGTGTCCTTATGTTGGGGACACCAGAACTATAAGCAGCACTCTAGGTGGGGTCTCACCAGGGCAGTGAAGAGGGAAAGAATCATTTCCTTTCACCTGCTCACACTCCTTTGGTTGCAGCCCAGGATTTCCTTGGCTTTCTGGGCTGTGAGGGCTCACTGCCAACATATGTTGAGTTCGTCATCAACCGTCACTCCCAAATTCTTCTCTGTGGGGCTGCTCTCAATTGCTTCTCTATCCAAGTTGTTGGTGTTCCTGGGATTGCCACAACCCAGGCGTCAGACCTGGAACTTTGCTTTGTTGAACTTCATGAGGTTTGCATAGGCCCACTCTCAAGCCTGCCAAGGTCCCTCTGGATGGCATCACCTCTCTCCAGGGTGTCAGCTCCTCACGCAGCTTGGAGTTACCAACAAATTTGCTGGGGTTGCACTTGATCCTACCATCCCATGACATCAACAAAGATGTTGAAATGTATCAGCTCCATTACCAGCCCCTGAGGGATACCACTGGTCACTGGTCTCCATGTGGACAATGAGCTGATGACCACAACTCTCTGCATGTGGCCATCCAGCCAGTTCCTTGTGCACTGAATGTCCATCCATCAAATCCATGTCTCTCCAATTTGGAGACAAGGGATGGTAACAAATGTTTTGCATAGGTCCAGCTGGGTGACATCAGTTGCTCTGCCTCATTTGCTAATGCTCTAGGCCTGTCATACCTAGAAAAAAAAAATTTGTCAGGCATGATTTTGCCTTTGTAAAGTCATATTGGCTGTTACCAATCACCTCTTTGTTTTCCATGTGTCTTAGCATAGTTTTCAGGAGAATCTGCTTCATGATCTTGCACAGAGGTGAGACTGGTCCACACTTCCTCAGGTCTTCAGTTTTCCTCATTTTAAAAATTGGGGTTATATTTCCCTTTTTCTGAACTTCAGGGACTTCACCTGGCTGCCATGACATTTCAAAAATCATGGATAGTGGCTTAGCAACTTCGTCTGCCAGCTCCCACAGGACCCATGGATGAATGTTATTTGATCTGATAGACTTGTGCATAACCATGTTCCTTAGATGGTCTCGAACCTGATCCTCTCTACAGTGGGCTCAGGGTCTTCATTTTCCCAGTCCCTGCATTTGCCTTTCCTGACTTGGGTGGCATGGCTGGAATACTTGCTGTTGAAGACTGAGGCACAGAAGCTGTTGAGAACTTCAGCCTTTTCCTTGTCCAGGGAAACCAGGTCTCCCATTTCCTTCCAGAGAAGGCCCACATCATCCCATCTTTCTTTTGCTTGCAACATATCTACAGAAGCCCTTCCTGTTATCCTTGATATCCCTGGCTAGACTCAATTCTAACTGAGCCTTGGCTTCCTCCACCTCGTCCCTAGCTTCCAGCGCAATTCCCTTGTATTACTACCAGGCCACCTGCCCTTGTTTCCATTTCCTTAAAGCTTCTTTTTTTTTTTGCTCTGAATTTTCTCAGCAGCTCCTTATCCATCCTTGGAGGCCTTCTGGCCTTTTTTCCCAATTTTCTCCTTGCCAGGATGCATTGCTCCTGAGTTTGGAGGAGGTGATCCCTGAAATTCAGACAGCATTTTTGGACCTGTCTGCCCTCCAGGGGTCTATCCCATGAGACTCTACTGAGGAGGTCCTTGAAGAGGCCAAAGTCTGTTCTCCTGAAGTCTAGGGCAGTGAGCTTGTGGTGCGCTCTCCTCACTGCCCTCAGTAACTCAAACTTCACCATCTTGTGGTCCCTGCAGCCAAGGCTGCCCTGGAGCATCGCATTCCCCACAAGCTTTTCCCCATTGATGAGCACAAGATCCAGCATGGCATTTGTGTAAGGAGGTTGTCATTGACCCACTTGAGGAGCCTCCAGGATTGCTTGTGCCCTGCCCTATTGTCCATCTAACAGATGTCAGAGTGGTTGAAATCCCCACGCGGACCAGGGCTTGTAAACATGAGGCCACTCCTACCTGCCTGTACAGGGCTTCATTGACACTATCCTCCTGATCAGGTGGCCTATAGGAGACCTCCACTAAATATCCCCTGTCCCTGCTCTCCCCTTAATCTTGACCCACAAGCTCTTGGCTGGCTCCTCATCCTTCCCCAGGCAATTCCGTACTCTCCAGCTGGTCATTGATATAGAGGGCTACAGCCTTCTCCACCCGCTATGTGTATTGGGGAGTAGCTCAACTAGAGGCCCCAAGAGTTTGGGAAATTTTACTGTTGAAGTCCTTTGTGGTGCAAAAGTGTTCTCCCTTGCAACAAGACATATAAGTTGGAGTCTTGATAACTTTGAGAATTAATGACTAGAAACTGTCCTGATAGTTTAACTAACTGACAGTAGGCTCCAGACCAAAATTTTTCTGAACTATTGAGGAAGTGCAATATATGATGAGTTTCTTATATTTTTATGTGATGACTATCTTATAACTTTGTCCTTGCCGTTGCCAAGAAACTATATGGTTCCCCTCTGTAATCAGGAGTGCCTGGAGGGCAATCCTCCTGTTCATTCACAGCACATTTCCTTGTCAGCAGGGTTGTTTTTAATAACATTTCCACAAAAGGGAGAATAACAGCACTGTGGGGTTTGTAGGACCTCTCTGGAAATTTGTGGCATTTGTTTGTTTAGGATCTTCATGATTGTTCTGGCATTTGCTCCAGATTGAGGATCATGAAGCACCATGTCTGAGAAAATAATCAGTATCTTATCTAAATTAAAATCTAAATTAAATCTATGTGCCTTGCAGTTCAACCTTTTCTTTTCTGTGTCTGTTTTATTGTTGGGCTGAATTCACACTTGTTTCAAAGAAGGTGCAGAAATGCTAAAATCTCCAAGAGAATCAGCCAGAACAAAGCGATCTATACAAAGGAATCATAAGAAAAAATAGGAAGAGCAAGTTCAGGTATCATATTAGTCTGTTCTCATCATTTTCCTTCCTTTTTACTACAGACATGACATGATAGGAATGCTGGATACTACTACTGCTGGTAGGCTTTAAGCTGACTGAGAAAAGTAGGAAAATCATGCCTAGGTTTGCCAGGCTGTTTAATTTAAATTTTTCTATATAATTGTAGGGATCACCCAGGAAAATTAAACATGACATTCCTTTTTAATTGGCACCTACCTTTCGAAGTGGGTAAGTACAGCTTAAGCACAAGCTGTAAGTATTTCTGAATACAAACAAACAAACAAACAAAAACAACATAAAAGGGTGGTAGACACCATCTGTCTTCCAAACTATCAAATTACTCTAACAAATGAAATGTAAAATGTGAGTATTGACAGGGCTCTGCCCAGGTCTGTAGATCAGTCAGACTGATCCTGCTCCACACTTGGCAGAAGTGGCTGCATGTTTGCTCCTTCATGCTGGTTGAGGACCCATACCTCAGGAGCTCCCATTCCATTGAGCAGGCACGGAGGGGCCCTTCAGCCAGCCACTGCCCTTTCAGGGGGCATATTGATGCTTTGGAAATTCGAAGTTTGACATCATTTGCTCTTCTCTGTCCTTCCATAAAGGACATTGTGTATCTCCTTGGAAAAGTGTTATGAAAAATCCATGCTATTTTAGTACCTAGCAGAGAACATGTTTGTATTCAGTTTGCAGTCAGGAATAGGTTATGTCAAAGATTTATTTAACACTACCAAAAGCAGAGTGCTATAGTATATCTAATTAAAAACAAAGTGTACCAGCTTTAGCTAGTTCAAAGCCAGAAAGTATTTTAATATTCTCTGTGTATGCCATACTATATTCTGCAAAAGTATAATGTTGCTGCTAACTTTGTTTTAATCTAATGTTCTCACTGTTGGAAACAAATGCTCAGGAGCTCTGGGAAGTTTGGCAGGTTAGATGCTTTCTTTTTTTCACTCCTCCTCTTCTGGACTGTGTGGGAAAAAAACAGTCATTGTTCTTTGGAGTGCAGCGTAAAACCAATAGTCAGCAATTGAGAATTGGCTTGTAAGTTTTTAAGAGCCTTTTTCATATTATGTTGATGTATACATACAATTTTTATTTTCATGTTTATAGTGAGTCTGCAGGGAGAAAACAAAGCAAAAAATAAGCCTTTTGTGTAATGTCTCAGACTACACCCACTTTATAGAACATGAAGTAGGTGTAGTATATTTGGGGCAAACAAATACAACAGGCCAAGGTCTTTAGATGCAATGCTGTCTTGGTTCTGATTGGAGTGAAGTAATTTTCTTCATAACAGCCAGTATGTTTTGGGCTTCATAGAATCAAGAATGGTTTGGGTTGGCTTGGTTTTGGTCAGAAGACCACCCAGTTCCAATCCTTCTGCCACGGACAGGTAGGAACACCTTCCACTAGATCAGGTTGCCGATTTATGTAAAGCAGTGCTGGTAACACATCAGTGTTTTGACTTCTGCTGAATAGTACTTGTACAGTGTCAAAGATTTCTTTTAGTGTTGCTCTCTCCCCTCCAGCTTGTAGGCTGGGTTGGGCAAGAAATTGAGCTGGGACAGTGCCAGGACAGCTATCCTGAATTGGCTGAAGGGATATGCCATGCCAGATCACATCATGATCAGCAAAGAACTGTGCAGAGCAGAGCTGTTGGTTCTTAGAAACTGCTTGGGCACTGTTCTGCCTGTGCTGATGCCGTGATGATTTTTTGCCTTTTCTTTTATATAGCTTTTCTATAGCTTTTATGTATCCTCAGTGCTTTTAGCATGCATGCTAGTAATACCTTAAGCTCTATAATTTAGCATAGTCCTAATATACTATTAAGCCGGGAGACCAAACATCCTGGAGGCCTCGCAGTTGGAAGCCAGAAAGTCCTACGCTATCCTGAGAAACCAAGGTCCTTTCTACAACACATCCTGTAAACTAAGATAGGTCTATCCAGGATGGAATTCCTTGGGATGGGAGGATATCACGCTAATTATTTAAGCTTCTCATTGAGGAATCTTTGATAGATATGCTAATTTTCAATGTCTATAAATTGCATACACAATCTATGGTGTGTGTGCATTTCGGCGCATGCCACCTTGGTGAAGTGGTGCACCTTTAAGGATCCTTAAATAAATACCGAGGTAAAAACCCCTTTTTCCCTTTACTGTGTCTGGCTCTTAATTTTAAGACCAGGAAAAGAAAACAGTTGGAGGTGGTAAATGGTTGCCTTTGTATCACTTTTTTCCATCTCTTCACTTACTAAACTGTCTTTCACCATGACCTGAGTTTTCTTGGTTTTTGCTCTCCCCTGTCCCACTGGGGTTGTGGACTGGGGAGAGGCCAGCAGTAGTGTGGGTCGGACAGGTGTTGACAGCACTGACCACCACAACTGCTGAAGCTCTGTAGTGTGAAGCCTCTACAAAGGCAGGTAGAAATATCTTCAGGAGAAATGTATGTGTCACCTAGAATATTTTTTAGAGAGACAGTCAGGAAGTACTCGAATAACTATGAATTGTCAGCTTTTAAATCAAATGTGAAGGAACACTGCTTCAAGACCTAGCTGTTTGTCTGTGAAGAATTTTTTTTTTTTTTATTAATCATGCACAGACAGAAGAATTTCAAAAGTTTACAAGTCACTGCAACAAACCTACTACTAGTACAGCTATGGGCCTCTGTGTCAAAAATAGGTGAAAATAAATCAGCAGTGTATTTTACTACTTCTTATTGTTTGATAGTGAAAGAAAGAGAAGATTTTCTTTTTCTATCAGATTATTTTTATATTCTTCTTTTCCCAGGTAGAAGAATGATACATAGTCCCTTAAGAATAATTATGATTGCAGAAACTAATTGGAATCTTCCAGGAGCTTGTTACCTACAATCATGTGTTAAATATACTCGTCCTAAGACAGATAGTTAGAATCACTGGTAAGTTTGTTTAATTTGCTGTTTGCATAAAATTGCACAGCATTTACACTTTCTGTTTTCATGTAGTTTCACTGAAAAGCAGTGGTTTGGCTAGTAGTTGTTTGAACTTAGAAAAAAAAACAAAAACAAAAAATCCCAAAAAACCCCAGAAACAACAACAAAAAAACCCCCACCAAAACAGAAAAACAACCCACCACCAAAATGCAATAAAACAGTTCCAAAGACAAAATACATCAAAGAAGTTTAACAGTAAGAAATGAAGTGGAAGCAATTTCTGTGTTTCAACCAGTCAATCCATTGAAAGTTTAGCCAGAAAATGAGAGAAGACACTGAAGAGCCAATTAATTATCATTAGAGGGTATTGTTTCCTTTTCATGTTGTGTTATAAAACATCCAAGGTGCAGTGGTAATGCAAGGACCTTAGACACACAAACTGATTTTCTGCTTTATCTTTTCTCCTATCATCCATTCAGTATGACCCATTGATGCTGCAGTAACTGCATTCACTAATTACTTAACTATTCTTTGTGCACTTCCATCAAAATTGTTCGGCTCAAAGGGCAGACAGGGAAAGATTTCAAAGAGGTTTTCTGAGAGTCAGACCCGAAAATCTTATATACTGAACTTTGTCTTCAATTGATTTTGCAAAACGCAGTTGCCCCTTTCTCTGAAATTCAGCAATTATTTTTTCAGTGATAGGCAGGGCTTATGCAATCAGTGATGGTTCGGATGCAGACTCCTTTCAAGCACTACAAAATCTAGATTTTGAAGCAATTATTCCCTTAGGCCTTAAGTATTGGGAATTGTGCCATCCCTAGCTTTTTTCCTCATTGCAAGAGGGAGTTTCTCAAAGAATTACATTTTGTGAATGAAGAAAATGCTCAACATCCTGATACTTTGTCTGACTTGCCAAGCCCATTCAGTGTCTAAAATAAGACTACAGTTGTTTGAGTTCAGTTTCACTGTAACTTCCTATAATGATAAAACCTTATGGCCTGTAAGAATGAACTGCTGTACACTTGGCAAACTGTACAGCTGCCGGAGCACGTTCAGAGTTCCCTCTTTGTGGCATAGTGAGATATGTGCTGTGGCTAAAAACTGCATCATATTTTCTTCCTCTATGCCAGTGAAAATGTTATGTGAGAGACCCTCTTGTTACACAAACACAGTGCCTCACCTGCAGATTCTAACCTGATGTAATACTAATGTGAATGACAGTAAAGACTAAAGCAGGAGAGTTTGCTGAATGCATGATTTATTTTAATCTGCTGAGTTGCTCAGCAGATTTCATCATAAAAATGCTATAAATTATAAAAAATGTGCATTTTTAATGATTTTATATATATATATATATATACTAATATAAATAAAAAAATGTTCTCGCAGGCTTTCTCCAGATAATGTTTTCTCCTTCTGTAGCAAGGCTGCTAATCTGAAAGCATATCCTGCTTGTGAACAGGCCTTCATTTTCAGGGTTAGGGCTCCACTTATTCTCTTTATAGCCGTAGTTCCTATTCATTTCATTTGCATTTTCTGAAATAACAACCTTCTGAAAATGCTTTTGGAGTTTAGCTTTCTTACTCTTGTGAAAAATAATTTAAGTACAATACCAAAAGATTGCTTTAAAAATTATGAAGAATGATCAACAACCAGGAAATTTGAATTATAAAGTACAGACTTGAACAGGCTTACACAAGGAACTACACAATTCACTCACTTGAGTGTCCTTGGGTGGTCTCTCTAAGGACTTTATTGACTTCCTCATGTTCGGGAAGGAAACAATTGTTTGCCTCTGCTTCTCTAAGTGGTAGGCAATGGCATTCAGGTTGCCATCTGCAGAGGTTGGTGAGCTGGAACTGAGCCCACTGAAGAGTGGAATTCATTTGAAAAGCAGAAAGGGATCCTGTATGTGCCTGGTAGCATGGTGTGCTCTGCTTTCTTGAGGGCTGAGCAAGGTTTCTCAAAGTTTTAAAATGAGCTGCCCTGGTAGCCAGACCACTTTTCTCACATCTTCTCCTCGCATTGGCAAGAAGGTATGAGCTGACATTAGTTAGACCAAGTAAAGGAATTAATTAGAAGCTGACTCTGAGCATGCACATATTTTTCATACACTGTAAATCAAATTTTCCTTATTTGAAATTGTGTTGAAAGATTATGTACTCAGTAAAAAAAAAAA
The DNA here is from genome assembly GCA_013398055.1 of Ifrita kowaldi. Taxonomy (NCBI): domain Eukaryota; kingdom Metazoa; phylum Chordata; class Aves; order Passeriformes; family Cinclosomatidae; genus Ifrita; species Ifrita kowaldi. Next base: position 286,412 of record VZRS01003131.1, read on the forward strand.
AAAAAGGAAATGTAAATACACTAACTGGTGTAAAGTACTATACAACAATGCTGCACAACATCTGAGAGGCCCCACATTTATCAGAACACGATGTCCATGTAGGATGCTCTGTTGCATTTTGCAGTGTTGCCTCTTTGAAAAGTCCTCCTCTTACATGAACAGGTGTATTACACTCAAGAAGAGCTAATGATAAAGATTTCCTGGCAGCAGATTCTTAAATATGGAATGTGATGTTTAGCATGTATAAGGTAGCTAATCTGTACAAGAAACACATTACTTAATAAGCTGTAGATTTGGGTATTGCATGATAAAGATGGCAACTCATGAATCAATTTATAGACATAAATACATTATTGCTCAAGAAAGAAGCCCTGAATTTTACTTTTTAAATTAAAACAATGGTGTGTTGCAGTAATTTATTTGATTGCTCTTCAGCTATCTGACACATGGTGAGATTACTGAAGTATGGAGCCAAACAACCAACTCCACATTTAGTTTTGTTTATTGAAACAACGAAGGGGTATTAATGATAAAGTACAAAAGTGTGTAATAGAAAGTAATGTACTGTGAAATAAATTTATGTTTGGAAATCAAGAAAAATACAATAGAAGTTCAAGACTTAGATGTATTTGGAATCCACTTTATCTTGTTTTTATAGAAGAATGGTTGTGACATACAGGCTATGAAAAATTACAGGAATGTGTTATGAAATCAAATTAATTTACAAAAAGTCAAATACTGCCTTCAGGCTTTTCTTGCAGTACAGGAACTGGAAAAAGGGTTGGACACACGCTACGTAATTATTTACTCAGGTATTCATTTTCATATAATATATTTTTGTATTCTGTATTTTAGGAAGCCAGTGATAGTGACTGTTTCTTAAACTTGAGTCGGGGACACACAGAGAAATATTGGTAAGGGATATGATTTCAGCATGGTAATAATAATGAATTATCACTTTAAAAAACCATTGAAATTCATGCATGTATCATGTGCTTCCACATTCTTCATAGACACTTATCACAAGTCAAAACTCATCTCTCTTTTAAATAAAGGAAGTGTTTCTTAAACCTTTTTTTTCCCCTAAAACTAATAGAAATGTAACGACATTAAATTACTGGCAGAAAAGACAGCTTGGTGTTTGCTTAATGATAGTATGATAAAAAAATGCTTTCTTTTTACCATGTTACAGATAAATTAAAATGGCACTGCTGAATATGCCATGCGCTCTAATAAACTATTGTCAAGTTTTCAATTATTAGCAGGGCTCATTTATGTTTCATTTCGTAATACAAAGATTTCCTGACCAAGCTTTTGAAATCCTAAATCACATGCTTTAAATCACTTTCTGAATCTCTAAATGCTGAGCATTTGTGTGTTACTAAAAACTGAATATTTAACTCATTGGAAAATCAAATAAACACCTGCTAGTAAGCCTGAATTATTGTTCATTACTTTTCAGAAATTCACGGTAATATTATTTGCTTTTAAAGATATATGAAAAATTAAATAAAGATCCATATTTTACAATGCTTGTTTCTCTAGCACCAATCTCTTGATTTCATGCCCAAACACTCTAGACTATTTAAAACTTCATTCTTCAAAATAGTTTTCTTATATTCACCCCAGTGATTGAATATTATCTTGAGATAAAATGTTAAATTCATTAAATTCTTCCCACCTTCAGAGAAATAGTTCCCATCAAAATTACATTTGGCTTCATTTTCAGTGCAGTTGTGGTACTGATGGCAGTAATTATAATACAGTCATTGGAATGTGACAAAGCTGTTAAAAAAATCACTGCAAATGTATCATGTATGGCAGTTGCCTGGAGACTGAGTGGGCATCATTTGCAGTCTTCACGTATGCGGCAGTCATAACTTGTAAATATTTCAGGGGAGAAAAACACCAAAGGTTTTGTATTCAGTTGTCATGTTGTCTTCAAAAAGAAGAATGCTTTTGGTATGGATTTTTGCATGAGATGGAATGTGAGGTTATACTTCTTAGCTCTGAATCCAATTGTTTCCATTTCAAAAGTCTTCAGCATTTTCTTAGCTGTGTTCTTTTCTAAGCCACCCTCTAGTGATGAGGAACGAACAGGAGATTAAGTCATTGGCTGGGACTTGGGAGACCTCAGCACTACCCCATGAATATTTCCTATATAACATTAGAAATTTTACTTCTTTTCTCTTTTTCTTCAGATCATTGCTATAAAGTCAATTTGTGTCATGACAATCACATTCTCTAAAGTCAAAGGAGTGAGAAGAGATCTGAACCTGACCTGAGAATGCCCTATGCAGTCAATAGACTGTCTTCGTTCATGGTGAGTCATGCACTAATTTCTATGACAATATCAATTTTTCTAATGGGGAAACAACAGTCAGTCCTTATGAAGATTATATGAAGAGAAAACTGAATAGGTCTGTAGTGGCATTAGAACATTACGAGTAAAACCAGTTACAAAAGGTTTTCTGTGCGCTAGTCATGGAAAGAGGCAGGATAATTGGAGCAAACAATATGAAATTAATCAAAAATATAAAATAATGTGTTGTGCATACTTTGATCTTGCTGGGATGTCTAACCATCAAAGGTTTCTATGTTTCTACTGTTCCATGAGAACAGTAATACAGATGAGTGTTGGAAGTAGGCACTTTTGTGTGGCACAGTGGGGACCTATAGTCTGCTTTGTGGAGTAGGGGCTGTTTGCACCTGGAAATCAACATGCTTCTGAGTCTGCGAGTACCAGAGTTGGGTACTTATGAAATTGAGAATTTCTTCCAGAAGAAAGAAAAAGTAAGCTTCACTCTTTACATTTACATAACTTTTTATTTGGTTCTGTTGGTTGTGTTAGAGTAAAAACAAACACAGACAATGAAGTGCTCCCTAGAGAAATTTTAATCCAAAATAAAACCAGAAGCTGCAAATATCAATTATTTGACAACAAAGGGAAACTAAGAAAGTGCATAGGCTTTGAGAAGAAAACCAGCTTATACTGCATATTAGGTAAGAATTATCATGACACCTAATTATGTTTAATGTAATTTCCCATAGTTTTATATCAATGAAGCAGGAACAAATATTAAGATATTGAAATATTGACAAAGTACTTCAAGTCGTCCATCTAAATCTGAGATGCTCTGCTCCTGTAGGATAATTCCACAACAAATACTCAGAGATCAAAAGAACTAGAAACATAAAGAAGAGAACTGCAAACTTCCCTCTGAATAGTTCAGTGGAGCTGTTTGCTGTTTAGGTGTCTGGTATCTGTTTTGTCACAGGTTTAGATTTGTACCATGCTGGTAATTGATTTCCAATCTCAAAGCTTCTCAATATTTACAGCTTCCCAAGCAACATCAAGGTTTTTCGTCTTCTAACCATGATCTTTACACTCTGTTTTAAGCAACAATTACTAGTTGGGGCCACTAGAACTCCTTGACACATGGTCATAACTTTCGCATTCTCATTTTCCATTCACTAACTAAATGATCAGTGAGGGAAAAAACTGATGGCATGAAACAACAACACTGCTTAATTCTGTCGTTTCCTCTTGCACTTTCTCCCCATGCTGACTTTAGCTGTGCAGCTTTACTGATTTCTGGCATGAGCTGTATGGTCTCATTCAGGAATGGCATGATAGATTTAAACATAGGCTGAATGCATACTGGGGAAATCCAAAACACGTTGTGGCTCTGAGCTATGGGACCACTTGCTGTCAACGCCACAATTGATGGCCCTGTCAGCAAGATAGCCATGAGATAGTCTTCAGCAGCGTCTCAGGAAGTCCATTGTAGTTAAAAGCTTATCTCTTAACAGAGCACCCGGTTTCTATGCAACAAAGAAGCATTTCCCACCATGTAACGTGTCGCAAGATGCTGCTGAGCAAAATGTTGACTTCTCTCCACAGCATGGTAGAGGAAATTACTGTTTTGCCTTTGTTTCTGCTGTTGCAAGAACATGGGGCCAGAGATGGTTTTTGTTTTCTTAACTACAGGCTTTCCAAGATAACTGGACCATGAAAATCTGAGAAATGACTTGCAGTGGGGCTTATTAAACTCGTATAAATCTGATTTTTATGGGGCCTACACTGTGACTTTCACTTATTGAAAGTAACAGTAAGAAACTAATGTGATCTCGCAAGCAGATTAGCAGGTTCTTGCTGCAGAATGTTTTAGAATTTATGTCCGAGGAAGAGTCTGTCACTCAAATTGCTTAGGTGCTTAGATTGTAGCTTTCATTTCAAGAAGTAGGAAAATAGCTTGTAGAGCTCCTTGGAAATTGAAAATGTGTCTAATTATTCCCTAGAAGAGTAACTTACCTTTTAGGATGAGGTTAGTAAAAGGAAAACCCAGACACTACTATTTGTCTGTTTCCAACAGATTGTAATGACAATATCAATATGATTTGAGAGCTGCCTAATAGGCAAGGAGTGCTTTCAGACTGCAGTTTGACAATAGCAAGTTTTAAAAATCGGATGGGATGTGAAAATTTTCGAATGTCTTTCTAAAAACTTGAATTACTTCTTTGAATTTATAGCTTTCCACTTTAGATGGATCTATTTCCCACAAAGGTCATGAATTTACAATGGGTATATTTTACCTATTTTGTTTATTGGAGTAAATTCACTCCATATTATGAACAAAGTTTTGAGTAACTGCTATAGTAAATGAACAAAAAATTGACCTGTAAAAAGGTAACACATTTATTAAAGACCTTTTTCCATCTAAATCCGTCAATCCTGTAGTGTTATATTCTACCATGACTGATAGGAAAAGTGCCTAGACCCTTGGTGACTATTGCACAAGGACCAAGTTTACCAAGTGTCAAGAGCTTTTTCATGTATTTCCCAGGCTTTCTAGGCTACATCCTGTGTAATTAGCATATGAATTCAGTATGAAATGTCAGGAGAGAGAACTAATACAGCTCTGTCCATGTTAAGACTGTACAAAATAGTTCAAAAAATATTTTTACAAAAGTATGTGGGGTCCTCTCTTGTAAGAAGATACATTTCCATTTAGAAATCATTTTCACATAATATGCATGCCACTACTGAGGTAATAATGCAAAAATATTCAAAAATATTGTATGTAATGAGCCACAGTGTTGGCTACCCTCATGTGGCAGAACTAGGGAGAATACAGAGAAGGGAACTGCACCTCTTTCCTGATTTCCCCATAAACATACTTGCTTACAAACATGGAAATCATGACAGTTACTGCAGCATCCAAATTGCCAATATGCTGGAGGAAGGTAGGGTATTCCATGTTCTCTCTACTTTCTTGAGAGCTTTTACTCCTCCTTTCCTCGAATAAAACACTTCCTATTACCATGAAATATGCAGTTATCAAAGGAGTAATAAGAAAGCCTTTCCCTTGAAACTCCATTTTAAAACTTTGAAAATACTATCCCACTTACAGGAGAAAACACCCAGGGAAAGAGTCTTGGACTGACTTCCTTTACAATAATACTGTTACAAAAATATTAGGTCTTTAAAATTATTAGGAAAGATAAACATTTCTTAGAGCTGTCAAAGGCTTGTTAAAAATTACTTCTACTTATTCAGAGGAAACGATGACCCAACTCTTTCTGTGAATTATTAACCTGTTCTCATAAGAGTTATCAGATACAAACAAGGGAAGGCAGACATAGCTCTCAGGTCAAAATTCCAGCTGAGCAAAGGAGTTGAAAACATACCATGACACATACCAAACAAGGGGCAGCAAGTATCATCTCAGTCCAGTCAATTAATTTATTTTGCAGTTTGAGGATTTCCTTAAGCAACCTTTTGGTATCTCTGCTGTGAGTCGGTACACAAGCTTTCTAGAAGAAAGTACGTAACCTGAAATAGGGGAGGGTTGAACCAGCTGACTGCTCTGGAGGTACCACATTCCTCTTGACAGCAGCAGAGGGAGGGTTTCCACGTGGCTGTATTGCCTTCCATGAAGGAATGCACTTCAGAAACACCTTGCATGGGAATGGATTTCTGGAGTCAAGGGGATGTGGTTGTTATTGGGAATCTGTAGGAGCAAACAGCCTCCTGCCCATCCTACGGGATGTACCTGCCAGGTCTGAGGATGTAGCGCAGAAAAATGTCGTCTGTGTTTTGTAACGAGGACTTTCTCAAGGAAGGGGTAGATTTTTAGTGTTGACTTAAGCTCCGGACTTGGAAAACAATCAAATAAGGAATATTTCTCAGGGGATGGCTCTGCAGAGACATGTTGTTCTCTTTCTGTGATATGTCTGTAATTTTGGATTTCATCTTTTGATACTGTTAACATTTTTTTTCCCAAGAATTACTTAGTGTAGGAACATACCTATTCTACAGAGAATTTCTTCATTTCAAGGGGCTTCTCAGTGTAAGTGACCATGCAGTCAGCAGAAGGTTTCTTGTCATCAGCTTTTATGGTAGTGTGATCTGGTTTTGAGTTTGTCAGGTTTTTTCTCAGAGAAATGGGTCACCCTTACTAAATTTCCTTGAATGTTTCTTTCCTGGTTTAGTGTCTGCTTCCATGTACTTTTTTTCATTTGGATTATCTTCCACAAACTCTCTGGATCAGTATTGGGGTATCTCATGTGCACACATGCAGGTACATAGAAATATGACCTGTACCAGCCTTATACAGAGTGTTTAAATTCTCTTTTTGTGAGAGACTGGAAAGACTGATGTCTCGAGACATTACGGGATGCATGTGTGTAAAAGAAGAGACATGTCAGGGACATGTCAGGCCTGGAAGTGCCCTGCCATGTGCACCCCACCCCCAGAGCCCATATCCCAGCCTGGCAGTGGCTGCCAGTGCCTGGCATGGCAGAGTCAATGTTCCACACCCACCTCCAGAACCCCTAACCCAGCTCCTGAGGGGCCAAATCACCAGAAGTCCCACCTGGGGAAGGGCCCAGGAAGGCCAAGGGGTATTTAAGGCTGAGCACAAGGCAACAGCACATATCTTGGCCCTACGTCCTCTTGGAATTTCTATCAGCTGAGCACTGCTGGAAGCCAGGAGTTGGTAGCTATGTGTCCTTTTCTATGTCTTTTCTGTCTTTCTCTCTTTCTCTTCTAATTCCTCATCTTGGCATTTTAGAGTAATTTAAAATAGAATGGGTTTAGAGATCATGAAGTTGAATGGCTTATGTTAACGCTTTGGGAAGTGTTTCATGTTGACTAAATGCTGCTCTAACCCTTTTGCCAAAGTTCTGTGATTCTCTAATGTTGCTAGTCAAGTCTTTTTTGTTGCTTTGAACTCTCGAGACTATCTTGTTGGTATTACTCCCATGCCTCTAACTCAGAGTACATGAACAACTGTAAGTCCTTTTAAAAGTTTCATCGAGTGAGTTTTTTTGGGCCTTACACTTTCATCTCTCACTTTTTACCTCCTATATTTATAACAGTGTTTTACTGGGTAATGAGTTGCTTAAGTTCAATTTGACTTTATTCCTTATTGATGAGTTCCCTGAATTATAACCAACAAGGTACCAAAGCTATGAGCGGCTCTGAAGACCTTTCCTGCATATGAACGGCATATCTCTTCCCATCAAAAGTGAGGGAATGTTACTGCCTGGGACAGAATGAGCCATAGAGAGTCATTCAGCATCACACCTGCCCTGCATAACTTAGAAATTCACTGTTCTGGCAGCCCCTGGTGCAGAGCTGGAGTTCCAGACAGGAGAGTGTCCAGTAGCTCTGGTAATATAAGGATTCTTGAAATCTCTTGGCATAAATGAGTAACAGTTCACTTGGGTGGTACCTGACCATTTCTGTTGCAGAAGAGGAAATCATCCTTATTTGCAGTCTCAGAACTTGGCTGTACATGGAGCTCACTCACCAAGGGCTGGAGAGGAGTCTTGAGCTTTTAATATTAATAATAACAGTACATATTAAATTTTTGCAGGATTCCTCTACACAGGTTTTGTGTGTTGCTTAAATTCAGGAAGTGGTTGACTATATTCAGCAAATTTTCCATTTTGGGGTGGGGAGCAGTCATCATCTTCACTTTCGAGCCATGAAGTCAGCTGAGGGAGCCGCCATCTTGGAAGGGAGGTGTATTCTGCCATTTTAACTTTCTCAGTTTGTGAGATTTAGCAATTTTTTATCTAGCTATTTTTTAATGTTATTTTTTGCCTGTTGAAGTTTTTCTTGTTAGGAGACTGTTATTTTTTTCACTTATATCTCCTCTTATTTTGTTTGTCCTTATTGGTGGAAAGGGATTGGTTAAAACGAAGGGAGAGAATTCATTTTACAGTGTTCCCCTTTAAATTGTCTTAAACCAAGACAACTGATGTGTTTAGAACCTGTGATTAATTCAGGTATTCCAGAGAAAGGAGTCAGACATTAAAAGTTAATCTAGTCAGAGACTGTTTTTTCCTTACTCTTGACCCCAAGACTAGGTTGACCTCATTTCAGTGCCATTTCTCCTAAATATTCTGAGGACAAAGGGCAGGTGTTTCTTGGCAAAGGAGAAGCAGTCTTATCATTAGGATAATATTTGTGACAGGTCAAAGTAACTGGCATTTTTTATTACTTACATCTTTAATTTGTCATGACGCAAGTAGCTGTGGAGGATGTAACTAGAGAGAAGTAACTTCTCAGAGGGGTTTGTGTGTTCAGACTCAGGTGGAAAGGAGCTCTGGTAAGCACTGGGAGAACAGAAGTCATCATGAGTGATATCTGAAGGAGTAACATCACTTCTCCATATGATATGTAAAAGATATTTATGGTCCAAGTACGATATTGCTGGCTGTACAATAATTTCTTTCTGCTTATTTTTTCTTGTGGCTCCCAAATTCTTTATCGCTGTTTTCCAGAACAGTCACCTACCTAGTATGTGTGTATTGGTGACATGTTTTGGTTTGGTTAAACTGAATTATTGTGGCCAAACGCTGTCTGATCTGTGTCTCTACCTATCTCTTCAGTGCTTATCAGTCTGTCAAGCCTTATGTCATCTTCAGAACTTCTTCAGTAACACTTTAATGTTGTCTTTGAAGTAATCAGTTAATATTTAGCATAATTTTAGCATGTGAACTGCCTTGTAGAGGACCCTACTGGTCTCACAGGGGTTTGCCTCTCACAGGGGTACTAAGTTGAAGAGTGCCATTGCTAAACCATGGCACTATAATCTTGTGTCAACTTTAAATACAGCAGTATGTTGGGCATTTAATAAATGAAGGTAGTCTGGTTTTGGGGAGCTTTTAAAGTGAGTTTCACAATTGTTTTTTCAGTTTGTAATCTCCTGTAATCAACTCTCCTTGCTTACCTCTTATTTCTAAACTAAATTCACAATACTAAACATGGAAAGTTTCATCCACTGTGTGATTTTGCTCAATATAATGATATGATTCAGGTGCAAATTGACACTCAAAATGAAGCATAGCACTCTCCGCGTGTTTAGGTAGCTACATGTCACTATTCTGACTGGTTGCACAGTCGAAAATATCTAAAAGACACTATAGTGAGAAAAAAGAAAATACATTTAATGGACTAAAGGGGACCTGTAAGAGAGCTGGAGAGAGACTTTTTACAAGTGATAGGAAAAGGGGTAATGGCTTCAAACTGGAGGTGAGCATCTTTAGATTAGATATTAGGACAAAATTTTTTACCATGGGTGTGATGAGGTACTGAAACAGGCTGCACAGAGAAGCTGTGGATGGTCCATCACTGGAAGCATTCTAGACCAGGTTGGATGGCGCCCTGAGCAGCCAGGAAAGTCAGAGAAACATTGAAATTTCTAATAATTCTCATGATTTTGCACTGCTATTTGTAATTAAAAACCTAACTTCTCTGTTCTAATTTCTTCTTCTGAATTTCTTAATAAAATACATGAAAGAGGTCCTTACTCAGAACATCTCACAAAATATTTTATTCCAAATTTATATATAGCATTAATACTTTCTGTGAAAAATAGTAAAGTTTGTTTAAGAGTGCTTACTAATTAAATATGTGGGAAAATAATGTGCAAAAACATAATAAAACTAGTAATTCAAGCAAATTATTTCATCTTGGGGAGAAACCATGAACCTTTGCTACACTTGATTATTGAGCTGCCTGATGGAATAGGATAGCGTATGGGTAGGAGATTAATAGCTCAGTCTGTAATACAAATAATGTGATTTATTCTACCATTAACGTGCACTATATATCACATTGGTGTGTTGCTACACAGATTCACTGTTATAAGAGGGAATTTAAAACATTTTGCTGTGATAACTTCCATAAGGAAGGAGGCATCTCATCATTCCATTCAGGAGTGAAAATAAAATGCTATTTCAGCTTTTTAAAAGATTGCTTTTACTGTCTATTGACACGATAAAAAAGAGGGAAATTTTAGGTACATTGTCAGAGTCCTGTGGGTAGGGATATTTTCCCTCTCTTTTTTTTGTTTTTGATTTAAAATACTTGGAGAAAGGAAGGGAGATTCTAGGAAACCTTTAAATTTCCAGTATCTTTGGTTTTTTTTCCTTTCCTCTCACATGGATAATGTTTATAAAAATCTGTGACCAGGAAGGTCAATATGTTTAAACAGAATTCAAGTCTGTATCCAGGCCTACTGAAAACCCACTCTGCCAAAATTATCTGTACTCTGTGGCACAAAATAATGGCTTTGAATTTCTTTTCGGGCAGACAACTTGCAATGCACCAAAGACATATAGATATATTAAAAAATGTTATACTTCCTATATGGCATAAAGCAGAAAGAGGGTTAAAGAGCAAAGATTACACCTTGACTTTCTTTGCTCTTACGTGATAAAAGCATGTTGTTGTGTTCGCAGGGGCAACAGCTAACATGAACTAAAAATGAATTTTCTTTCTCATCTCCAGCTGTAATTGACTTTCATCTTCTTTGTTGCCACGGGCTATTATTCTGTACACCTGCACTCAGCCAGGAGTATAATGAAAAAGAATCAATCTCTGAAAAGAAAGTTATCACCAGCCAATAACACTGGGCCACTTTCATGGGTCTTGCAGTGTTTCATCCAATTGCCAAAATGCCAGGCCATCATGAACTGGAGACAGTCTCTCAGCTGCTCTTCCTGGTGAGCACAAAATCACAGCGTGCTACGCAGGTGATCTAGAATCCAGTATTAAAGCAGTGGAATTCATTAGGGCAAAATGAAAGCAGTGTTAATTTGTATATCTAGAATAGATTGTCTAAACAGTGATGGACAAGAATGCATAAAAAGCATTATTTCTGAGAAGATGGGTGAGTGCTTCTCTGTTCTCTCTGCATCAGCTTTTTTGTGTTCAAAGCTGCTTGTGCTCTGTGATTTTCTGAGTTTATAATTCTAGTATTGCAGAAATTTATTGATTAGTAACAAACTGCCAAGGCATTCACTGAGAATATTTGTGTTCTAGGCTTCTTGACTGCATGTACATGTATTCTTATCATGGCTGGGTAAGCATTGCTGTTAGATTCTGTTTCCCGGTGTTGACATTCATAATTTTAAATGATCCCTCTGCAAATTTGCCACATTAAATTCATTTATTTCAGCAAATATTTCTGCTACTAAACTAATTTGCTTGAATGCAAATATATAGGGGATCTGGATATTTTCAAAATAAATATAATTGATTTTTGACTGCCTTGGGAAAGTAGGCTTACGTTTTGTGTAGAAGAAATATATAAAATATAGCATCACTACTAGAAAGGTGATGTTTCCAGGTTCACCTCACAGTAGATCCGAAAATAACGAATCTGCTGAGTCATCTGTTCAGCAGTGGTCATTGACATGGGTTGGATACACTATAATGATTGACTTGATCTCTACTTTAAATCAAAACTGAATAGTAGTTTAGGATATGTCATAGCCCTGGCACAGAGCTTTCTGTCAGGAGGGAAGAACCAATTGTTTCTCTGCAGAAGGACTTCATAACTGGAAATATTATAATGAATCTTTTTCTTAATTTTTTCACCCTTAAAAACTGCAATTGAAAAACATTTCAGAATTGGTTGTAAAAAGCATTTAAAATCTTTCCTTTGGTGAAGTCACTTCTACCAGAACTCAACAACAAACAATTAAGATCTGTTATCTCAGGTAGAGTTTATTTCCACAGATTCCGAGGTAAATTTGTCAGCTTGAGAACCAAACACCATCTCCCAAGTTCTTCTAGTTTAAATTCAGCCAAGCACACTCCCCACGCAGCTTCAGACCACATAGTGGTGTATCACCTTTCACAGGAGAAACGTTTCGGAGAACGTCCATGTGCTCAAGAGAAGCTCAGAGGGAAATATGTCCTGTGAGAAACGTACATTTTACTTTAATTTAAGGGTGTCTGAGTTCTTACAGGGGTGGAGCTTAGCAGAGTGAGTTGTCAGGGCTTATTTGGGCAGACAGCAATCTACAAGCCCAGACAAAGATTTAGACAGCTAGCAAATCAGACGTAAAGAGGTTCTGCAGATGACTGAGACATTCAGAAAGGACTTATCACGTGTTTACGTAGGAATTGAACTCCACAGATTGACACACACAGTCTCAGCTGAGATGATGACATGCTGCATTTCTGGGCTAGCAAGAGTCAGTGTCTTAAAATATTTTGTTTCCCCCAGTAGAGTTATTCCACCTATGGTCTGCTCTTGTGACAGTGTGATTGGTCTGTCTGTTTATAAATCCAGCATGACTGGCTATTTCTGAAGTACCCCAGATGCTAAGGAATGAAACGGGTTGAAAGGAGGGAAATGGAAAGTCAGTTCATGGATACATTAAAAAACTTTGATTTGTTCTTTTTTCACACTCTTTTTTGTGGGGCTTGGATTATATTTTGGTTCTGAGAAAAGCCAAGACCTTGTTCTGTTTCTGAGGCTATGGACATGCCCAGATTTGATCTGTGAAAATGGGCTGATGTGCTGTCTCATGACATGCACTGAAGCATAAAATCTCTAGGGAGTGTTTTCTGGCTAGCTCACGTGGGTTAGAGAGACTAGCTGAAATCACCTGGCTTTACAACCCACACCCTGAACTACAGTGGAGCTATGATCACATTAGCCTCTGTCTGTAGATGGAACCATCTTCCTGGATACCTTCCTGCAAATCCTACTTTGAATCTGTCTGGTAAAGCTGAAGAGAGCCTGTTTCCTGGGTCATCTTCTTTGCAGGTTTATTTAGACTGAGACTTGTCTAGCTGAAAAAATTATATCTGATCTTCATGGAGACATTTGTAAAGAAAAACTTTAATGGTAAGACCTTGCCTAATCAGAGTGCTTTCTTTTAAAAATGTTGTGATTAGATGTGGTCAATTAACATCGTATTCCAAAATCGCTCATTATAACGCCAATTATATGAGAGGCAAAACCACACAGTTCCTTCTGGATGCAATGGAAATAAGTCACACTGAAACAAAATTAACTTTTCAACTACATTCACAACCTCTAAACAGGCCCTCAGAAATGAATCCCCGTGCTGCCTTCTTTCCTAGCACTCCCCACTGCAACCTTCACCTCAGGCTTTCACAAAGCTCTACCAGCTCAGCAATTCCACTCTCTTCAGCTCAGTCCAGAGAAGGTGATTGCTATTAATGTGATATCCTAGATTTATATCCTAACATTGTAAATGTCAGGTGGTGTTTTCCCATTGCCATGGTATGCTGTGGCTGTTTTCAAAACAGTTAGGCCAAGAGCTGATTTAAATTATATCTGTAGTGCCATCAAATGTGATTTCACTCGCACAAACCTAAAAGCAGAGCATGTGCCAAATGGTTCCTATAAAGCAGTTCCTATATACACTCCTGGTGTAGCTGAAGTGCAGCTTTATCTAGAAGAGAGAAATTTCCTCAGACACACACAATAAAACAGTTTCTAAAGCCATAAATCTGCGTAACGTTGACTACTTGTACACTCAATAAAATAAATTGATGTTATAGTATATTTTTTGGTATTAGCAGATAAACAGCTTTCTTTTTCTGTTGTTTAAGAAAAGGAAAGAACAGCAGCAAGCAGGTACATGTTGTTCACTTCCACTGGCCCATTTATTCCTGACTCCTCACTGCCTGTGCTCCCTACCTTCCTGGGATCCCACATCTCTGCCAGTATTAGGACTGTGTTTTAAGGGTTTTCAAAAATAATCATTTTCACTGGATGATAAATCAGGAAGTGAAGCAAATCAGAAATTCCCAAAGGAATATACCAGTATGGCAGTTTTAGGTATTACACCTGAAATCACTTCTCTTTTGGTCATAGTACATCAAAAATCTTGCCTAGGCACACTGATTGACAGCTCAATTCTTATTATTTATGTGGATTTTTTTTTTCCTGGAGCAAATTTAGTTACCGTTTTTACTTTTTGGTTCTTGGAAAAAAATCTTACCTCGTTGTCAATATTGCAAGTCATTGCTTTTCAGAGGATCAGCAGTAGCTAAGAAAACAGCACCCCAGGCTTTCTTGAATATTCTGAACTTGAAAACCATGTCCAAGCCAGAGAAAATGGAACAACTGCTGAAGTACTAGGCTCCATAGAGGTAAGTCAGCAGATACTGTCTTATTCATATGATTCTGTCTGAACTTTTTTTCTGAGGCTACTCAGTAATTCCTTCAGCTTAATGAGCTAACATTTGGCAACCACTGAGCAACTTTGATTTAGTGATGTGACAGTCTTAAAAATCTGCAGCAAATGTGCTCAGAACTGGCTGCTGGCACTCTGGCATACTAGCAGGTACTGACTTCAACTGAAAACATGTATTTTGTTACTGACAGAAACTCCATGTGGCTTCTGTGGTACTTGTACTGTATGTCAGCCTCTGTCAGTGTGGAACTGCTTGCTGTCATCACATGGAATTAGCCTAACTTATAAACTTATGGGCTTGTGGGTATTAACAGCCAAGGGAGACTTTTGATTCAGAACGGTATTCCAAAGCATAAGGAATTCTCTCTGTGTTTCCAGTCTAGTTGAATTTTCTAATATTTAAAATATTGCAACCGTACTTCTTGATGTTTGTAACTCAAGCTTCCCTTGATAATACTGTTTAAAAAACTCTGAAAGCTTATCCTTGGGAGCAAAAACTGCATTGGCTTCTAAATAATGAATTTATAGTACTGAAGACTATTATGTAACAGAACCCAAAGAAATATTAGTATTCCTTTCTAGAAAGTGACACTTGTCAATATTATTTTTTTATTTTCTCTGATACAATTATAATCTAATGGTGCCTTCGATAAACCTCATTCAGAAGTCAGTGGAGGCAAAGGTTGTGAAACAGAACCAGAATGGAAACAACAACTGAAAAAACTGATAGAAATACTTAACCATTATTCATTAATTATTTTTTTAAAAAATGTTGGGGACTTACACATGTTTCTTAGGGTTAGAAAACAGATCTTGATACACTAGCAAAGCTGTATTTAGGGGAAAAATTCTCCCGTACATACCTCTGTCATATAGACCCTGATCTGTATGATATAGACATCTTCTCCATTTTTTGGACTGCTTTTAGACCTCCTTTGAAGAAAATTCTGAAGCGTGACTATTAAACCACTCCGGTTATAATGGGGAAATAATATTCTGATAGCACTGTGCAGTTCACCCTGGATGTCATCGAACAGGAAGAGTGGAGTTTCAGGAACATGTATCCAAAGGTCTAAGTGGTTTTGGTGATAATTACAGAATATTTTCTTTGGACTCTGTCATTGCAATTATCAGTATCAGGTCTGCATGATATTATTATCTCCACATTGAGTAAAAGGAACCCTAAAAGTAATTTATTTTCTTTCCTTATGGAACTAAAAAATATGTCATCCAGAAATTTGATGAGATGTCTGTTGTCTGCTGTAATTTGGACTTATATTTTATTTGTTTTAATTTGGGAAAACAAGGATTTAAGACAAAAATGAGTTCTCGTATTTTTATTTGGCTTGAGGTTTGGCTAAAGACAGAATTTTTTTTAAAAGAATAGATAAATAACATGATGTTGTGGTTTAGAAATGGAATTCTCCCTTTTAGTGCTCCCAACAAAACCATACGCTGCTCCCCCTCACCCCTCCAACAGGAGGCAAAGGCAAAGAACACAGTCTGAGACAAGACACCGGAAACAGCAATGAGCTGAAACAAGCAGTAACAGCAACAATATTTATTATAAAAAGTATAAGAAAAGAAACTCTTCGGAGAGAAGACAAAAAACCCCAATAACAGACAATACCAGATTTCTGCCTTCACGATGTGTTCTCGACCAGACAGAACCCTGTCTCTCTGGAAGACTGTCCCTTTACTTTGCCCCCAGCAAGGATGTGAGGTGGTACAGAATAACCTCCTGGCCATGCCCTCTGCCAGCTACTGCAAAATTAACCCTGTCCTGGACAGAACCAAGACATATAAGCTTAGCCAAGGAACACTTAATGTCCATGAATTTAATTGAAATGGCACTAGAAAGATGAACAAATTTTTTTTTTTAATCCTTATCAGAGAAGAAATTTCCAAACAAGTTTCAGCGCCAGACAAGAGCAAAACAACTGGTGTGCTCTGTTCTCTTCCTCAGAGATCTCTCTAGTGATGTTGATGAAGGTGTATATTGTCCAATATTTGCAGCCATGTGTTTAAAGTTTTTATCTTGCCTTCTCCAGATTAAATATTAGGCCCATATTTTTCCTACCAATAAACTTTATTTATAACAGAAGAGATCAGAAACTGATCTTGTTTATGCATTTACCTGTATAACTGCAAATATATTTTTGCTAACTGGAATTACAATAGACTGATAGTAAGATGCTGCTGGTATTTGATAGCATTTTCTGTAATGAGGGTGGACAGTCTTCTCTGGATGAACTTATGTTTTATACCTCGGAAGAAATGGGTTTCTCTGGCTCCCCAGACACATCAGTGAGTAAGATTTGGCTAAAGAACATGTTATAATTGTTCACCTTTGTGGAAGTACAAATAACAGATTTCTCATGCAAAGAGATGTCAGGAAGTTCTTTGTGTTCCTGGAGATTTCAATTGTCTGCCAAGATAAGGACCATTGATTTGATTTGCTATCTCCTGTGTACTTTGAAAGCAATCATGATTCCTACTTTGTAATACTTTTTTTTTTCATGTGGACTATGGATAAGGCATGGCAAAAAATATAAAAAATATATACAGATATGGATGTATTTGCTTATTTTAAAAATTTCAGGAGTTTTTCTTAAACTATTAGTCTTTATCTACAACCAAAATCAGGCATATATTCATGGATTTTTTCAGTGGGCTATGGACTGGCTTTTCTGCTTTCCTATGTCAACTAAGTGTGCTTTTTTCAGTGATGTTACAGCTTTCAAAAGATCTGCAATAAGATTTAATTGCTGAAAATTAATTATGACCTTTGAATTTGGTAAACATGACTAAGAGTCATGTTACTTCATTAAGAATAATTAAAATATTTATTTGGTCTCTTGAGGAGTGAGACAGTACTTCTCAGTCATCTTGTTGCACAGGAGTAGCCCTTTCATGACATCACTTATGTCTTTTTTGCAAAAGGAGGTGTTGGTTTTCTCTTGTCTTTTCAAATCCATTTCACTGAGCTTGAGATCTCTCTGCTAGCTCATATAGCTGTAACAGCCCTTGACTACAGTCCATATCTCATCTTTCCAGACTGGCACCATCTTAAAAGAGTAAAACACTGATGTCAAGAAATCCAGTCCGACAATTCCAGGTAATGTGGTTCTGAGTGAATTTTAGCTTTTCAGTCAAAACTTTTGCAGAAAAAGCAAGTTCCATCTTCTCCAAACTATTTTCAAATACAGACAGAATTTACCAAATATTATTAATAGATTGGAGGAGGGGACTAGACGAGAGAGAAGAAGGGGGAAAAGAAAGGCAAAGGGGCAGAGAAAGAAATATTTTGCAGAAATAGCAGTTGCATTCCCCTTCCAGAGCGTGCTGTGGCAGATGCTGAATGACCTATGGCTGGCTGTGCTGGTACCCATGGGCAGTCACAGAAGAATTTCCATCCAACTGGCACATTCCCCAGGAGGACCCAGGGGTTCAGCAGAGCTTGTACCACCTCTGCTGTCAGTGAAGTACAGCTGCTTAGTATGTGCTAAGAAGAAATACAACAACAAGAAAAAAAAAGAACATATTGCAGATGCCTGCAAGAATGTACGCAAAATGCACTTGAAAGGTGTACTTTGCCTGGTGCCTTATTGTACTGCATTGTGGGCCCACTCCAGGGATATAAAGTTACTGTGCATCTTGGCACAGGAAATCTCTCCCCTCTGCTCTTCAATCCCTATGATTAGATTACTGGTTTGATAGCAATATTTTTTGTTTGTTTTCTCAGAGTATTACTCTTTTTTGTTTTGCTTTAATGTTACCTTTATCATGTCTTTCATAACAAGTGCATCAGGGTTCTGAAAACCTCATTATTTCTCCTAACATGGTACAGTGTAATTACTCTGTTTTGTTCGGGGAGGCTTTTGTTTCTTTTGCTGTTTTTTTACCTCTGCTCATTTTCCTTGCCCTCCTGCCCCTGCCTAACAAAGATTCATTGAAATAGAAAGCAGGCTTGTAATAACTGTCTGTTATGTTTTTGCTTAATGTACTGTGCAAAATATGACAAGGGTGAATGTTAGTAGATGTAACAGCAGTCAAAATGTTTCCTTATTCCAGCTGTTGTATCTTCAATATGCAATAGGTAGAAAAGATGCTTAAGCAAGCTGGGCGAGTAAGTTGTAAATCTAAAGGCCAAAAAATGCAACTCAACTCTTTTTTTTTCTTTTCCATGAATAGAAGAAAGGGGATGAAATAGTGCAGTATCTCAGCCTAATATATATATTTTTTTTCAATCACTGCGGTCTTAACTTTCTTGAATATTCACAATATAAATAATTATTTCAATACATACTGCAGAAATATCTTTGTGCCATGCTGAAATCGATCATGATTGCTGGCCCCTTCAGCTAGATGCTGTTTAACTAAGAAACCTTTGTGTTAATTTAATTCAATTTAAATCATTTTTGGCATCCTCCTTACAAACGGTATTAATAAACCATTCCAGTCTGACACACATTTTGCAAATTGCAGTCACTGTGAAAACATTATTTAATTTATCTAATTGCTATACATTTACTTTAAAAGCTAATCTGTCACAATACCACATGTATTTCTTATATTTTCTGAGAGAATATGCAGTATTTCCAACCCCATACACAAGACATGAAACAGTTGCTGTCACCCATACTCTTTCTGTTTCTGGCTTAGATTCTTATACTTGAGAGGTATCTGCATGCCAATTTTTATTGCATTGCTAATCCGAATATATTCATCCTGGATGCATTCATTACCCGGGGCTATCTTTGGTATTCCAAGAAAAGATGAGGCATGATGTATATTCATTTTTTCATTTCTATAACTCTATTTGTTTATTTGTAAATCAATCTACTTCAAGCCTCAAATCGAGGCTTGCAATGTCAGATTGAATCAAGAATCAAGCAATTCCCTGGCTTCTGTTTTGACAGAAATTCCAGGTTTTTCTGCAGACCTTTGCATAAGACTTACTCTGTAAAGAAAAGGTATCTCTGTAGGTGAGAAACAGACAACTATATAAGCAAAAGCTGCCAAGTAGACTGACTTAAAAGTCAGCCTTAAGTGTAGATTTAATTTAAAGGTGGTGACACACTTGTTATATTTAAATGAGACTCAGAGAACCTGCTTCGGGAAGTATTGAGAGCTCACGGCACTACAATTATCATGATCAGATGCATCTAGAGTAATGGATAGATATGCTTATTTTGTAAATGAACAAATGTGTGTAATTGTATAATTGCTTCAACAATAAATGTCCTGCAGGATATCTGCATATGGAAACTTAATTATGATACATATATTTCTGGAAAGAATCAGAAAAAACAGTAAGTCCAGAGTTGTGTGCAATCGTGTGCTTTTCTAGGTTTTGAAAAATAAGATATTACTTTCACTGAAAGAAAGCACAAAGCTATTTAAAATGCCAGTTTAGAAACGGGTTTATAATACTGGATTCATTCTGTCCTACATGGCCTATTAATAGATATAGAGGAGCCAGCCCCAGTCCTCATTCCAAATAACACTTCTCAGCATCACTTTCAGATGTGGCATTGCCACGTGGTACTTACATTGCTTTGCACACGTTTCCGTTTCCTGCCCGTCTCTGCCATAACTCCTACCCTGAAAGCTGGGTCACTGATACAGCAAAGCTTCTTACTACCTGCAACAGGACATTTCATGGAGAAAACTTTTGGGTCTTCTCAGACTACTGATTTTAATACGAATGCTGCTAGTAGCCCAAATTTTCCTTTGCTCCACGTGCCAGTGGAAATGAACTAACAATATCAGCTGATAGGATTGATCCTTGCTCCTTTCTGTACATTCAGGATATATATTCACATGTTCCCAATGCAATCACCAAATGAGCAATCCCATGCAAACTTTATGGAGTTTTTTAATACTTTATAGTTCAACTCTATAGAGAAATAATATGTTTCACAGTTAGCATTTTTCATACTCTTGCCTTTTGGAATCGTTAAATTCCTTCTATGCAGTCAGAAGAAATTTTACATTTCTATCAGGACAATAAAATAACCTACCCAAGTGGAATATTTTAGGTTATAATGCAATACTTCAGTTTGATGCTGAATGTTAGCATTTCTTTCAAAGGTTTTTCTCCTGAGATGCATCAATGGGTTATTTCCTCTGCTTATCTCTTCAAGAATCTGAAAATGTAAGATATAAATGTATTACCTCATAGGAAATTTTTCTGTGAATTATTTTGCAGGACACCTGGCTCTGAGCCTCTTGTTTTGCAGTCATAAGAGTCTTATTTAAAAGCTGTGGAACTGTCTCTTGCTTTCCCTTCAATTTCCACACTTCCTTTCGGACATTCATAATGAACAGCAAATCTCAGGTTTTATTTGAGTCTTCCTAATCCTTTCCAGGAGATATATGGGAGACACTCACATCACATTCCTGCTGATCAGAGCTGGATAAATGAGTGCTTCTGTCAGGAGGGTTCATGCCTTTGGAAAGGTTTAGAAAAAGGTTTTATTTGAGAATAAAAGACAGACAGATAGATGTTAGTCTGGGAACTTCAAAAAAAAAAGGAGAAGCCTATCTGTGCCTCTCTAATTCATTATGCTGCAAAAAAATATTGAAATGTTTTCCCTTAAGCCTTACCCAGCAGAGTTAGTATTTACAGGGCATTACATGAAATAAGATGTTATGCCGTAGGGAAAGCATGATGGAAGGGGAAAAAGAAGATAACTGTATAATATGAATTTCAGGGGAAAAACTTGCTGTTCTCCTCACAGGCAGAGAGAGTAGGTGGAGTGCAAATCAAACCTTCCAAAAAAGATCAGACTGATCTCAAGGTTCAGGTATACATTTCTAGATGGACCATGCTTCCAGGCAAAAAATATCTTGACCAATGGCTGTTTTGTGAACACAAAAGTGATACAAAGATGAGGCTGACTTGTTCTTTGCCCTGTCACTCCTCTCAGCACGTGTGGGACTTCTTGATTCTCATTAGCCGTGCTCCCGTCTTCCCTGTGGCACCTACTACGGACTTCTTTTGAAGATACCAATTAAAAATTTGAAATGCTGAATTTTTCAGTACTGGTTGAAAAGAAAGGCTTACATGGAAGCTGAAAAGATGGGCAAGACTACCAACTGCTAAGTGTCTGTGTACTTTAGTAAGCAGAGGTGTATTTGGGAACCAAATTTCTGGATTTCAGCGCCTAAATTCTTCTTTTCTTTGCCCTTATGGTGCATAAATACCTCAGCTAACAATGACAAGTGATCTTGTCTGGCTTGTGGAAACTTCATGGGGATAAACACATTTAGAAAGAGCTCACACTGTCGTGGATCCCTTGGTAAAAGAGGCCAGTTAGCTGTCTGTAGGAACATGACGTGGCTGTTATGAGCTTGGTGTCTGGCTGTACCCGGCTTGCTCTCCTGCTAATAGCCAGCACAAGACCTCTTAATAGCCAGATTTTAAATTTTCCAGAAAACAATCTATAAGTTGCACATAATTAAATAAAATCTTTAATTTGGAGGTTTCCATCATTCCTTCTCCTTATGCTTTGAATTACTTTGCAAGGCGAAATCATAGTTTAAACAGACAGCATGTATAAACAGCTATCTTGAGGAAAGAGAAGATGGAGGTAATTTAGGTAGTTTTGAAGTGTTAGGTTTTGCTGTTTGATTCTATGTGTTTTAAAGCAAAACAGACTCACAAAGTGGGAAAAAATAAAAACATAAATGAAAATGCAGCTTCTCTCTGTCATCTTGTGTCTCTGGATTTTCCTTCCCCTTCAGCCTTGCTGCTGGGATGCCACAGGCACAGTGTAATGGCTTATCAGCCACTCTGAAACTCAGCAAACTTTTAGCAGCCTTGTGCTGTTTAAATCATTGCTTTTGGGTTGGAGTCTCATGTCTGCATTGCAACAAGGTGGGTGTGCCTCTGCTGGCCAAAGTCAATGTATATTAGAGAGAAATCAGGAAAAGAACCACAAGAGGAAAACTCAGGAGAATAACATGCTGGGGAAGAGATAAGAGATGGAATCAAAGGGTCATGCCAAGTATTGTCAGAACTAACTGGATCTGGTGGAGGAGAAGATGCCATTTAATTTCCCTCTGCATTGAGTCTACTGGGATGCATTCCTCAATCAGAATAACAAAGGCACTGTGGTAAAATTAATTTCTCACACTTACTATAGTTGTGGACATGCCATCTCCGAAAGGCAGTGACAGGCCCTTTCCAAAATATTAGCCTCTGAAGAATGACTCATGGTAATTTCAGTATCTGATATATGACCCCCCTTTTTAGAGCTAGATAAACTCCTGCTGGTCAACAGCCTGGTCAGAAACACTGAGGTGAGTTTAGATCACACATTTGCAGTTTGAATCAGATTTTTCTGTTATTTCAGTGTATTAGGGTTGCTTTTGAGAGAAAATATAGAATATAGGCTGAAATGGACACCTTGACAAGAACAAGGGCTATAGGGTAGTTATCACTGTGTGACTAAATAAGACTTGATCTTTTGACATGGTTCAGTCTCCTCTCAACCTCTAATTGTGTCTGTTGTTCTGCCTTCAATCTGCAGCAATATGTTAATATCTTTTAGTAGCTGAGCCTTTATGCCTAAATAAGGGACTGCAAACAAATAGGGGTGGACAGTTCCAAGCATACAAATAAATAGAGAGGGACAGCTCTCAACATATGGCAATGAATGCAGCCATAAGGCCTAAAATATTTATTTTAACTGCCAAATTTTTGAGCAGCTTCCAACTGGCTTTCATTTGGCTTCAACTCTATGTCTGACAGTCATTGCAAACGCAGGTTTTGTGCCATATCATTGTGCTCAATGGCTAGTACTTGACTGCTCAACATTCATTTGCACTATAGGCTGAGACTGTTCAGAGAAGAAATATTTTGTGTTTGAACTCGGTATACTGGGTGTAGCTACCCGTGCAAAGTGGTAGTTCACGTTACTATTACTTTCCAGACTAATACAAAGGTAATCATTGTTAATATCTGATACCAAGCCTCAATGCTCTGTCGCTTCACCTTTTCAAAGATTCTTTACTAATATCCTTGAAATATTATTTGGCTGTCCAGTCTTTATCAAATTGCTATCCAATGTTAATCAAGCAAATCTTAATAATTTGTGCTTCAATGTAAAATAGCCATGGTGGCATTTCAACAGAAAGAGGCACCTTGAGAGGAGTTGAATTCATATGGCCTTTTTAATAAACCCTTTTCCAATTCTTACATAAATGAGAAAAAAAACTGCTTCTCCAAGGCTAATCTGCAATAAAGGAAGATAGCAGTAAGGTGGTGAGCAAGCACCTTGGAAGCCTGTGTCTAGCAGCTGAGGTTATTCTGGACACAAAACCTTCCTGGAAAGGCAGGGGGAGTATGAAATTTGAGGTTATTATTTCTCTGACTATTGCTAGGGAAGGAAGCCTGACAAAGACCATGGACTTGTGCTGATGCTGCCTGTTTGGAGAGGATGTCCCAGCCCTCCCTCCATCGTCCCAATGGAAGCTGCAGATGCTAAAGATCCTACAATGTGAAGAAAAATGGATCCCTTAGAGAATACACAGTTCATCCACTCAGTTGCCTTCTCCTTCTGTACCAAACACGTAGTAACCCTGCCACTTTTTTCATTCTCCTACCCCAAATAAGGATTTTCCAAATTTTCTTATGCCCTAAGTAAGACCTGATGGTTACTATTGCTGTGTTCTTATACTGCTAGTTAGCTCTTGAGTGTGTGTTAATATCAGATTTTTTTTAAAAAAGAGGGATAATGCCACTTTTTAACTTTAAACACATCGTTTTCAGAGTAACATTAGTACCTAACCACACAAAGTAATTACATCACTTTATTTGAAAAGGTAGTGACTTTTTTAGAACTGATTTTGCACTTTAAAACCCTTTCTGACCGAACACAAAACATATTCTTAGAGCTCTTCAAGCAGGATATAATATCCTGATGTCACTCAATTGAGCCTCCTCTGCTAATAGTCTGAGTGTTATCAGAACCAATCAACAATGAAGACCAGGAAATTTAACAAGATGGTTCCTAGAAAAAATAAGTTTTAGCTACAAAATATTTTGCAACCAAGATTAGGGGGCCAAAGCTTCCAGGGAAAAATAGACAAAAAATGAACTATGATGAGGACACTCTGTGCAACGCGTTTTTCAGAAAGTTATTTTGAAGCAAAACATGAACAAAAATATTCTTTTTATGCGGGAGATCATTTTAGCAACATTTTAATGCCAGAAGTACGATACCTGTACACTGTGAAATGCACCCATTACATGAAATATTCTTTATAACTGGCAACATGTAAGGTAAATTAGCATAATAAATGTAAATACAATTTCTGTAATTATGCTATTGCAAATCTTAAATTCATTCTGATAAAGAGTGAATCTGATTTGCATCTGTGAAATTAAGTTCAGTATTTCCAATGAGGAAAATCTGAACCTCTAATGCAATCCTGTTAATTGGAAAAAGAGAGGTTATTTTGAATATCGTATGGAAATATGTTATCCCTTTCTTTTGAAGTGACAGAGAGAACAACCTGAACCCTTCTGCTTTCTTGCTAATACAAATTATTTGCTTAGGGCCTTTATATTTACCATTTCCAATTTTCACCTGTCAGCTCTGAAATGTAATTTAAATTCAAGTACCTAAAAATCATTTCATCCTCAGCTACTTGTTTTTGCTGCTTCCTTCATTCGTGGGGCACTACCTGAAGCAGAGGAAGGTACAAAGCAAGGAAAGCCTGATGAGAGTTGGAGGTCGGACCTTTCACCTCTGCAGTCAGCTGGTGCTTTTGCCATCTCTTTCAGTAGTGAAGGGTGGTGAATGGCATCTTATGTGTTAATGGAAATTCACAATATAATGCTCTTTCTGGGAAAAAAAAAAATTCTTTACAACTTGTTGATTGCATTTGTCTTCAAAATAAGGATGGTTTGGACCTTATAAATTGATAACTTTCTTGAAAACTACAGGGTCTGCTGATCTGGAATGAGACTCTTCCCCTCCGCCCCCACACACACACAAGTCAATTTTAAATCTCAAGTGTCACTCTGCTTTTGCAATTGCAAATAAAAACCAGTTATGGACAGTAGTAGTTGTCACGACCAAAGTAACAACTTACCTTGTCATCTCTATAGATTTGACTTTTTTTGTTTTGTTGTAACCTATAAGCATTATCAGATGCTAATCATTGCTTGGATAGGAGTTTTCATGAACACACTCTTGGTGATTAATGCTTTTTTTTTGTTTTCCTTTGAGAAGATGTCATATATTTTCAATGTCTGGTCAGTTCAGTCTCATGTTTTTTAGGCTTTTGCTAGCTGTTTTAACTACCACCATATGAAATAAAAAATATGAATAAGTGATGGCTGGAGAAGTCTCTGAGAAGGGTGAAATAAAATCCTTGTGAAGGAACACACAACAAATAGCTTTACAACTTGCTTACAAATTAAAGTATTGATAAAGTAATTTTAAAAATAATAATAAAAAACACATCCTGATTGAGGGAGGTAATAGGTGAGATCTATCGGCTACCAAGACAAAATGGTCGTTTTGTCTTGCTATGTGCACATTAATTATGTTTCTGCATGATGTCATGGGCCTGGATATTTGTTAGTATAACAACAAAAGAAGGATGATAAAATAATATCATTTGAGTCGGTTTTAGTACTTTATAAATTCCTCTCAAAGCTGCAGTGTTAAAGTATTTCTTTATGGAGACTATTTCCAGTGTGATGACTTGGAAACATCAACTTTCATAGAGAGAAACAGATGTTGGAAGTGAGATTTTTTTAAATATAATTTCAATGTTTTTAATCTTAGAGTATCACAAACTATTTGCATGCCTATGCTTACAATGGTTCTCAGTGGAGAGAGCATTTTCTTTAAGATGTAATTCCTTTTATTTAAATCAACAGTAAAATCCTCAGGAGTGTTGGAATTCTGGAACAAATTCACTAGATACACAAAAATACTATCTTTTGGTCAGCTCCACAGAGGACAACCCCAGAGTGCATTCTGAAATTGTTGTTTTGATCACCAAACACTACGTTTGCGTGCAAATGGCACCTTGGAAAAGATTAATATCTTCTTATTCTATAAAAATACTTAATACTTTTGGAAGATCAAATAAAATTTTTAAGTTATTTAAATACTTTATAGATTAATGAGAGTCCTTATGAGTATTTTTCCATTTTGACACTATTTTATATATAATTTCATGACACTATCTGCATATATTTGAGATATTTTTTGTTTCAGTTTAAGACCTTAATTTAGAGTAACTGACAGCTCCCTTTAGCACCTCTGGTAGACAGATCTAAGAAAATATAGGCTTTGCCACACATGTATAGAAAATTATAGCACTGCTGCTCTTCAAAATGTTATGCATGTTTTCTCATATGATATTTATTACAACCATATCCTGAAGCTGCAACCCACTGTGCCAAGTTGACCCTCACAAATAATTGTGCTGAAAGTGATGTCAGTTCCACCCCACACAGAACAGTGGCAGCAGGCCAAAATGCTCAAAGGGTGTTACTTTTAACCAGGTTCTGGATTTTGTTGTTTTTTGTTATCATTAGCAATTCGTGAAATACTTATTGGAACTAATAAAATGATTGCAAGCTAGAAAAATGAATTGATTAATATGAAACGTAAAAGGGAATAGTGATGAGCTTATTTCCATTGTAAATAATGGAAAATAAATCCACCAAGTGTCTACTCTTTGGACTGCAAATGAAATGAACTCACCTCAAATCAGTTCATGATAGTTAGCCCTAACTGGCTTAGAGAGGTTTCCTTAAGCCAAAGCTAAGAAAGAAGTCATGATTTGAATACAACTCGTGGCCCCTTGAGCACCAGCCAACCACCTCCCAGAGATCTGAAGTGGGTATGTATAATCATGACTCTGCTTTCAGTGTGTATTACTCTACCTGGATCAGTCTAACTCAGAATTTTATATCTTTTTATATCTTAATTCCACTTTATGGCAGACCTGAGGAAAAGTAAGTTGTTGTAGCAAAAGGTCCTTCTTTTCCCCCTCATAATGATATGGGTGAACAGGACTTCTGCTGGCCTTTGCTGATAGCCTCTTCAGAGGAAAAGCATGTAATTTTACACATCTTTTCTCTATTATAATAATGCAGACAAGGCAAAATAGGAAGATTAGTAGATCCTATCTCTGTTCAGTGACAGCAGAGAAAATTAAGAGCAGAAGAGACATGTTTAGGCAGAGATAAAAAGTCCTGGAAGACAGTTAAAAGGAAAATAATTCCTGATTATTTAAAATTTTTGGAGGCAGACTCACAATGCTACATATTTTGAGCACTGGCATAAGAAGAGACAACAGAATATAAAAGGCAGCAAAATAGTTTTGATTTATTAGCTCTTATTCTGGAAGATTAGGTCTTACACTGAAAGTTCCTGTATGACACCAACTCCAGCAATGTTGAAAATTAGCTTTTACAGGGGTGTTTGCTGTATAAAACTGCCTGCACAGAATCATTCCTGCTGCATTAATCTTCTGCTTGATGAGATTTTCTT
Source organism: Ifrita kowaldi (assembly GCA_013398055.1). Classification (NCBI taxonomy): domain Eukaryota; kingdom Metazoa; phylum Chordata; class Aves; order Passeriformes; family Cinclosomatidae; genus Ifrita; species Ifrita kowaldi. The sequence goes on from VZRS01003131.1 coordinate 314,425, forward strand.
CTTGAATATATTCAAAATATTTAGCCTAGTCATGAGACTTTATTTGGTTGGATGCTTGGACAGAAGTTTGGGGTTATTTTTCTTGCTTCATTCTAAATTGATTGTACATAATTCATATTAGGAACATTTCCTCATATTCATTTAAGTTACTTTATTCGTTGAACAGGTAATTCTCAGCTAATGATGGTTACCAGTGTCAGTCATGTTTAATTAGAAAACAAAATAAAACAAAACAACAACAAAACAACAGAAAAACACAAACAAACAAACAAACAACAAAAAAAAATCACACAGCAAAACTCAGAGCCTGTAATTAAAATGTTTAAATATTCAAGTATTTAAGTAAAATTCAATCAGGGTTGAATCATAACCCGGCCATCCATAAGACATTTAGATTTCTGTGTCTTGATTACTTATGTCACATACGGAGTTGTTTCAAACCCGTTGTTACTTCGTATTTTCTCAGTCCTACATGGATTTAATCAACATTAATTACATCATAAGTCTGGCAGTGCTGACCTATTTAAATACAACAGGTTGTGTTTTCAGGGCACCAGGCCAAAATTACAAGCCATCATAAATTCCTCTTGACTCTTCTCTAAGATATATGTATTGCCACTGAAGTGCTACTGATGCGAGGTCTCCAGTGAATTGTTATCTCACTACATACAGACCCCTCAGCTGATCCATACAGAACATAAACAAAGAAATAGCACAGTAGGTATCACACATTTTGTTGTTAAGAAACACCAAATATTTAAGTTTCTTCAGTTTATTCTAAAGCATGGCATTTGGCCACTGTAAGACAACATGGACCTCTCATTTTACAGCTTATATTTTCTAGAATTTAAGATGAAATCTGAATTCTGTAGCAAATTTAATTAACAGACTCTTTTTTTTTAACTAATAGATGCTTTCTCTTTAACACTTTTCTTACTGGATTCTAGCTCTTCTGATGACTAACAGAAATAATTGTGGCAATTGGGATCAAGGAAGAGACACAGTGTACAGTGTTTGCCAAATGCTGTCCTTAAAGCAAAAAGAATTCCATATGTAACTACAAAAATTGGGCATTTCTCAAATGATAAAAGAACTACTTTGCTCCAAGGCAGCTCCATGGGGCACCATCTGGCTTCACAAATCTTCAGAAGTGAGATTTTCCTTGAATAAAACTTATCCAATCAGCCTCTGTAAAATCGTGTAATATAAGAAACCCTTCATTATCACATTCATTTGGTGTTGCTGTGTAGTCTGGATGAGACTGGGTGCAAAACTGAGACTGTTTTTGTACTAAAAAGATGTGGATCTTGTTTTCAGTGCTTGGTTAGGCACAATGTTTTACAACTTTAATTTCTCTTTCCTTGAAAAAAACAATTTCAAATAGCAAACAACTTTTTACTCTTATTAAAGGTTTTCTTTCAAATTCCACTGCCCTTTTAACTAGAATGCAAATTTAAGAATGCAAATTTCTGTAATTTAACTGCAAGAATTTTAACTATTCTATTTCAGGCAGTTTAGGATGTAATGCTTCTCTAGTTAAGATGGATAAATATGCTTTAAATGGTGATCTTCGCACTCTAAGGCATGGCTCAGAGTTTTTCCTATTACTTTATAACAAATATTCTGGAGCTATAATATGAGTTACTTGAGAATGGCTGTCACAATGTTTCAAAGTAATTTGATTCTGATTATAGGCAAGAATAAACTGGAATAAAAGTTCAAAATTTTTCTTCTCATAGGTACAAGTTTACCCTCAGTCTTCTGATTACACATATTAAAGCAGTTTGCTATTTAAAGTGGTGTTACACCCCAAGCTCACTCAGTGAGTTTTTAAAGGGTACCCTTGGGCAGCACTCAGGAGAGAACAACAAACTTCTCAGGAGGTTGAATCGTGAATTTTTACTGGCAAACTTTAGGGAAAAAGGTACTTGGCAAATTTTAAAGCAAACATCCAATCAAAGTAAGACATTTCACAAAGCATTCATCTAGCAAACTCTAGCCCATCCAACTTCAAGTTATCCAGATTCTGAGAAGAGAAATTTAGGAGAAGAAAGAGAGAGAAAGAGACAGAAAGGGGCGTGAAAGATCAACAGTATGGTGAGCCAGTGGCTTGGCAAAGAAATAGAGCTCAAGATGATATCTTGACCTTGTACATAATACCTTGTACATTCTGACACATCATCAGTACCAATAATGAAAATATATTTTAATCTTGTATACAATGGCAAGGAAAACTTTGTGAAATTTATTTTTCTATCTACAGCAAAGTATTCATTTCATATTGAGACCATTGCACCCAAATGGCACTGGACTGATACAGAAACAGAGTCTCTGAAATGTCTGGCCATATTTCATCCCTGCTGTACATGTAAGAGAAGCCAGAAAGCTGCCTCAAGGGAGGCTTCACCAGACTGGCTCTGACAAAGTGAGTAGTTTGTGTTCTCAGGGCTTCTTTGCAAGTCTTCATATAGAGAAAATAGCCAAAATTTATATAATATATAGGAAAAGCTTTGAAATGTGAGGAGTCCAAATAATTCAAGATAAGCTGTCATATACTAAGAAGTTTAGCATCTCCATACCACCTCAGAAATTATAAAGAGAAGAAAAGAAAATTGGCTTAATCCTAAAAGAGGATTGTGTTGCAGGTATCATAGGAAAATGTCTTTGATTTATGTTTTACACATTTTTCTTAAAATGAGGCATTAAAATAAACCAATGTGAGCTGGAACAGGCAGTGTTTAAAAGAGATATAGTGAGATGCATCACTCTGCATTTTCAATAAATTTTAGAAGAATGCCAAATGTTGCTTCTGGAACTTGTCACCAAACAGGTTATATTTCTGTAAGAAGTCTCTGCAGAAGTGGGAGAAGAGACAACTGAGAAGGGGCTTCATCAATGTCACAAGTATCCAAAAGGAGGGTGTCAAGAGGATGGATCAGGCTCTTCTTGGTGATGCCAAACAATAGGACGAGACGAAACAGGTAGAAATTGATGATCAGGATGTTCCACTGAATATGAAGAAGAACTTCTTTACTGTGTGGATGACTGCACACTGGAGCAGATTGCCTGGAGTGTGGAGTCTCCCTCACTGGAAATATTCCAGAGCCATCTGTATGTTATCCTGTGCCATGTGCTTTAGGATGACTCTGCTTGAGCAGGGAGGTGGTAACAGGAGACCCACTGTGGTCCCTTCCAACCTTACCCCTTCTGTGTGATTGTGTGATTCTGTGAGCCTCTGAGAGTTTGTCTTTTGCTACTGGGCCAGAATTACCCAACAAGTTTTCTCAGCACCAGTACACAGTTTTAATTTTATTTCATCCACCAATGCTAATACAAGAACACTCCAAGGCAAGAATTTAAAATGATTCATTACAATCCTTTAAAAGACGAAAAAGAATCTGTGTGTGTCAGTCATCTTCACGGGGCAAGGAATAATTAAAATTAAATGCACACAGGAACGAGTTTTCTATTGTCAATGATGAAAGTGATAATCACCCCAAGTCAAAGCAAAATGACAGATGAAAGGAACCTATAGAAAATCGCCCAAGGGAGGTCCTGAGGCCAGTGCTCAGTACCACATATACACATGCTAGACTGATATTTAATGAAGCTCTGGTTGACTCTATAATGAATGTTGAAGGCTCTCTGGAGCATCAAACATCATTTAAGACTGCTAGAAGCAAATGCTTTATTTTTGTTTGGTAGTGGCAGGGTGTGGAGGGGGAAGGGCAATTTTTGATAGAGTTTTTCAGCTCTTTTAATGAATAAATTAAATTTGGAAGAGGAGAAAAATCCCTTCATGATGCAAAGAGAATTAATTTTTATGTTTTATTTGTAACATCTTAATAGATATAAAATGGAAGAGGAAATAGAGCTGCGATAGCCTAATGGGTTAATGAGAAAAATTAGACTGGTTTTGAAGTCTCTATTATTTATGTCAACAAGGGACTAGTCTGACCCTTGTGATATAAGGAGCAGCCGATAGATTTCTAAATCATGTCTGTATGGTCTGTATTCAAACAGCTGAAGGTGAAAAATAAATTGAAATAGATTCTCACCCATGATTTTATAAGAATGTGATGACTATACTGTATAAATGTATCTTCTAAAGACCTTTGGGACAGTACAACACTAAATAATGGTTCAAGTTATATATTAGTAGTGATGCTAGAGCCCATAGCACTGACAGGCAGCATTTCCTATCTGTTTTGATCTTAGTCAAGTTATTCATCTGCCTTTTGTGGCTCTCCAGAGACATGTTTTGAAGTTAACATCACTACATCAGCTTTTGTCCAATGTTGGCCCAAATTATATCAGATTTTCTTCTTTCCTCTGCCATTTTTTTCCCAACACACAAATTTTGCTGTTGCCAAAATCAATTTAAACAGAATATGGTCTAATCCAGCCTCAACTAGCAATTGGCATTATCTGCATTTGTAAGGCTCAAAATGTGCCAACCCCCTGGAGATGTAATACTAAATTTCTGTCTCTATTTTTTGCTACCTTGCCCAGGCATGCAGTGTGTTAAAGACACAAATATAAAAGGATTCTGGAAAAAAAATAAAAATCTTATTGACCACTGGCAAGTGTCAGCCCATGTTTATTGTAACGGGAGAGATTTAGACTTTATGTGAATGCCAACTCTTGAGATGCTGAACTTTGCAGGTTCACCTACTTCAGTTGTGTGCCTACTTCCCACACAGAAGACATAAAAGAAAGAAAAAACTCCATTTTATTCTACAATAATTTTTTTGTATTACCTAGACAGAAACTATTTTTACCATCATTCCAAAAGGCATAATTTCCTTCAGTGAAAATATGTAATAGCAGGCCCACATTGTTGGGTCTCAAAATTCTTTGTACACAGGTCTTCTTAAGAGCTCTACCATATCCTGAAAACTCATTGGTATTTCTAGGCATTGAACCTTGCTGGAAAATGATGTAGAGCATGCATAAAAAATTCTGAGTAGTTGACATAACATGGATGGACGTGGTTGGCATTGCATCAAATTTAACCCTTCTGTATAATCACTAGACAGCAAATTTTCTGTTTTAAACATAAAAAGCGCAGGACCCCCTAACTCCCATCCTAAGACCTGATAGTTTACCAAATAATAGTCTTTACCATAACAGTAGCTGGGAACCATATCCTTCTGGAAACATCAATAAATTTAACTGAGGGTAAAATATTGTCAAGAATAATTTTCAGGTGTTGAAGAACTGCATTTCCCTTTTACCCCTGATGAGCTTACAAAGCCCCTTTTCCTTCCATCAGGCTTACATTTCCCCCCACAGTATGGAATAGAGACAATATGGGATAATCAAACTAAACAATGCCAAAACTTCCCTTATTACATATTTTTATGTAGGACAGGACCAGTGAACCACACATGGCTTCCTTAAGCATTTTAGCTATCACTAAGGGGATTTCATTCTGTTTCTGAACAAGTTTGAGTAAGCTAGACATGAATGTATGAATCCAGGGTGAAAACTAAATTCAAAAACTAGAGGTCAGAAAGAAAGTGTTTTAACACAGTGATCCCAGGAACAGGTAGCCGGGGGTATGCTTAGCAGCATTTCATGTGCTCTTTTAGTCAAACAGCCTCCTCATGCCTAGGAGTGGTCCAAATCAAAAGTTCTGCGTGAGTCTACCAGGCAAATTCCTCTTGGTGGGTTCATTCCATTAATTTCTCCTGACATGAAAACATTTCTTTAGATTTTTTTTTACTCTACTTTTCTTATATTCTTCTAATCTTGTGTAACTTCTGCAGGAGGTAGTGACAAAACTCACTAGTGGAAAGCATGCTTCCCAAGAGGAGATTATATGCAAAACCAATATATAATATCTGGAGTACTTCTGGGAGGAGTTACAGCATATCATAATGTATAATTTATCAACTAGGATGAAGCACTACAGTCTGCTCTAAATTTTTCATTATATATATATATATAGATATAAAAATACTCCGAAGTATTCATTTTTAAAAAACAGAGCTCATATTAAAAAATAAAATAGACATCTAAAGTGCAGAGACTTCAGAACCTCTGTTAGATGAGGGTCAAATAACCAGCTTAAGGAAACTGAATTTCTGCATGTGTGTGCAAATTAAGGGAGCAAGAAAACCATTTGGAACACTGGCAGAGCAATATGAGTTTTCAAATAATAGTGATGCTCAGATGCTGTTATGTGTTTCAGTGATTGCTTCGCAGGGAGTTTCTGCATAAATTTACTCAGTCTGTAAATAAACAATATCTTTTTATCTTCTTTAACAGCTTTTCATTCAGTCTGGGGTCATATGTTTTACCTAAGATCTTTTGAAGAGGGTACTAAGTGAGCTTCTGTCTAACCTGAGCATCTGCTGCCACCAGATAAAGCCCTTACTGCTAGGGTAAGAAGACCATACTGTCTTCAAGGTGGAGCTGGTGGACCTCAGAAACTCTATTTAAAATGAGAATGAGCCACAGAATGAGGCTGTTGGGTGCTGTGAGGGTAATGGTGTGGCCCTGAGGTGTGTTGGAAGCCTCAGGGTTTGTAAGCTGAGCTCCATCCTCATTTCACAGTCTGGGAGGACCCTCAGTTAGCTGTAAGCTGCAGAAAGCCCTACTGTCTGAAAGAACAATTTGGAATATTTTTTCTAATATTCTTAATTTGCTTGCCTATTTAGGGAGCTGAATCACTCATATTTTAAATCAAAATCAAACATCTATTTTATATTGCTTTTTAATTGTATTTGAATTGCAAAATGCCCTATGGTGTGCTTTGTTAAAAATACTGCACATTAATATGAATATTGTTGTTAGCAACAATAAAGATCAAAGCTTGCATCTCAAAATAGTGTTGATTTCCATGTTATTCAAACACAAGTATAAAATCACATGTATAAATTTATACATGCTCAGACTGCAGTGCATTACTTGCCCCTTATTTTTCCAGAAAGACACAAATAAAGTCTGAATGGTAGCTGTGAAACCCTTACAACTTTGTGATTCATTGGGAAAGAGTGGATATACAAATGCATTCAAAAGTTTACATCTCAGAATAAATTGAAATAAAAGTAATTTACAATCCTCCTCGTTACCTTTTAAGATGGGAAAAGTTCGTGCTCATAGACACACACATATATGTATATATGAGCCCTTCTAGCAGGATGTAGAACAAGAAAAATCTCATGAGGATCAATATTCTATGCGAGCAAATCGATGTACATGAAGAGAGAGGCTGTTCATTTTCACGTCTCCTAAGGGAACAGGTTTTTAGATAATTGTATGACAAAAAGACCTTTTAGGGTCTATGAAAACACACTCCAAAATGTCAAATGTATAGCAGCCATGCGTCACCTGTAATGGTAAAAGCAGCACATTCTGTAACCTTTCTCAAAGCAGATTTATTAAATAAATTATCTGAGTTTTACAGCACTGTAAATGTCTCTCGTACTGTACCGTGAGGGAGTTGTGCTCAACAAATAATGGTGTCCTGTTATATGTCAGGATGTTGTGGGATACCCTGGGATTTTGGAGGATGTCACATGGGACAGCCAAGTCAGGGGAAATTAACCATAAAGGAAGGGTGATCAGAATTTCTTAAGTTGGGGTGTTCTTGTAACTTGGTGCTTTAGAAACAGGCAGTCTACCAACTCACAATCCCCCCAAAAAAGCCCAGCAGCATGTTATGCCTTTCATCACCATAGCATCAGCTGCCACTGAATTAGATACCTGCAGCTCCCACACAAGGTACTGAAGTAGGTAGGCACCCTAGGTTAGCATTATCAGAATTTATCATGTCAAACTCAGAACTGCAAAGGAGGAGTGAATTTCTTACCTCATTCCCGTTCACTCCTCTGTAACTCTTTTTTATGTAGTGCGACAGTTTGGGGGTGGATGAAAGTATGCAAGTGCTTTCACCCAAACCAGCCCTTGCTCTGGGGGTAGAAGAAATCTGCATTTTTGTATCTCCCCCAACAGTAGAAGCCCACCCTAGTCTCTGCATTAAAGCCCACCAGCTACCACCATGGGCCTCTCTGTGGGTCTGCATCCTCAGCCTCAGATTTGGGGCTTTCAGGTGAGAAAAGGCAGAGACGTGCCTGGTTTTCAGGCTCCTAGGCATGGCAGCAGCCACAGCTCAGGCACAGCAGAAGCAGAAACTCACAGACTCCTGCTCAATGTTCTTGTCCTTGTCAGATGCCTCTCAATTTAGCAATATGGCATTTTCCAACTTTGGCTGGCAGAACTGGGCAGCAGTTTGTCACAAGGATTAAAACCAGCAGGTTTTGGCTTAGATCACTACGTGATCGATCAAGTCAAGCACCCCCTAATGAAGAAAGATTAAAGCTTTAAAAAAAATAGATCATCACTTGCAGTATATGACAAGGTTTCACATAATCAATGTGCACAACAAAGCCCCTATGCAGAAAGTATATTCAAACAGATAAAATTAATTGATTCTTTTTTTCATAGAATATAACAGGAGTTACAATGCATAATAAATCATAAAACCACATTTTGGTATGTGCTTGCTGACCTTATGTATTTGCAGTATGTGTATGACTTGTAGAGAGCGCATTCCTATTCAGACAAGCCTTTAGCATCAGCTAAAAGAAATGTGTGATGTCGTTAAAACAAAATTGTTGCTTCAGAATATGAAGATGCTGTACATGAAATATGCAATGAAATGCCTCTGTGATACTGAAGGCAGAGTTCTGACTCACATTGCTAATTTTCCTTTCAGACATGCTGAAGGTCTGACAGAGGTTGGCATATAGACACATATGCAGATGGAAATGAAACATGGGGCTATCTGACCACAGGAAAACCCCAAGCCATATACCTGCAGCACAAGAACACAAGTGAAGATGTACAGTAGATGTACTCCCTCCTAACTACAGGAGAGAGCCAAATGGAATGTTTACTTTTAGTGTATGATGGATTTGATTTGTGTGTAGGAAATGTAGACATGAAGGTTAAGTTACAGAATGATTAGCAGCAAATCAGAAAGAACTTTGGCTTTATCACCAACCCACTGCTGTCATGTCCTGAATTCTCACTTGCCCCAGTTCCCATTGCAAAATGAATTTTCGTCTTAAACTTGAGAAATTTTAGTTGCTAAACATGACAAGGAACAAGTTGCACGACATAACAGTCCGTCAGTAACTTAATACGTAGATGCCGAGGTGCTGAGTCACTGATGAGAATCATTATGAGTATTTTTCCTGGAGAACAACAGACCTTAACTTCCCCTCATAGTTAGATAGATAGATGGATAGATATTTATATAATAAATAGATGTATACATGCACAGACACACATACACACATATATATATAATTTTTTTTTACTACAATATGGACTAACAAATGTTATTTTTACTATAGCAGCTTCTGTTTCCTCCCCCAGTGTTTATATAAATCAGAGGAGGAATGAATTTAACATGGTTTTAGCTTTATTATTTTAGGCTTCAGGCTTCAAGATCTCCTGTGTCATTAAGCCTGTCCACCATGTTTCAACCTTTTTCAGCCAAATTTTTTTAGAGCTGCCAAATCTGACACAGCCAGGGAGAAAGACAACCACAAAATGTGACTCGTTGAGGTGAGAGCCAGATTATAACAGGATGTTTTGTGAGACTAAGTGAAAAATTCAATATCACCTATGCCTTGCATCCACCTTCTGATGGCTGGAGTGTTTGAACAGATATTTGATTTTTTATGAATGTACAGCAATCAAATAGTGGCACTAAATTGAGAGACATTGTCTTCACGGTTCACACAGAGGTTCCGCTCCTGCCCATTTCTCCATTTTTTAAAAATATACTTGAGTGACAAGCTGCTGATAAAAATAAATACTTTGTGACAGGGGAAGAAATATGACTTGGGGGTTCTAGTGTTGGAATAAGTATCATGTAGGTCCTCCATCAAAAATGTCAAATGCGGAATGGCATCTAAAACTGCACAGCTCAACAAATGACCATTATACAGCCCAAATCTGCAATTAGGACACACTGTCTCTACTCATGTAGCTGTGTACGTGCATGAGGCTGAAATATTCTTAATATCTGAAATTTGCTGAACCTAAGCCTCGGCTTCCAGGCAGCGATGGGTTACTTTCCTAAAGGATGTCTTCCTAAATCAATTTTCTCCTTATCTGTGTTGGATTATTTTCACAGTGTGCACCTAATGCTCTGTTATTAAGCCATACCTTTTGATTTTTCGGTTTTGAATTAGTTTAAAGTAGGAAATGAGAGTTTTAAAAGATTTTCATTCTGTAGGAGTGTTCTCTACGTGGTAAGCGTGTTTGTGACAGTATGAGAGCATTCAAGACACAACAATTCAAAAATAATGCAAGGTGACAGAATCTTCTCTTCACAATTTAGCTTTCCTTTCATAAAACAATACCTGATGATGTTACTTCCATTGTATAAATCACCAGGAATTAGTTTATTTCCATCAGTGGGAAACAATGAATTCCTAGCAATGTGTAACATTTTATACTCTGCTTTCTCTTGATATAATTTCTTTCCTTTTTTACACCTCCCTGTCCCCAAATCCTGAAATTTCCTCACAGTTTGTGTTTGTTTTGAAAATGCTTCCCCTTTGATCTGATGAAATTTTTTTTTATAGAGTGCAATAGCTTTTTACTCCTCCAATCTTTTGCTTTGATTCTATTGTTTTAATTTTTAATGAAGATTTATTAATAGTTTTAGGGGGTTTTAGAAATTGCATTTTATCTTTTACAGAATTTGAGGAGACTTTTGTGGGATTTGCATTATTAATGCTGTTATTATCATTGCCATTATTATTAATTGTACCTGTTTACTTTTACTGGTATGAATTTTTTCATTTAAACATTATCTTATAAAACATTAAAACCACATTGCGATGCATGAGTGGCAAGAAAGCCAGTCCAGCTTCACTTATAGCCAGCGTGTCTTTAGGTGTAATCTTTTTAAAGCTACATTTGGAAAGAAATATTACCAACATTCAAATCATCTTTAAACAAAACCCTAAAATTCCAGATGTGGAACTAAAGCTGAAATTTCAGAGCATCGAGGCTGTAAATTGTGGGAACCAAAGGAAAGCCTGTGGAGTGATAAAAAATACTTCCAGTGGAAACCCATTAGAGAAGAAAACAGAAATATACACAGAAATCTTGCTGACCAGTTTTTTTCTTTTCACTTTCTGCCTTCTCTTGAAGTCAGGTATTGCAAAAATATGCCAAGTATATCTTTGTGCTTTTTATTTGGTCCCAAAAGCACAGCCCAAGCATCTAGCTCTAAAATTACAGTGATATTTAGAGTACAGGTTTTCTACTCTCTATTTTACACCCTATGTTTTGTAACAGAGGGCTTGACTGCCCATAAACAATGTAGTTTACCTGCAGAAGCTGTACTTATTCATATAAATGCCCAATACTTCCCTCCCGCAGACACTTGTAATCCCCTTAGCTGTGTCAGTACTATCCTGTACCAGGAAGCTAACAAGTTCATTATACACCGTGCTTGATCCTGGCAAACAACAATTAGTTTAAATTTTTAAATTAGGAGGAAAGGGTAGCTAAAAAAAACCGAAAAAAACCCCTAAAACAAATGCAAACCAACCCCCCATCAATCTAATACTTTGTTTATTTCCTAGTAGCCAATTCTCCTGGAGTGTCTTTGGTCCATTCCATGGTCATTTCTGACTCCACGCAATAAAAGCTTGTTGATGCTTGAATGGTGTTCTGGTGCTCCCTCAGGAAATTCACTGTATAAAAGTCAAGTATGACCTAAATATTATTAATAATTTGTTGTGGTGTTGGGCAACATATGTTTGGCAAAGAGCAGGAGCAATAAGCTTTGAAGAGTCTATATGTTTTGAGAGAGGATTTTTCACAGGTGCTAAAGCTGTGTGGGTCTCAGATGTTCTTAAGGATCTAAGACAACAGAATATCTCTCCAAACCATTAAAGGTTGAAAAGCAAGTGAACAGATGTTCAGTCTTTTAATTTAATATTTCAGGCAGCTGTGTAACTTTACCCTGTTGGGGCTTTTTAAAAAATTTTTTCCACCTTTTTTTCCCTCTAACATTTAAAAACTAAGCTGGGTTTAAGGTCAGGCCTGATGACAGGTCTAGAAGGCTCTGGCAGCTGTTTAAATGTTTGTGACATCTGGCTCAGAAGTCAGGACTCGGGTTTGCTGGAGCTGCTGCAGCACAATGTCCCTGTCATTTCCCCAGGCAACTTCCCCTGGTGAACAAATGAAGGTACAGGTAAAATTTTCTGGGGTTTTTTGTTTGTTTGGTTTGGTTTTGTTTTGGGGGTTTTTTTTGTTGGTTGGTTGGTTTGGGTTTTTGGGTCGTTTGTTTGCTTGTTTTAGTTTGTGTTATTTGTTTTGTTCTGGTTTGGTTTGGTTTTTTGTCATGTCTTAACTGCTTCCTAAATGTCACAATATTACCAAAGTAATGAGAAGAACCATTAAACAAAACTGGGGAGTAAACTAATTGCAAAATCCCGTGGCGACAGGAGGAGGCACAGCAATCTAAAGAAGTTTCTGGGGCTCACATAGTGCCTTTGAGTGAGACACTACCATCTGTTCCTTTTGCTTCTTCATGTTGAAGACCTATTACCAATATAGAATTCTAGACAGAACTAGGAGGAATTTTATCTTTTTTAAAAAGACCCTCCATAAAACAAATATAGTTTATAAGAAAAGCAGAGACTTTTTACCAGGGTCTTCAGTGCTACGTCAAGGGGCAATGTTCTTAAACTGAAAGAGGGTGAGTTTAGTTTGGACATAAGGAAGAAATGAGAGAGTTGAAACAATTAAATCAATTTCCCAGAGAAGTTGTAGTTGTCCTATCATGGGGAGTGTTCATGATCAAGCTGGGTGGGGAATGGAAAGGAACCTGGAATGGGTGAGACTATAAAAGTTTCAACCATTTAAACAATCAGAGAAGAAAAGCAAAAGGCTTTGAAGGTATCCCTTACAAAGTACGAGATACATTTTGCTTCTTTTAAGAGACTTATCACTGCACCGTTAACAAGATGTGGCAAATTTTGTATCGGAGTCTGTCACAGTATACAGATATTTTCTTTTTTCAAAAGCCTTCAAGAAAACTACCTCTCAGACAGCATCTCTGAGAAAACTAGCACAGAAATTCTGATTTCTGGCAGATAAAATCCTTCATGCTCACTTGTTTCTGTGTTAAACACCTAAATAACTCTCAATAAGGCATGTTTCTATGTAAAAATTCCATGGAGGAGTTGTAAAAGGAAGAAGATCTGGAGACACCTGGCCCTTCTTTAAAACTCTGTGGCTAAATGCAAACCACACAGTGCAGAGGAAGGATTGAAATCATCACATACACAATTTGCTTAAATTGTGATCTTTCAGTGTGAAATTCCTTTCTTTTCTTCAGCACTGATAAGTGTCTCACCGGAATCGATGCTGTTATTACTATGCCATCAGTTGTTTTCTGGACGGCTGTCAGGTTTCCAAGTAGTCTTTGTTCTTTTTGTTGTAACACTTTGCTAGATGACCTTATTCCAAAAGGTAGGCCAGGCAACTTGTTCCTGCCCCAGGGTGAGCCAAAAGTTCAAAGTTAATATCATTCTTCATGTAACCTGACCTGTCAATAACCATCCTTCCTACTGGTGTTACTTTTAGCAGACTGGTTGGATTTGCTCTCACAGCTTAGTCTTTCTGCAGTTACTGCAATTGGGGTACATCCAAATTCCACCATTTCTCTTTCTGGCTGTTGTCATGCTGTTAGCCCACAGAGTTACTACATTTGTTTTGCCTACATTCCCTTGTTTCCTTAGCTGCTGCTTGTTTCTTCTGCTGCTTTCTGTCACCGCAACTGTAAATTTCACAGCTGTGCATGACAGGGATGAACAATGAATGCAGATAATGTATGTGTACTTCTTAAGGGATTCTGCTAACTCCTTGAAGACTTCAGGGTGTTTGTGATCAGTATTCAGCAGTGTTTCATGCGTTGTGATATCTGCTTTGCATTAAATCTTTGACTGTGTTTGAGTTACACTGGCCATGGGACTGTCATGGCAAATAGTCAGAGACCAGCCTTACTGAAGCTGTTGCCATCTTAAGGTGATTTCTCAGTGTTTCCCATAACAGCATCACAGCACATGTAGCTCATTCCATTTGTTTATCTGGACTGGGATATTTTGTCTGTTTTGAAAGATGAACTTCAGCTCCTTTGCTTAGCTCGAACCCTCTGAGCAGATTCTGCATGTGCTGTAGATGTTGTCCTAATTTCCTATATTACACCCACAAGAATTAATTCACATAAGAGTTCAGCCAGGGATTTGCTGTTTGGTTTGGCTTTTTGTTTTCTTGGGGTAAGTTTGTTGTTTTGAAAAGCAAGAATAACACATTTGCTGTACACGTGACAGAAGACTTGCACAGGTTGGTGGAAGCATCACTACCCCAGTGTGAGGTGTGGATGGGTTTCTGCTCTGGCTCAAATCCTCCTGCATGTTTTTTGGGATGGTTGGTGTGGGAGCTGTGGCTGATTTCACAATGTAGGGCTGCACCAAACCCTGCTTGTGTGACACTGCAGCTCTGCAGATTCTCTCCTTCTGTACTCCTAAATCGGCCTCCCTCAGACACCTTTACCTTTATCATTTATCAGTGACACTGAGTTTTATCTCTAAGCATGTCACTCTCAGTATTTCCTGACTGAATTTCATGTTTTTTGCCTCAATTTTGTGGCATGTTTTTTCATCAGCTGTTCTTCTTGGTACTGGTAATACTAGAACTGATATCATTCATTATTTTGGGCTTGCTTCTTTGTATGTGTTTTTATTTTTTTCATGGATGACCATATTTCTAAAGCATTCCTAAAGCCTCCTCTGGACCGGGAGTCTTTTCAGTTTGTTTCGTTGATAAATGTGATCGAAATCCCAGAATCTCCTGACCTAGTGAGTTCAGCAAAAATGTCTATTTTCAAGGTCTATCCTGTTTATGCACTCACAGGGATTTTGTGCTTCTCCTTTCAGTTCTTCACCTGTTCAATGAGGGTGTGTGGAAGGGGAGGCAACCCATTGCTCCCTGTCACTCTGTACTTTTTCCCTGCCCTGCTTTCTACGTTACTTGCTCCATATTTTGCTTGCACTGACACAATAACTGTCTTTGCAAAAACAAAACAGAGCTGTTCTCTGACCTGTCTGCTGTCCCTCCCTCAGTGACCTGTTTCTCTGGAACATGGACGTCAATATCATTAATATAAAGTCTAAACTCAAGCTCCATTTTAGGGTAGTAAGAAAGGCCCCTAGGCCAACTAGGCAGCCCTTGAGCTGCTATCAGACAGGAGGCACATAGCATGCTTTCTGGGGATTATACCTAAGTACATCTTGAGAGACCGTATCAGTGTAAAAAGCTAATCCTCCTTGCCTACAGGCCACACCTGAAAGGATAACCCTGTCTCTAATGCTTAAAGCACACATAAGCACCTCCTGGAAATTAACCTGCTTTAGGTTAGGGATGATCTGGTAAAGCAAATCTGCATCAACTGATGTTACACAGCGCTGAAGTTTCCTTGGTCTGTAATTAACAGGATTGTCATAAGCAGGAAAAATCCATAAACAAATGTAAGAACGTGTCTGTGAAATAAACCCGTACAATTGTGTTGGATTTCTTGCTGTTGTTTTTCTCCCAACATTTCAGCACTGCAGCATATCATGGAAGGAAAAATTTATCCTGAGCAGGAAACCACACAGGTGGGTACACAAAAACACACACTTGCCTTCTCTGATAGTATCACTTCCAAGGAACAAACCAAATAAACTAAAGAAAAACCCTGAGCAAATCATAAGGAGAGGGAAAAACATCCCTTAAAACAACAGCATTATTACCATAGTCACCAACTTGTTATCAATTTACAGGATAAATCAATATATTTGTAACAGTGCCACCTGGTGATACCTACTGTAGTAATACATCATGTTATGCTTTTGGTATCGTTCTAAAATCAATGTATTAACTTTTCTGGTTCTTGCTTGTCAGTTTGTGTTCAGAAAGCCCTTTAAAATATTCAGTTAGATTTAGGTGACATTTCCCAGCTTTCTCAATTAAATTTTGACCTAAGGCTAATAATTTTACTGTATTTCATAAGAAAAATTATTTGAAGAGATTCTAACAATTATTTTCTAGGAGTGTCAGGGTTTTATAACCACTCATTAGGGACTGTAAGTACATTAAATAATACACAGAGCTTTTTCTATCTTGCGTAGCCCTAAACAAAAAAAAACCCACAGTGGAAGACTGAATTTATCCCAAAGGCGTGTGTCCCAGCCGTGCCCCTCTAGTTTCCTCAAGTCCTCAATGCAGGGCTAAGTTCCACAGTTAAGAGCCACATCCAAGTCAGTAACGTTTTTCCAAGAAAACAGTGCAATTTTCTACAGTCATAATAATAGCTTGAAATGTAACGTGGAACTGTATGGTTCTGAAAGCCATGAATGCAATCTCAAGACAAATTAAGGGATAAGATTTCCACGAGTAATTCAGTAATTCAGTGAGGTATTCAACCTTTTGTTCAAAATAAATATATAAAAAGAGCCCACTAAAATCTGTTCATTTTCTCTCTCTCCCTCTTTTTTTTTTAAAAAAAAAAAAGGAAAACAGTTGGGATTTAATTTTTTTCATTTTTTTTCAATGTTATGTGGCAATCTGGAAGAAGATTTCTCCAGAGCTATATTGCAAGGCAGGTGTACTTAGAAAAGATTTATGTGACCCTTGGTTACTACTGGGCCGTAAGTAGAATGATGTATTCACAAACATAATCGCTAGATCCAGCAGAGTGATCCATCCATCCATGTCTGCAGCAGAGCCCCTTTGCTTTTCCAGGCACTTTGGAGAAGATGCTTTTTTTACAATAAACGTTCACGTAAGAACTGTTCATGTGTGAATGTTTTAGCATGCCAGCAGAAGTGTTTGTGTGCCAACACTTACAGACAAACATTTATACAAGAAGCTCTTTCCTTCTCTTTTTTACCCTTTTTCTACTCTTTTCTCATTTAGAGCAATGAAATGAAAGTTAAGTCTGCAAGGCAGCAATAAAACTGTTTGTTCTTTTCATACTTGCTAGTCTGAAATCTAGAGCTAGTATACATGTTTAATATGATCCAGAGACCAGGATTTAAAAGACTCATTATTTTCCATGGGATTTGAATAATTTACTGGCTGAAATATGTTTTTTGTCTGAATGTGACAGAAAATACAAGCTGCTGTACAGTTGTCAAATAATAGACGGGCATTGCTGAATGGTAGAATCACAAGCCCAGTTTCTACTTGAATAATTAGGAAAACTGACACTCGAATAATTAGGAAAATTAAAACATTTATAAAAAGCAGCCTGCTACCTGCAAAAAGACAGATAAGTGTAACAAAAATTAATAAAGTCACCATGTTGAATGATGATGCCCAGTAGCAATAGTTTAAGAATTTTTCTGTTGCATTAGGACAGAGAGCTGTTGTAGTTCTATTCTTGATGTTCCTATTTACCAATTTGAAAATAAACCCAAACAAAAAGCCAAAAAGAGTACCAGCAAATAGAAGCTAATTTTTGTAGTGCTGGGACACGAAAAAAGCCAACAATAGCACTGGTTTACCGCAAGTAGGTATTCAGAAATGTCAGTTGGTGGTAACAGAGTCCTATGGTGATTATCAGAACAGACTTTCAGCTGCCCTTTTGGACAGAATTTTTCTGTGTGGATATATTAGCTCACACTAGGGTTTGGCAAGCTGGAAAATCCATGGACTCCACCTAATTTATGCACAAAGTTATTTACACAAGGAACAATTTGACAACTTTTGAGTACTTTACATTAAAGGTAGGGTAATGCAACTCATAGTCAGGTATGTGAGCCAACCTCTGCAGGAGTTAGTTAAACCAAGCAACAGTTTTTGGACCCAAAAATAAAAGTATTTGTCCAGCATCATGAAATATTGGAGCAAAACCTTTTTCACAGGGGCCTTTTTGTATCCTAGGGCTGAACTGAGCCATCATGTCAGTAGGAATTGCACCTTCATATTTCAAAAATGAAGTGTTCGTTATTAAATCTTTGTTGAAGTAGACACTGCACTGAAATCATTACTGAGAAACCCGGTGTCGTAATGGAAGTATCAATGCCCATTTTAACATGGGATGTTTTCTGCTAGCGTGCCATCTAATTAAGTTCACATATGAGAAATGCCTTCTAAATTAGACAATTCCCCGCCCACAGAATTAACATAATTTTTTACCTTGGAGGTGAACTGAAATGAGAATAAACATTGATGCTGCTCATGTGCTTAGCTATTTCCTTGCTGAACACTATCAGGAACCCAATAATATTAAAATAAATCTGAAAAAATTCACGCATCCAGAAGTTCCTCATTTATTTCATTCCGGAAAATGCAAAGGCTACTGTGCAGTGCTTCCCATCCCGCTTTATATCTGTTGCGACAAGGTAAGGCTGTGGCTTTTTTTTCACTTCAGCAGTTACAGTTACTATTAGATATTTCACTCTGGTGACTTGAATTACATTTGGAAAAACTATTTTCTGTAGATATGTATGCGTATGCTTGCACGGAGGGAAATACATTTAAATGAGGAAGTCTTTGCACTGATTATAGCAATTAAAACACAGGGAAGAAAAATTAAACTGCATGTGACATTGCTATGGAAGGATTATGGCGTCAAAAGGGAAGGACATAAACCACAATAAGAAAGAAAAAAGCAAGCAAATTATTATTGACAGTCTCTGTTTCATACAAAGATGCACAGACACATGCGTACACATATTGTAACTAATTTTACATCTTGTAACCAGCAAACAGAATACAAAAATACCTTTTACTGCAAAAAGAAGCCCAGAAAGGAAATGGGCTACTTGCGAGATTGTACTTTTGGCACTTTGTACATGATTTCCACCCCCATCCTCCATAAAAACCCCAAAACAAACAAGTTTGGTTTTTTTTACTAAGGACCTCTTAATTGTGTCAAAGCTGTTGGCAGGAAGGAAGGAGAGAAGGGAGGAAGGGAGGGAGGGAGGGATGGAGGAAGGAAGGGAGGAAGGGAGGAAGGAAGGAAGGAAGGAAGGAAGGAAGGAAGGAAGGATTTCTGTCCCAAATACCTAAAGTATATACCCTGAAAAATTCACACTGAGTAAGGATATACATTTGCAAAAGAAATACTTGATAAAGAGAATTTCTCCATTTTTAGCAAGGGACAGTAAAGTTTTAAATACCTATAGCTCTGCATTTTCACCAGTTACTATGGTAGGGAAGATACCATGTTGCCAGCTTTTTTTTCTTCTTGAGCACCAGTGTTCTTTAGCATTAGAAGCATAACCATCTGTAAGCTTTAAAGGAGGAGGAATACAGGGCACAGTCAGAGGGGAAACTTATCTACCATGTCAAGCAGGTCTTTACGTCAGTTCAGGGATCAGGTACACAAACAGTGGAGATTACTTATAGCAAAAAATGACATCTCCAGAGGAAACCCTCCTTGCTTCAGAAGACTTAATTTCAATCTATAGCCAGAGCCCGTCTAGGTGATTAAGATAAATGATGTACCAGTCTTCAAATATTTTGTGAAAAGTTAGCTTTCATATTATGGCTTACATCATGGTTAAACATAGAGATTTTATTGAACCAAGAATTCCAATTATGCAGGTATGATATTGAAGCTGACATATACATTAGCTTTGTGTTATTGATGCTGTGGCTCCTATTTCTTTGTACCTTGAATGTAATGTGAATATCAAATATAAATTCAGCTGGCATCAAGTTTTTCAAATTGAGCACAAGTTAAAATCTAGATCTTAATTTCTTTTTCTAGGTTTTCTATCTTTGTGAATAAGGCAGGCTGCTCTTCAGAAATACATTACTTAGGAAGGTGGCCATACTAACAATCTTTTTAGAGGCAAGGAAAGAAACCTCATTTTACTCATGTTTCCCCAAACATGGATGGAAGCTCCTGTAATTCATAATAATCAAAATGTGATTAAAATACATCATGTTCCCTTTAAATTCTATTTCTACTTCAAAATGAGGCAGTAATAGAGTTAAAACCAATTTTTGTTCAAAGTCGTGTGTATTTGGAGAAGATGGAGAAATTCAGCGTATGGTGCCTATGGATGGGAACAGAGCTCCTACCACAGCCTAATAAACAGAAATGCAGGATATCAATTGTGTCCTGTAATTTTTAACTGCTAAAATAATTTCTCATAGAGAAATTTTGCACATGGACATATATATATATATATATATATATATGTAGGTAGGTTGGTAGGCATAAAATTAGACATATAACTACATGAACTCCTGTACACATTTTTCCCTTTTGAGGTCTGCTACCTGTAGTGGCTAACAATAAAACAAATCAAAACAAAACAAAACAATTTAAGAAAATAAAATAAAGTAAAATAAATGCATAAATTAAAGTCAAATTGTCCTTATGTACGCCTGACATTGTAAGACCCTAAACTTGCTAGGTACATTATTGATAATGAAGAAATTTGATTTGCTGGTGTCCTTGGTAAAAAAGTAATAATAGCAACCTTATAAGGTTTCACATAATATTTTTTCTGGTCCTAAGTCTGTACGGTCTCACCTATGGGTTATTAAAAAAAGCCCCGAATCAAAACACAACCTGTTTATTTAACCTCCATAAGTGCAAGGAACTCCATTTTCATGAATAAAAGTGCATGTATAATATCAGAAGCATATTCATGAACACTGAGGACATGTTTGTTTAAAAATAATCTTCTCCCCTTAAAAGCCTAAAGGCCACAGCTGTGTTTGATACCCACTCTACCTAAAATATCGAGCTGTGCACATTGCATACAAGTGAGAAGCCCCTTAGTTCTCCAGGGCAAGCAAGCGTCACAATTTCAGAGTTCTTTGTCAAAGGCCACTCCGAACACTACCAGTTTAATAAGGAATAGAGTCCTGGGGTCCTGGACACCTAGAATGTCTCATTCTGTCCAGATAAAATAAAGATTCATTACAATTACACTGAGTATTGGAAATAAATATCAAACTCTTCAACAGAACAAAAATCTGCCTGCAATTACATTTTTCCTAACATGCTTGTTTCCCCTTCTGTTTTAATTGTTGTTAAAAAAACAGATTAAAATTTTATCCATGCAATTTACTTGCTGCTTCATAGGTTATACCATCCACACGCAATCATTGTTCACATTCAGCTAGGTTTAACAAAAATCTACCTAACATTCACATGTTGTGTTTGAAACAAACACGTTTCAAGCACATACCTGGAAATATTCTTCATTTTTCCTACATGGTCCTCACTTGGGATAAAGGGCTCATTCATAAAGTGGAGTTTTGTATTCTGAAGAAGTGGAATATGTTTGCTTTTTGTACTGCAAAAATTAAAACTCCTTTCTCATTGCAATCTGTAATCTGACATGTTTACAAATACCCTGTCACACTCTTCCGTGCACATTCCTGGTCTTCTGTTGATAGCCATATTTACTTCCATTTCCACAGCTTCGCTCGTGCCCATTCACACTGAATCAGGCTTTGTGCGTGGCTGATCACACTGAATGAAAGCCATTCGTTGCCTCTTGGACTTTTTTATTCATAACCATTGGTGTTTCTTTATTCATATTCTCTGCTTCACACATCCATCATGCATTACCTCAAGGTATTTCCAGCCCTAAAAATTTCAGACCTGATTTAGGAAAAAAAAAAGATCCATGAAACTAATATCTTTCAGAAAAAATCCACTTTCTGGATTTTCTTCTTTCTTGCGAAGAAAAATGGAATGTTTTAGTGAACTGAGTAATGTGTGGAAAAATACAGTGGGATGTTTGTTAGGCTGCTCACCAAGGGCTCTTGTAATGAATGGTTCACCCTCTGAGTACGTATTGAATGAGTTGGTCCACTCACAGTGCGCTGCATCACTGAGTGTGGGTAAGAATGGTGTAGACTGACATCCAGATCTGTAATCGAGGTTATTCACTGTCATCTGTACTATCCAGCCTCTGGATATCAACAGTGACACTTGTGGGGTTCCTATGGCAGGCAGAGAAATGTTTCTGAAGTGATACATGAAGAGGGCAAGCTGAACATGTAGTCTTAAGGCAGCGCTATTCTTATTGTTCAAGTTCATCTGTTATGTCAGAGATCAGAGATACTAAAAATTAAATCAGACATCTCTAAATGAGGCTTATGGATATCCACCATGAGGACTTCTCTGTATCCTTGGATCTGTGAGTTTGAATTTTGTCCAAACCATTAATTTGAATCCTAAGCTCATCATGTACACCAATTCAGCAACGTGTGAATGTCTATCATCTCTAGATCTTAATAAACTAGGCTTAGATCCACTCACTCAGCCATCATTCAGTAACCCAGGCTTTAAAGGGCAACATGAACCTTTCTTCTGTTTGCCTATCAAAGGCCTATTAGTCCAGATCTTAGAGTACAACACCCTGAACTGAAAATTGCAACACCTGTACATTATAATTTAGATGTGGAAATTCGTTGCTGTCTCTTTTTCCATACCATTATCCTGATGGGTCATGATAATCCAGCTGCTGCAGAGTAGCTGATGCAGAACTCCCAGAGTTTGGGTCCCAGGTGAAGAAACTGGTGTTTTTCTATATCCAAGAACATCCATGACTCGGTATTCTTGCTGAAATTATAGACAGTGCATGCATACAAATACACCAGCCCCCTTACTCCTTCCCACTGAATGCAAGGATAATTTGTGAACATGTGGGACTTCTGGTAAATCTTTAGACAGCTTTATTCCAATACAACTTGCTCTAGAATTTGGGATGAATTGGATTTTCTATTGAGATAGGTATTTTTCAACTCTCAGCTGTCAAAAAGGGGATGAGGCTATTGGGTTTTGTGTCATAAAAAATGAGTGCAATGGTGTAGATGAGCTGGTTCATAAAATGTTCTGTATTCTCTTAGTGTGCTCAACTTCATAGTTTTATAGCAAATATTCATTAAGATTGATTCATATCCTCATATCCTCATCTCGACTCCTCTGCAGTAAGAAAATTTGATCCCTAGCTCACACAAGTTCCTCTAAGTATGTTTCAAACCTCATAGTTGCAGTCTGTCTTAACCCCAAAACACTTTCTATCTCCTGCTCCATGTTCCAGTCTTTGACGCCTTATTGTTCTACCTTCCACCTTCATTTTGTCTGCAGTTTATCTATTACTCCTCCCTTGTTAAACTGATAGTTGGGAATACACTATGCTATTGAAAAGGAATAAATCTATAAATATTTATTTAATTTCTTCATTTATCAGATGTTAAATACTGTATCAGTATTGTTTAGACTTTATTTATAAATCGATTACACATTTCACTATCAGGTCATCTACTGTGAACATTTTAGTAAAAGATATTTGAGTGCTAGAGGTTATGTTTCATTAAAATTCAACACATGAATTCACAGAATATCTCACTATGGAATCTAAATTGGGTTCCTACTTATAAATAGGTACAAACAGGCTGCAATTAATAGACAGATATAAATATACACATATGTATTTATGGCATTAACAAAAGAATTAGTGTATGTTATATATAATTATATATATTTATAAATATACACACGAAAGATCTTTTTTTACCTTTATATATATATTCAATAAACATGTAATATAGTTTTACGTATGATATATGACTACAGCAATAAATTCATTACATAAATAAATTCTATGTTTATACAAATGCATATTATATATGCCATATACACACCTTATGTAAGTAGATACATGTGTATAAATATATACACAAAACATATCTACCTGCATGCATTCATGCTTTCTAAAATGAGTATCACTCTTCTATCATTGTTAGTTAGGATTTATAGTGATAATGTTGACAGACCCTTAACAAATAAAACATGACAAGCACTGAAGTTTTGGGCAATTATACTACACCTCAGGTGGTGTTAGCTGGCACTAAGCCAGTGACTATAATCACACAAGAACTCAAATAATCTCCCTGTGATGTTTTATTTTTGAGTGCCTTGTTGCTCTTTTGAAATGCTCTATGATACATGAAGATAAGAAAGAGAAATGGTTCTTTCCAAAATTACTGGGGGTATGGTCTTGGGAATGACATTAATGTCAATGAGTCCAAAAGGTTCAAACGTCTTCTGAGCTATAAGTTTTTTAATTACCTACAGCAGTATTAACAGATGTCTCCGTAATTGATGCATTTTTCACTGTGAACTCTGCAACAGAATAGATTGTCTTAAAAAGAAATTATTTTGTTTCTTTACAGACAAAAGTAAATTCAGACAAGATTTGGAAGAGCTCTTTTATCAGATCAAAACATCTGTGAAGTTAGCAGCAATCAGGCACAATTTCTGTAAATGCCCCTGTCATTCCTGTTTACAGATGACTGATCACTGCACTTTCTTAGGTAAACAGCTGCATTCTAAAATCTAGCTGTAACCATGTGCATAAAACACACTGATGAAATTGTGGATTAGGACTAGGCCAAGGAAGGTATCAACCAAAATAATTAGCAAGTGCCAATTTCTTTGCTTAGTAATTAATTAATACCTAATGAATTCCTCATAGTTGTTTCCTTTAAAGCCAATTAAATGCTTGAATAGACCTTCCATGTTTAATAAACTAGTAAAAATTATTAATTTATAGCATATGCATTTTTTAATAATTACCAACCACCTTTTCTTATCACCATTTCTTTATTAAACCTTTCAACAATAATTCAGTATTTAAAATGCATTTTGAAAACTTGTTTGTATTGATGTGTGTTGCTTATTTTGAACAATTTTATTCACTGTTAGTGGTTTGTCAACACACATGGAATTCAATTTTAGCTGCTGGTAATAACTTATGTCGGACTTGAAATTCTATTGTCCTGCAATGTAATTATTTTGTTATCTGTAAAATATTAACATTTGGTTAAATATAGGACACAAATCTCAATGTCCTTGTTTCTGAGGGTACAGCAATTGTGCTTATCCACCTTTTCCAAGCCATTTGCTGTGTATGAAATAATATTAATCTGATCCACTTACACTTTCAAATGCAAAATTAATGATAAAATGAAAACAATGAGACAATTAATTTCTACTTCTTTAGATAATTTAATTAGTATGGTAATCAGAAAAAATCAATATAGATTCAAATAGTAGATAATAAACGTGTTTGTCTTGGAACTAATATTTTAAAAAGTTAATTTAAAAAAGAAATAGATGTACAAAGCATGAAAATGAATACAAAATAATGAAAATCCATACAAAATAACGGCATGTATTAGGGCAGATACATGACCATAACATCAAGTACTAGAGAATGTAAATTTACTCTTTCCGGAATAAAACATCCTAGCTTTGCTAGAACTAAAAATTAATGTGTAAGATGGCCTAGTTTCTGTTCTTCCTGGAGGTAAAAGAGGATACTCCCAAATTAATAAATAAGAGTAAAACAGGTCAGCTCAGGTTCCTATCTTTTTAAAATCAAATTACTTTGGAAAATGTGTTTTCCTCCTTGCGAGACGATCAGTGCTGTGTGGTGTGCGATCAGGCCTCTGGAAGCAGGATCACTAACAGGAGCCCATCAGGTCACGGCCAATCTGTTTGCAGTGAGGTTCAGGGCTGGGAACTAACCTGAGCTGACACAGGAACAGCTGCGGGTCCCAACAAGGGGATGGCATGCACAGACCATCTCCAGCATGGACAAAAGCACAGGCTTTGTGTATTCTAATCAGATGGCGTATTATTCCTCTTGTACAGACATGCAGGATGACAAATAGCAGCACGCATTGGAGAGTACTTGCTGAGATACAGGATGGAGGGATGACTGGCAGAAGTTAAACAGTTATTCAAGTTATTACTTTGCTTCGTTTTCCCTGGCTGAACTATGTGATGCAAAAAGACTGAGTTAATGCACCGTCTCCAGGATTTTTTGGATACTGCAGATCCCAAAGTTTGTCCTTCGTTATACAACTGAGGATTTCAAGGATGTGTCTTATGTTACAGGAACTATCCTTGTGAGGCTTTCAAATCTAACATTCGTAAAAAAATACTGATTTTTTTATACAAGTTAGTAAATCTGTGGTTGAAGGAGATATGCTGTAAATTTAATTGCCAGGTTTTAAATATATGTTGAGTACAACAGAAACAGAATGGCCATGGCCTGAAAAAGAGTTCATTTTGCAAACTGAGTTATTCCATCAAATGTCTTTCCTTCCAGTTTTTCAAGTTTAACTCTCGTTTTCTTCAAACAATATTGTTGTACTCTAACTATAAATTACTATAGCTCCAAACATTATGCATGTAACCTAAACTGGGACATTGCATTGTCAATGAAAACATATAGGAACCTTCAGGAGAAAATTTGCCCCATCCAGCTTTAAAAAGGGTATCCTTAAGTGATACTTACCCCTTCTGGGCTTGATCACTCTCAACTTTTCTTTATTATGTATGCCAATTAGACCAGCCTAGACAAATGACTCAGAGAACAATATCTAACTTTCAGATGTTTGACTTTAGATGAACCACTTCTCACTTGGTCCCGTTTCATTTGCAGAAGTAGAAGGACTGGTCTTTTGGCAAGACCCGTTCAAGCAATGGATGTGCATGGAACTCTTGGACTCACTGGTCTTTCTGGATGGTTGCCTCCTCCACCTTGGAGACGTGACACCTGATTGGAGAGAGTTCCCTGGGTGTCAATGTAAATAACCTCTTTATTAGCAAGCTTTAGTTCTGCTGGGATAATGGCAAAAGGAATCAAAAGAGGCAAGTGTCCTGTTCTTCATTTCTTCTCTCCTTTGAAGAGGACAAGAGGGCAGATAGGTTATGAAGGGCAGAGGGGTTATGAAGGCCAAACTTCTGCATCTTTCTGATCATCCCAGAGCACACAGATAGAGGTTTTTAAAATCCATGTGGAACAACTCAAAGGAAGGAGGGTAGAAAGGACAATTTTTCCTTATCTTGTACTGTTTTAAAACTGACTGCAAAAATAGGTCCTTGTTTTGAATATATTGTCACTAAATAACAAACGAATAATATCTATTCAGGCAGCTTTCAATCAAACCTATATGGTATCATAGGTGCTGATTGTACATATTGAAATAAAATATTGATGGAGCAAAAGAATTAATAATTTTCATGTAATTTGTGTATATTTTTCATGTATTTTTTCCCAATATCATTCTACAGTGTGGGTCTGACATTTCAGGAAAAGTGGGAGCATTTCAAGCAGGTATTTGTATCGCTGCATGTTGTGTAACAATTCTTCCCACTACTTCATTTTGGTATTTCATGGGAAATTGGTGCAAATCCGTTAGAAGACACATTGTATCCTGCAGTGGGTAGAGGTCTAACAAATCCAATTATCAGCTTTCTACTTTGGGGAAGCCTTACTTTAAAAGTTAATCAACGGGCAGTGAAAACAGCAATGAGCAGTAGGCTGACTACAATAGGACCTCCAAGCTTTTTCCATGCTTTTGCTAATCAAAAGGAGTCAATTATTTTTCAAGTTGTGCAAAATGTCTAATGGTCTGCCTGAAAGTTGTGGAGACTGAGAGAAATGTAAAATTAATCAGAATCCTGTTTTAAAAAATGGACAAAGAATGTTATTTTTTACTGAGTGATGAAGCTCAAAAGCATCTCTATTTTTTTAGAGCTGGGAGTTAGGGAAAATATCCTTGCAGTTATTACATACAGAAACACTCAAAACTGTTCTTTTCTTGGCCTCCATAGCCCATCGACTAAACTGGAGTGGAAAAGTATTTTGCTGTGTCCCCTCTGGTGTTTCATCTCCTGATTGTCCAGGCTGAAGACCCATCCAGACAGGCTCAGGCATCACAGCTCCATACCAGGCAACAAAGAGCAGGTTTAAACACAGATCTTGTCTCAGGTTGGACTTAAGATACAACACTCTCGGAGCTGTAAGCTGAGGAGAGGATTTTGATCCTCCAATTTAGAGTCTAATCTCCACAGTCATTCAGGGGCAGTTCAGAAACATGGGAACGCCAAAAATCATCAGTGTTTCTTGCCTGGTGTCAATCCAAATTATAGGCTGGTATTTCAGGAGCTCAGTGGAGACTACACATGATTTTGTCTGGATTTCTCACACACATGCAGGCACACAAAATGTAAGAAGACTAAAGAAGGCACTCATTAATTATGTGATCTTCCCCAGCATTTTTTATTGGCAAAATAAATTACAAAACATAGAACAATGCCATCTTGTCTTAAAAATGTGGTTTGATATCCAGCACTTCAGTTTTAATCAACAGCAGGGTTGTGTATGTCTCCTGAGCATTAGCAGGAAGATAAAAATAAGTGCAATTTAATGAAAGAATTTGCAAACTTCAATTTGTGTAAGAACAGAAGACATATTTTTTTCCAAACTACTTGCCATTTGCTAAAACTACCTGACTCTTCTAACATTTTAAAAATCAAAGACTTTTTTCCCCTTTGTTAAAAATAATCTTCTCCCTTGAAAGGATGTCCGTAATGATCACAGCACAATTCATCATCATAAGAAACAACAGCTGGAAAGCACAGTTGTGCAGTAAAAAGAAAACAGGGTTTAAGACCTCTTGACCATTTAATATCTTTGTTTGTTATTCTCTCTAGCATATGCTTAACTTGAGTGTTTTATGATTGCACAAGAGATTTTATAGCACAGAATTTCTGCAAAGTTCTGCAGAGCACTAAGATGAAATATGTTTCATATAAGAATATCGAATATAAGACACAGTGCAAAATAAATCTCTCTCTCCTTTATTTTATCTTTTCTTCTGCATCTACCCTATTCAATTCAGGGGTTTTTTTTTCTCTTATGTATCAGGTTTGTTTCCTGCAGCGGCAGTGTAAGTCTGTATGAAGTTGGGTATTCTCACTTTTGTCAAAAAGAGCATGATGTAAGCTTCAAGTTTTGTTTCTTGCTTCCTCCACAAGAGCCAAGTGCCCTCTTAATTTGCATTGTGCTTTTAGCATGGCTTTGATTTGTCACCTGTCCTCCTTCAGTGCAGTAAGTTTTTTGCCTAATATTTCTTTTGGGCTATTTCAAACTTTTACTGAATGGATGATTACAAAGCAATGATGTTTTCAAAATGGCACAATGGCTGCGTGATGGGTCTCGAGAGACCTGTGGAGGCAGTGATTTGGATGTGCGGTTGTTTTCCCATGTCACTGGACTAGAAAAAGGGCTCAGGTTTCAAATTAAGCCTGTGAAAAGGCTACCTAATGATACACTTACCAAACAGGAGAAGCAGATGGAAAAAAATTTAGTTTTCCCCGTGTGTTGAAAATGAAAACATCTCACACCATCAGCCTTGGCGCCCCATGGGATTAGACAGTCCTCTGTCTAATGAAAAGGTGGGGCAGGTGTCTAGACTGTTGCCTTGTTACTTTCCAACTGCCCAGGGGTTTTTCATTTTTCAGGAGAGGAACACCACCTTTCTCAGACCATAAGAAATTAAAACAAACTAACTGAACCTGCAAAATGCAAGACATAGTTTCTGTGGCAACGATTCCCCTTTGACAGCTCTCAGGACCTGCCTTTGCTTCCCCAGAGTTATTTACTCTTCCAGCAGCAAAGGTAGCAGAGGTGAAGCACTGTGCAAGTTGCAGACTGATCACTCATGATACAAAGTGTAGAAAGGCAAGTGTCAGAAAAGTTAATTAATGCAAGAAAAGAGGGAAAATAAAACATTAAAACAACATTCAGCAGACAATATTAATTAGTTATTCCATAAAGAACTGGTAGATTTATAAACACCATATTTCTGTGTTGATGGTTTGAAGCATTATATTTATATTTTCTTAAATTAAAAAGAATGCTTGGCAGACTCAATTTCCTTCTTTTCCCACTCACTGTCTGATTAAAGTACACAAAGCCTGTGCTTTTGTCCATGCTGGAGATGGTCTGTGCATGCCATCCCCTTGTTGGGACCCGCAGCTGTTCCTGTGTCAGCTCAGGTTAGTTCCCAGCCCTGAACCTCACTGCAAACAGATTGGCCGTGACCTGATGGGCTCCTGTTAGTGATCCTGCTTCCAGAAGAGAAATTGCTGTGCTACTGCCTTTTTCTCTTTTGGGTGGGGCTGGGACCAACACAGGCATTATCAAATTCGGTCTGATAAATTCAGCAATCTGAGCCGAACTTATTCAAGCCTAATTTCCTCTTAGTTATTTAGAGCTGCTTCAGGTACCTTTTAGAGATATTTACTTGTGATAAATTGTATTTCGTTGGTGCCTTCCAACAAGTAGGAGTCTAATTAGTGAATAATACCCAAGCCTAAAACAATAATGATAGTAATTATAAAAAACACTCCACATAAGCATGTACCTTTAGATCATTACAAAGCCATCCTCATTAAATAACAATGTTGGTTATTAAGGAAATTGCGAAGAAATTATTTGGTGAAACAATGTGTGGCAATTTCAAAGTACCTCTAGCTTTAGGTTTGGGGTTTTTTTCAGAGTGGCACAGTGGGAGTTATGTGGAGAAGACGTGAATTCCACATTCCCTTCACAAGCACCAACAGACCATAAAGTGACAAATAATGGTATGACCTTGGTAACTGGTTGGTTGAGCATCTTCTTTCCAAAGCCCTTTAGCGGAGTATTTCATACCACACCAGTAGGATCTTTGGTTACTAGAGATACATATTTCAAAAGCTATTAGAAACTCCAGCAGAAGAGAAGAAATCCTACTAGCCATGATAGCTATGGGTAAAGGATCAACTTTTTGAATTTTAATCATGGTTTTGGTAATAGGGGAATACAAAGTCCTGACTGATGAACTAAAACAAGGATGAATTATCAATCAAATGACTGAAAAGCACAGTTCTAATTTTGCAGAGTATTTAGGTGCTCATGAAAGTGTTTTTATAACTACCTATTGATATCAGCCCAAACCTTTCAGTCTCAAGTCTCCTCTGAAAACTGTGTGTTAGGTGTAAGACTGTTATCTGGGATGCTTCATGCTCAAAGGGATCTCTAAACTCACAGTGAGGAAAGGAATGCTGTGTATCAGCTACTGGAGATCCCCACCCTCGTTGACTCTAAAGAAAAATAAGCTGAATGGCTCAGTCCAGCCCTAGGTCCTGAGACAGGTTAGGTAGGTGAGAATGATGGAGCTCTATTATCACTGGGATATTATTCTGGGACGTGGTTTTAATTTTAAAAGTGGCATTGAGGCTTCTATCAATTGCAGTTAGGAATGCATATCCTCTGCTTGAAATAACAACTCCTCCTCACGGACCACAAAGGTATTATGAATGTGTATATTTGTTATTCTGTTATTTTGTTTGTTTAACATTCTCTTAAGCTAATAAAATATGCTCACTATCCCCTCTTTGGGTCTAGTTAATTTGGACAAAGTTAAAGGAAAAAGAAATACATGAAGAGTGTTGCTAAAAATAGAAGGCAGCTCTCTGTTAACTCCTCTCACAGGTTGAATGCAGATGTATTATACACATATAAATAGGTACCTCTTTCATTCACAGCCCTTTGAAGTTTATTGCCAGAGGAGAATTTTTTACATGCAGATGTTTCATTCTGATTCCTGATGTTCCATCAAGCCACATTGTCTTTGCAGAAACAGTTGTGATTTTTCACAGAAAATTTAATTACTATGACTATTCCAGCCTGGATTGAAAAATTCATTATGGGAGAAAATTACATATTGGTATTTAATATAATTTTTGATGTTTCAAGACCTGGAGAGAGATTGAAAAGGATTTGAAAGCTCAGTGCATGAGTCCTTGGTTGAGCTGGTTCCCACCCTGAGAGACTGATTTCTATCTTCGGCCTATTATCTTTGCAGAATATTCACTTTGCTTTTGGCATTTTGTTTATCAGATTGCTTCAGGCAAAATTAGATTACTGACCTCATCAGTTGGAGTTTTGTTTTATTCTCAATAGAAAGCAGTTAGGTGCCAACTCATATTGGCAATGAAATCAGCACTGGGAGGATTTTATTTTTCGTTTGTTTGGGTTTGGTTTTTTTATTATTTTCCTTTTGTTTCTTTGGTAAAAGAGTTTTTACTGAGCTATGGGATCTGAGTGAAAATTGTAAGCTGGGTTAAACAGGGATGAAACAATGCAGCTCTTTCCTCAGAAAGAAGAGAGAAAAAATATGCAGCTATTTCCCTTACTGTACATTAATCTGCTGTTGAAGTTTGTGTCTTTGAAAGAATACTGATTATTCTAAAAATACTGCAGGTCCTTGGGTTTGGAGTTGAGACAGTCAACATTTTTTCTGGAAAGCAAGACTTACACATATGGAATAAAACTATGCATGGAACTGAGAGAATTGGGAATGAGACAGTTGCAATAATTAGAACAGTGCTTCCTTATTCTCTTCTCGCATCTACTACTGAGATACTCACATTCAAAAATATAAAAAAAAAAAGCTTATTTGCAGATATTGCTACAGTAAACCAAATCCCATTTTCCTGTTTCTGTGAGTATCCAGATTGGATGGTTCAGAAAGAAGCAAGAGGAAGCAAGAGCAACTGTATGATCATATTTATCCATGCACTCTCTTCTTCATAACAATCAGCCCCAGGTTGCCTTAGATCCTGAGACACCATAAGCAATCTGTGCCATCTGTATTGGCAGATAACTGTTAAAAAATAAAAGGAGAACAGGAGTAGTACCCAAAAATCAGAGGGAAAATGAAAAATCTATTATTTTTTTTCTTTTCTTATCCTTCCAATGATGGATGATGACTGAGTGCTTTCAGCATTAAATTATGCTGTATGTGCTCTGATCAAATGGAAATTCCTCTTCTGTGTATCAGCTGAAGCAGAACTGTCTCATCTAGAGCTGATGTTCCTCACCTGGCATGCACATCCTACGGCAGTGGCAACAGAGACACTAATGTGCTAATCTCAGAATTTTTATCCCCTGCCTTTCTTCCAGACGCGCCAGTCAACCAACCTTCTCCTGACAGCACAAGCTGTGAGTGTAGCCTGAACAAATGAGCATAGCATGGACACAAGTATGGGGATGGAAATGAAACTTGATGTCAAGGAGCCTTTGAATGTGACAGAACTCGCTGTGTCAGCTAGTCACCAGCCAATGAACAGCCTTCAAGTTTTTGTGCTAACACAAATAGCACTGAGATTTCTTATCCGTTTGTCTTATTAAGCATCAACTAATAAAAGACTCTTCTTTACCATTGGCTAAATTACTTTTTGTTGTGTTCAGAATAAGGAGCCATGATCGGTGTATTCCAGCCATGGATGGGGATGAAGAGTTAAGGAGGCTGAGCTGCAATGGAAAGCAATCATTGGAAAATCTGTTGAACTATGGCTTGATACTGATGGGATGTGGGAAGCTGTGAGAGGCAAAAACTGCTTCCAAGGATGCCCCTTTCAATGTCGGTACCTGCCCTCTGACGGAATTAATACACTGCAGCATCTTCAGCAGCAGCAAACCTGCCTTTCCAGAGCTCAGCAGAGATCCAGCCATTTCCCATCTCTTGCCTGCTTACCCTAAGCCTTGTACTTAGCTCAGATATACTTAGAACTGGAACTGATTCAAGGTTACAATTAACTCAACACATATCTACCATTTGCACTGTTGAAATAAGCCTACCTGATATTTTCAGGTGCTTTTATGCAGAATCCACTGAAAGGTCACAGATTTTTATCCCACATCCCTAGCTGATCAACTTCTTTAGCCTCATGGATGCTGCGTCGTAGAAAATTAAAGTTGCATAAAATAATATTGACTGATCAGACCACCACTATTTTTCATTTGTTTGTTTTCACAAATATTTAATTATCTAATTTTAATGGTATGGGCATTGTGAAAAATAAATTTAAAATCTGAACACACAGAATCCATGGAAACGAGCTTCTAAATTCTGACATGCCAAGGAAGGAGGCCAAGAGGGCTTGGAAAGTCATCTAAGAAAACTAATTTACAAATAATTCATGCATTCAATATAAAAAATGTAGTATAGTCTAAAAACTAAAAAAAAAAAAAAAACCTCTAACCATTAAATTCACATAACAAAATAAAATTTTAAGTATATCTTACAACAGGAACAGACTAAGTTTCGTTAGTATAGAGCACTCCTTTATGTAAGAATACAACATCCTTGTGCCTATGTTAAATTAGTTCTTCACCTCAACGAAGTAATTTTCCATCACTTAATCAATCTGTTTTCACAGCAATATCTGTCCTGGGTGGTGAGAGACAGAGAAATCTGTTCAAAGACTTCTCTAGGGGAGCCCAAATATCAGAGGAGGCATTTGCTGGCATGCTGACCGTCTCAGGCTGCCTTTGGCTGGCTGGGCAGGAATCTCATATGGTGGCGTCATATGGCCAGCTCACCAGGAAAGGTGAAAGTCATCGAGTTAATCGCGTGGCATCGCTGCTCAGGATAATGTCACAGCACAGAACCTTGTCAATAAGCCACATGAAACAACTGGAGCCAGCGTGAGGTTTGAATAACCTTGATAAAAATGTTAATACCTGCCTCTTCAGGAAAAGCTTCATTTGCTCAGTTTCATCAGTAAGACACAGGCAAGTTTGGAAAGGTTCTTATCCTGGATGTGTCTGTTTCTTGAACCAACACCAGCATTGTTGCACCAGCTGCACCAGCACCCAGCGTGTGAAGCTGATTGGCACTAAAATGGAGAATTATCCAGCTGTGATCCTCTGCAAACACCTGGGATCTTACTGGCCATAAACAAGGGCATGTGAACCTTCAGACTTGGATGCTTTTACAACTGCTCAAAATTGTCCTTGGTCAAGCCTCTTGACCTTTTTTCTTGTATTTTAAATACAAGCTTCCACTCTGAGCATTGAGACTCTGATCTCAACTTTGCTTCTTGCTGTTTTCTTTTTTTTTTTTAAATGCTCTTTCACTTCCTTAAGTATTGTAAACTGGGGCATTCACTGAATACATTTGATTTAGATTTCAATTGCTCAGTGATTTAAAGTCAGAAAAACTATTTTACTAATTAATTGTCCTTTTTTTCTGCTGAGAAATGTCATAGTAACGGGTAGGAACATTTTTGCTAAATATCAGAGGAGTTTTCCTGATTCACGTTAAGGGCAAAAGTTCGACTCATAATGTATTTGAACAAGATGTGCAAAAAAGCCACTGAGATTAGCTCAGTTGATTAGAGCGTGGTGTTAATAATGCCAAGGCTGTGGGGTTGATCTCTGTATGGGCCCATTCACTTAAGAGTTGGACTCGATGATCCTTGTGGGTTCCCTTCTGTGATTCTGTGAAAAGCAAAAGTAAGGTCTATTTTTTGCGCAAAATTGTGTGTTGCTAAAGTACCACAAATAAGTACCACTTCTGTGATGAAAAATCCATCATTAACACAGAAGGCTTAAAAAGTGCTAAAAGTGGAAACCAGGGGTGCAAGGACAACAGGAGAGTAGTGTTGATATTTTCAGTTCCTTATGAGCGGGAACTGAAGGAAAAGACAGGTCAGAAAAAAGAAGCCAAGTGCCAGTTGATTACTGTTATACAAAGAAAGGGAAAAAATCCCTGGTACAAATATATTACTAGGTGAGCCCATTGAGTTATTTTTGTAGCTGATGCTAATTCAGAATAAATTTCTTTTTGGCCTGCTCTTCAGAGCTACAGCCCTCTCTCCATGCAGAAGGCTTTGGTGGTGCTCATTGTCAGACTTGGGACCCTAACAACCTGGTCAGCCAAGGGATGAAAAGCTCCTAGCCCATTAAAAGGCTAATCTGTGCCACAGGGAAATTACAGGGATTTTATTCCTTCTGCTGGCATCAACCAGATTTCTCACTGATGGATTTCTTGTGATAGACTGGTAACAGAAAGATAAAAATGAGAAATTTTTGTTCGAAAGAAGTTATACTTTAAAAGTAAAGTGGGGAGATGCAAAAAATGCCAGTAAGAAAGAGCTGCAACTGACAGATTATGCTAGTTATAGTTAAGAGGAAGAAAAACAAGTTATTTAGGTAAAAAAAGAAGGAGTACAGTTCTAGTTTTTTCCTCTTAATTATGTTCCACCAGTCCTTTAGGCGGTTTAGAGACTTAGTATTAAAGTTAGGGAAAGCGGAGAGAAGATCTTTATCAGCAACTTCATCCAGACAGTTTTGATCAGGACACAAACAAAAAATAATCCACAGTAAAGTGGAATCAGTCTTATGGGAAAATCAATTACAAAGTTAGATTTGGATACTTTTTGAAAATAGCAAGCTTAATTTATGTATATATTTCTGCCAAAACATCTGTCTGACATTGCAGGGATTAAGTCTGCTTCTCTTCTGCTTCCCTGGAACATCAGGAAAGTAACAATGATAGTATTGAGCTGCTCTTCATACAAGGAAAAGACACGTGACATACAACTGTTGAATTCTTTATGTCAATGATATTTAACAGTACTTACTAAGCATTAACTAAACGTCAAATAGTAAGTACAATCAGTATCCAATTCCTATAAAAGGAATAGTGATAAAAAAAAGGGATGGAAATATCAAGGTTAGGGTCATAGTGCTATGTTTTATGCCACTTCATTATAAATTTTACTATTAGTATCCATTATTTAGGCAACAAAGGAAGGTCTAGAAAAATGTGTCAGTGCAGGATGTCTGTCACAAACTGTGGCATATTAAAGTCTGATGTTGAAGTGCACAATGCCCTTAAAATCTTATCATTAATTTTCTTCATTTCTTGAGTTTTCACCAGTATCACCTGAATATTCATTTGAACTGACCAAGCAATTCCTTAATTACAGTAGTACATCTAGTTTCAAGGAAAAAATATTTCCAGAATTCAAAGGAAAGGAAATATATTACCTTTCCTTCAAAAGAAGATATTTGCCAAGTCTGATATGCTAATATTTGTGTTTAAAATATTTGCAAACAGTTTTACGACCATTAATAACACTGCACTTCATCCACAGGCAGATCTCCCTCTGGGAAAAAAAAGCCATCTGTTCCTTCCAACGGCATTGTAATAGTGTTTATACATGGTTCTAAGGAGATCCTTTCATAAGATTAAAATCTTAGATTTGTCACAAAATGGATTTATTTCTGTTGCCATTATCAGACCTGATTATATTTTTGGCACAAAGTGAAATGGGTTTGTGTCGTTTTCTGTTGAATTTTACAATTACAATTTTTTTCACTGATAATGCCTTGCAAATGTATATTCAGGTTAAATATTGACCTTGTCATAATTCACTCTTAGAGCAGAACAGCACTGATTAGAATGGCCAATTCCACAAAACAAGTTGACTCCTATTCATAAATATCGTGGGAGGTGGCATAAGTATTGCTTGTTTCTCATGGTAATTTATAGCCAATTTGTGAAGAAGAAACAAAAGTTGCTGTTAAACTTCACTGAGACCACATTTACTGATGATTTAAATTTCTGAGATGTCTTCCATTTAAATAGAGGGAAAATATATTAAAAAATTACAATGACCCAGAAAATCATCATTATGTCCTTTTGTAATGCTGAGCTGTGCAGTTTTTAGAAGCCTTGTTACACAGGATAAGAAATTATTGCCCTAATTTTGCAGATGGAAATTCGGCCAAAGGTGATTGGAGTGACTGGGAGCACAGCTGGTTTTTGGCAAATCTGTAATTCCACCCATCACCTTACCAGCCACCTCAAACTACTGCTTCAGACCTGCTGAGCTGAACTGGCCACAGGAGAGTTTCTACCAACCAGCCCATGAGGCAGAGCAAACCAGGTTAGGAAAGACCCCCTCCACCACTACATGAATTGGATTCTCTCTAAGTGAAGCTGCTGCCACAAACAATATGATAATATGTATGTATTCTAGGGCCAGAGATTAATTTGTTTTTTCCTGTGTTTGTATCCTTTATTTATAGTTATTTTGCACATTTCTGGCAAGTTCCAGTAAGTGCCAGCATCCCCAGTCCCTGCAGGCAGTAACATTTCAGCCCACCAAAAGCTATAAATGGAGGAGGATGCCTCTACATGCGGCAGGCTCACGTCTGCTATGGCCAGGATGCACATCCATACAGCTGAAAACATCCTGGTCCCCTCTCTCTTTGTGAGGATTCTGGGGGGACACAAGGCACGTCAAACCAAGCTGGGACTTTGACAGTCACTATGCTGGAGCCTGGCAAAAAATGCGTGGGCGTAGCTACAGACCAGCTACTGCTCCACAGAGCTGCTAACACTGCACTGGAAACCAGCAGGATTTTTAATTCCTCTCTGGCAGGGAATTGAATTCTGAAAGTGTTTTCCTCGATAATGGACATTAAAATATAAATAACAAGTTTTTATGACATTTATGACAAGATGAGGTGAATGCTGAGAAGTTACATGGATCCACGGGGTACAAGTTCAAATCAAAATGTGATCCTGAAAGTCCGGAGCGGCAAATTATAGGACTCTGGGAGATAATTTGTGGCAGAGTTTCATATAAATTTTAGATGTTATTCTGCCCTTTGTGAGTCTTCTCTTTTCAGATATATTTTGAGACATTATAAGGGAGCAATGATTGTGCCTGGACTAAAGCAACTGTAATTATATTGTTATATTTTGGTTTAACCTCACTGTTTAGTGGTTATCACTTCTGAGACCCTTCCTGTTCATTTCTTCTCTACCTCAAATCTGCTCAAAGAATAATTTCAAAATTCTATTTGCTCACATTTCTCTCTTCCTTGAGGAAAAAGAAAGCAGAGTGGGAGCAAAATACATTTAGCACAGATGCAACATAGTAGAAACGAAGCAAATTTATCCTTTATTTAAGGTGAAGGGGAGAAAAGGAAAGGAAAAAAACAATAAAAATGAAAGTGCTGAGATATATGCTTCTTTTGAAAACCATATTTAGGTCTAAAAGTAAAACTATCATTCAGGTTTGACAACTGAATGCCATAATTGAGAACTCAAAAAAAAAATCTGTTTTTTGGAAATCTGTAAACTCTCTCTGAGGACAATGTATGGAGCTTAAAGAGCAGTGTGACTGCATAAAGATAATATAAATAGAATTATTTGTGTACAAAAAGCTGTCAGTGAAATACTTCCAAATCAAAGAAACAATTCCTCTGGAAAAGTATTCCATTCTCTTCTTCAGCATGGCCTGGTTAAATCCCTGAAAGTTTCAGTGCTGGTACATCTCTAATGCAAACACATTATTGCAAGGTACAGTGCAAATGTATTAATGCAGAGTGCCATCAGAGTAAGATGACAGGCAGAACACATTTGAAAAATGTTACCCCTGAATTTTAAACTGCCACAAGCCCCTGCCTTATATACAGCTGTAAAATGCTAAATTACAAATACATGCTTAAGGGGTAAGTTATTTGTAAAACTACTCTATGGCACAGAAAACAGATATTTTCCCCCACCTTCCCCTTAATTCACAGTTGTAATAGGTCACTTGAAAATTATGTTATATCTCTGGGCCAGAGACAGGCACACATAAAATCCCAAACTTGATGACAACAGTTTGTGGGCTCCAACTGCATCCTTGTGCATCTTATTCTCATCATTTTATTATAAATGTAATATTTCCAACTGAATTACTAAATACTGATCTATAAAGTACTATTAAATAATTTACTGGAAGCTAATCAAACACTTCACTTAAAAAAAAAATCAATTGCTAGTAAGCAGAATACAGGCAGGCCTGGCAAAAGGTAAAATCAACACATTTGTTACTTTTATTTTTATTTAAACTTTCTGATATAATTTTCTGCTTTCTAAACATAATATACACCATCCAAATACATTTCTGCTTTGATCAGGAAGAAATTGTCTTGGTAAAACTAAACAACTCCATTTCCAAGGTCCAGTTTAATATAAAAAATACAATGCATACAACCTCTGGGCCTTTTTTCCTAATGTTGCATCATCATAATATGCAGCCTTGTGAAAAGGTAAGGAAAAACAGTTTTATTTAGCTGTGTGGCATGCTAAGCAGTGTTATTCCAGAATTTTGAGGTAAAAAAAAGAAAAAAATATCCATAAACAATCTCAACATTTCTTTTGTTACTCCCTATTTGTGAGTGGAAAGCATGAGACAGTGCAAAGGGACACAAAAAAACCCAACCCAAACAAAAAAAAACAAAAAAAAAAAAAAAAAAAAAAAAAAAAAAAAAAAAAAAAAAAAAAAAAAAAGAAAAACACCACAAAAAGGATAAGGCACCACCAGAAATTCACCAGGTCCCTGACAAAATCTGGAAAGGAAAACTAGCACTCTGCATCCGCCTCTTTGTCATCCATGGGAAATGTACATCAGCAGTAAAAAGTGCTTTTGAGAACTTGAGAACTACTGGAATTGCTTTTTCACAGCATTAATGAAGAATGTAATGCTGCTTTAAAAAAACAAACCAAAAGACAAAACTGAAGTGCATAATATATAATCTTTCGCCTAATGCTTTCATGCTTACTATAATATTCCATTGGCACTGGAAATAACATAAAAGTTACAGACTCTGTATAAAATAAAGCTTCTCAGTTCAACATCTCAACAATATTTGGGATTCATATACACACATAAAGTTATTCATGTTTTCAAATAATAACAAGCTTTGTCTTAGGGAAGTATTCTTCTTAATGACTCTGGGAAGCCAGTTAGGCTACATATCAGCTTGTACTTAGCTCCAGCAAGATTGCCTATTTTAAATAGGGCTACATGAAAACTGAGACAAAGTTACTTTCCTATTCCATGTATTCATAGAACTGTGAATTAATAGCTATTTGTCCCTCTGTTTTTCTTAATGTCACTGAGAAAAGATTCTTGATCAGTTCTTTCTGGTTTTTTTTTTCCTTTAGATATCAATTTAACAGCCAGATCCTGAAATGGTATATGAGTTTGTCTATCTACCTGCCTAGCCAGCTAAAAAACTAGCTTTTTTTAGGTCTAAACATGCAATTGTGAACATTGATTATTTACAGTGTTTTGGGCTTCATAAAAATAAAAGAAGTTTAGCATCTTGTGGAATGGAGCTTTGTCCTCTTGTACACAAAATTTGCTAGTCTAAAAACTCCACAGAAGGTTGCCACTTACACGATTTCTTCTTGCACTTGCCAATCG
This sequence comes from Ifrita kowaldi, assembly GCA_013398055.1. Classification (NCBI taxonomy): domain Eukaryota; kingdom Metazoa; phylum Chordata; class Aves; order Passeriformes; family Cinclosomatidae; genus Ifrita; species Ifrita kowaldi. The sequence continues at coordinate 355,403 of VZRS01003131.1, forward strand.
TAATTAAAATAATGTTTGTGACAAAATGGTGGTTACTGAAGTGATTTGATTGTCTAATCTTGCATCCCCATAATAATGTTGGAGAAGTGTCTCTGTAATCAGACTCATGAAAAATTTAACAGTAAGACTTTCTGCTAAGTGTTTCAGCCTGTATTGTGTACAGCTGAGGGTTTTTTTCAGCCTGTGCTTTTTTGGCCTTATGGTATCTTTGACTGCTTTCTTTTTTCCATTAATCTTTCAGCAATCCAGACAGATGCACTTCTGTGCCTCTCTTAGTCTCTTGACCCTGAAACACTGATATGTTACAAAGCATAATTATGTTCTGGTTCCAAGAAACCCAGATCTTCCTGAGGCAAGACATCGAGGGCAGTTGAGCTGTGGTATGGCTGAGTCCTTTACAAGTTTCAGATGGTAAATATTTAATTATTCCCCTTTGTTGTCTTTCTCTCTGCTTTTAACAGTATTTCCAAGAGTGATATTGTCATTCTAGCAGCAGGCAATGACTAATTTGTACCATCTTTTTGGTTATCAGTTTCCTTCTCAATTTGAGAATACTGGCTGCAGCTTATTAAAAGGTCATATTACCAAATCTCCTTTAGCTCTCATAAATACCCCTTCCCTGTAAAGGTATCAAATTTATTTTGTCTTTTTATGAAAACAGTGATAAAGTTTACTAATAAACATGGTTGTTTGATTAGAAACATAGTGTTCTTACTATACATTTTGGCAGTACATTAATGGACACTATGTTCTACTTAGTCAAATTAAATAAAACCTCTTCCCTGAAAGATATGCTATGGAACAATCATTAAGGACAAATCCGTTGGAGGGTTTAGGAGGTGTGACATTTTGGTGTGATTTATAGAAGTAAGTCTACAGACAAAATTGTAGACCAAACAGAAACTTAGCACTTGCAGAAGTCAGGAACAAGACCCCATTTTCTTTGCTATGAGTTAAATGCTCCTGCTGAAGGGATGGTAGGTTTTAGGAAAATGTAAGGGAGAAAATCTACCTAATCTGAAGGAAGTTTATGCCTCGAGTATTGTCCCAATATTCAGACCAACCCCGAATGATGTGCTCTGGAAATGCCCTAAGCTGGGGTACCCTTTGTAATGACAAGAAATTCATCTTGTTCATCCTTAATTCCCATCATCTCCTGTTGCACTGTTTCTGCTCTTTCTCTTCTTTGCTCACATGAGCAATAAGCCATTGTACTGGGTTTGCACGGCCTGGTTATTGGTAGCAGGGGGGCTACACTGGTGACTTCTCTGAGAAGCTGCTAGAAGCTTCCTCCATGTCCGGCAGAGCCAGTCCCTGGGGGGTCTGAAGATGGACATGCTGCTGGCCAAGGCTGGACGAATTTAGAAATTGCATGATTGTAACTGTTGCCAGACAAGTGTTGGGTGAGAACATGTGAGAGGAACAACTCTGCAGACACCAAGGTTGGTGGAGAAGGCACAGGAGATGCTCCAGGCACCGGGGCTGGGACTCCTCTGCAGCCTGTGGTGAAGACCATGGTGAGGCAGCTGTGCCCCCGCAGCCCATGGGGATCCATGGGGATGCAGAGATGAACTTGCAGCCTCTGGAGGGGGCCCGTGTGGAAGAAGGCAGATGCCTGAGAGGAGGCTATATGGAGACAGGAGCCCTTGCTGAAGCAGGCTGACCTTGAAGGACTGCACCCCGTAGAAGAGTGACCCATGCTGCAGCAGTTTGAGGAGGACTGTTGCCTGTGGGATGAACCCACCATGGAGAAGTTCATGGAGAAATGTATCCTGAAGGGAGGGACCCCACCAGGGGAATGACTCCTCTCCCTGAGCAGTGGGAGAAACCACAGGTGATGAACTGACCATTACCCCCATTCCCTGTCTCCATGCAGTGCTGGGGAGGAGGCAGAGATGGGGAGGAGGGAGGGGTGGGGGAAGGTATTTTTGCGCGTTTATTTTACTTGTCATTTTCCTGCTCTGATTTTGTTGGCAATAAATTCACTTCCTATCTCTAATTAGAGCCTGTTTTGCCCTTGATGGTATTTGGTGAGTGATCTCTCCCAGTCCTTATCTCAACCCATGAACCCTTTGTTAAATTTTCTCTCCCCCATCCAGATGCAGAGGGGAGTGAGAGAGTGGCTTTGATGGGTGCCAGGAACCTGACCAGTGTCAAACCACTGCAGCTATCTAGCAGCAAGCAAACAGCTCCCCTTGGGGAATAAACGAACCTTGTTTTCTGTTTATCTGTGTACTTTGCAAATTCTCTCTGGTACAATTTCAAAATTAATCTATTTTGGTTATGATTTTCCTGATGAAAGAATGTAAGTTTAGAGTTTGTGCTTTGACAGACTTGGAATCATTTGTTTCAGATGATGAATGACTGTCATTTGTTGTCTGTTGCTGGTTCTTTTTGCAATGATTGATGCCCAAAAGCTCCCTGAACAGAATAATTTAGAAGAAAAGAGTAAAGATTCTGCAGACAAATATTTAAGCTAAAATGACAAACAGAAGGAGTACAGTTAGTAAAACAAAAACAACCAAAGAAAGAAGAGGACTATGAGATGTTTTCTATTCTTTTGTCTGTGAACTATAAGATTTTAAATCTGTTGTTGGTCCCATTCAATAAGGTATTTAAGCAGTAACAGAAATGCTTAAATTAAAACACACACATGACTTACTCAGTGTTACAAAAAATCTCATTTCAAAGGATAAAAAATTTTGGCCTTTTTTTTCATCCCTGCTCCATGCTCTGTTTCAAAGGAGCTACTGTCTGGCCTCATCTTCAAGTATCGGGCACAATTATAACAGTACTCTTTCTACTAAAAATAAATGGTACAGAAGAAAGGTCATAGTCTGGTGACCCAGCAAGGACAAATGAAATGTTTTTAAGAGAGACCATTAACTATAATTTCTCTTATATGTTGTATATTGGACCTCTTCAGTTAGCAAATCTTGTTATATCAGAAAACTAATAATTACCAAAGTCCCTTTGAACCCTCAGAAAAACTTATTAGCAAAGGATTTAGGGCAATTTTGAATTGCTTTCAGAAAGGTACATCACATTTGCAGCTGGGACTCAGCGTGTAGAACAGCTGTCCTGATAGAGTCCTTGTACTAGCGTGATGACATCCTGCCAGCTCTTTAAAACATTAAAGCATCTGGTTCACATTTAATTTTTGGACTCAGATGACTTGTCTGCATTGCATTTTAGTGTAGGGTATTTCATTCATTATTTATTGTACATAGGTGTTCAACTTTTTGTGTGCCACAAAACCCTCGCTGGCAATACGGGCTGTTTACAGAACAGCACATCAACATACAGTTTTGGTAAATCAAGTTGATTAAAAAAGCAAAAGCAGTTTACTCTGAATTTAATGAAAAAACTGATTGAGCAGATTAAATGCCTGAAAAGTACTGAATTTCTTACTGGAAAATTGCCATTACTGTTCTACTAGTGCTCTGACAACTTACAGCATATATCTAAGCTGAATACATCACTAACTCTGAAATTCCTTTCCCCTGTCACGGGCATAATGTGATGCTAACAGCAGCCAACACATGTCAGCCTTGGTTTGTTAAAAGCGAATGATCAGCGTGAAATACTATAATTTCCTAATTTTATTTCTGAGGGCATGTATCTGGTATGAAAGAATGAGTAAAACGCCTGTTGCCTCATCACCTGTTGCCTCATAAATCTGAAGACTATTTCCAGTTCCAGCTGCAGAGGAAAACATATTTGAGATAAAGTGATTCCACAAGCAAAATGGTGATGTGATGGAATTTGAGTTTTGCAAGCACCCCTTTTTGCATTATTTACAGATATCGACAATGCATTTGGAAGAAACAGGGGTTTGGCAAACCAGCATGTCAGCTTGTAGGAAACAGAACAACCTTATGTTAGAAGATTGGTTGAGGGGCAGCTGAAATACAAAAAATTCCTCAGCAGCAACACTTTGAGATCATCAGGTGATCCTGCCATGGCAGGGGATTGGGAACTAGATGCTCTTTAAAGTCCCTTCCAACCCATTCTGTGATTCGAAAGTTCTATCTACAGTGAAATAATTTCTTGAAAGATCTTAAGCAAATTATTTTGTTATTTTGCTACAGCATCACAGCAAGAAGATGGTTGTGTAGCAACATTATATTGATTTACTAATATTCCCATGACAAGAACCCTTAAATTCCGTACATGCTATGGATACCAGTTTCCCAACCTCTCCTAACATCATCAAAGACGATGACGGCATGATCTTTTCCTTTTTCTCATATTATTAAAAATCATTAGAAAAACATAAAATTGCAAAACTATTGCAAAATGCCGGATGCACTTGCATTTTCCAGGTTTATGAAATGGGGTGTTATATATGTTTTGTCTTCATTCCAGAGAGAAACCAGTTCAACAAAGGGTATCTAGAAGAGCTCTTCCTTTTTTTGTCATGTAGTACATGAATTTCAATCATTGGGATGAGTACAAATTATTTTACTTTGTTTTTATTCAAAACTAGAACTAAAATTAGTACCTAATTAATACAAATACATGTAATTTTACATTTAAAATATGATACATTATGATAAGCAGCAAACAATGGGAATTTTTAAGACACGTTGCATATCCTAAATTTCAGGAATATGCATTTCCAGGGATACATATCTCTCCAGCTATATTGCTGTGAGCAATTAAACTGAGTATAATGTTTTAAACATTATACTCAGTTTAAAGTTTATAGTTTAAAGTTCTCAAAGAAAACAGTGTTTATTTTGCCAGAAGAAAATATAATCTGAAGGTGCAAATCACAAATAGCCTTCACTCAGCAGTATCATATGACTGACTAGAACAGCAGAAGACCAAGATGAGGTTTTTCAAGAGTTTTCATACAATATTGAAGCCCAGCATGACTTTTGAGTCATGAACATACTTCCCAAAGGACAAAGCTCTTTTTTCTTCTGCTTTTGAGGATGGATAGCCCAGAGAATCTTCTAGTTATTTCATTCTGGCTGTAGGAAAATTTACCAGGGCTCCTTGAATTAACTCAGTTTATTAAAAAAAAAAAAAAATGGATAGATGAAGAGAAACAAAAATGAAGATGCTATGGGACAAAAAATGTGTCCAGCAACTGATTTTGCTGTTGGATCTTCCTCTGAGGAATCCATGAAGAGTGATGCTGATGCTGTCCCTGGAACACGCTACTCTTAATTTCATCTCTGCTCTGACAAATAAGTGTTTGAATAACTGCACAACCTTCTTTAGGGAATGGAAGGCATCAAGAAGGAAGGAAATACTCCTCTTCTCCAGAACAAAACAAATCAGAAAATGATTCACTTTTTAATAGAGTTAACTCTGCTCTGGACACTTTGTGAAGAATTGTTTGAAGGCCAAAGTGCCAGAGTGCTGGATGTCAAAGCAGTAAAACTCCTGACAGGGGACATTACGGTGGTTGTTAATCGCTGAAGGGCTTTGTATAGGCAGCTCTTGGAAAAGATATACACAGGCAGCATCCCTGTTACTGTCATGGCATTGCTGTATAAAATTTACTGACCCTTAGTTGTTAAAAGCCCTGTGATCCAGAGCCTGTTATCTGCCTGCAGTCAGGAATAAAGCAGAGAGACGTGGTTATGCCTTTAGGCTGATCAGCTGCAAGGAAGCTGGCAGGAGCCAGAGCTCGGGAGCGATGTCTCCCGTGTGCCCGTACATCAGTGAGCAGGCTGAGTGCGCTGAGGCTGGATCCTCGGCAAGGCAAGAAAACATCTGGTGCACAGGTACCTACAGAAACATATATACTCCTTTGATGCAAACCCTGGGGTTGGGCATGATCTAGGATTATGTTTCCCTAGCCAAAGTGAAGATATTGCTTAATATTGAAAAAAAAGAGATATGCATAGTTTGGAATAAAACAGTTCCATAGTGCTTTGACAGCTGTAATGGTAAGAACCAAAGGAAACACTACAGAGATGCATAATTCACATAAAATCTGAGATGCCATTGTTAATAATTTCAATGCCATCCCACTGCAACTGCAGAGCAAATAATATATATCTCCCAGAACTTACAATTGTTGGTATTTGTACTGGCCTTAGGAAAATAATTCAGATGCATAAGTCGCCTTCAGTGTTCCCTCTCCTCAGCCCAATAGAGGTGCTTAGGCAATTCAGTTTTCATTTCAATTATCAGTTTTCAATTTATTTTTCCCAAAATAAATATTAGGGGAGTTAAATCTAAACTACACAGGTAAACTTGAGAGTTAAAATGTTTAAACCTTAGGAAAATGCAACAACTATTTAACCCAACGTTCAGAGTTTTAAACAATTTCTTTTCTTATTTCAAAATGTATCCTTCACTATTGCTGTTGGTACCATTCCTACTGTGCTGATTTATCAGTTGTTTCATGTGCCTTCTGTTTGGGAATAGAATTATCCTACATTCTAGTTACCTGCTTCAAAGACTGCAAGCTCTTCCTGACTTAGCTCCTATCCTGATGCTACTGAGCCTAACTTTCCTGGTTTCTGCTCTGCATGCAGAAAGTAGTCTTGTTGCACATGAAATTAATAGAAAGTATCGCAGAGCTAATAGTTTCCCTAATTTCTCAATTTTAGCACAGCTGGTTAGTTCAAAGTTTTAAACAAAAGAAAGAAAAAACTTAGGATTTTTTTTCTGATAGATTTCAGATTTCTCTGGAGTTATTACAGCGATCTCATAAAATACAGAACCTGAGGTCTATTCATTTGTATTTTCTTTCTTTTTTCCATGCTTCCCCCTCTACAATCCCTTGATCTTTGGCCAGCTCTGAAGAGCCAGCTCTGGAAAGCGGGTGGCTGATGACATACTTTGTAAAGCTTCCAAGTGAAATGCACAGCACACCAAGGACCATGGTAAGTTAAAAATCCACATTAAGTCTTTGCTTTCCTGATTGTGCCTTTACACAATGTGTCGTGAAAGTGCAATGCATTTCCTGAGATAACAGCACTTAATGCCTTGGTAAACATCCTTGGGTATCCCACTCAGCTTCCCTGTCGAGTTCTGGTACAGCATGAATCTGCTCTGATTTTACTTTGCCAGTGTTCTACAACAGGTGTCTCAGAGACTGCAAGTGATGTCAAAAGATGTGAGACATCTTGTGTTTGGACAACCCTATCATACCCCTAAAATTTGTTGTCTAATTGCATGAAACCATAACATAACAATATTACTTTAAGATCTTGTTATGGATGAAAGGGAATACAAATTTTAAGTGGATCCGAGTACTTTTGGGTACTTTAGGGTCTTGATAGTCAAACCAAAATGCAATGAGTACTTGCTATTAGCCCAGTTACAGCACTGCTAAGTCACCATCCAAATGAATTAAAAAAAAACCCTCATTAATAATACTTTAAAATTATTTAGCTATACATTCACTGCCAGGTATCTATCCTTTTTCTTCAGTGTTAAATTCACCCTTGAGGGTGACCATCTGGATCCCAAAATCCACAGTATCCACCAAGGAATTTGGAGGGGAATCAACATATTAGTAGAATCCCAAGGGCTTTGCTGGGAGGAATGTGACATTTATGGTGGGATTTCTTTCTCTTCAGTATTGGATCTGCCCAGGGCTGGTTTTATTCATGTTTTCTTCAAGCAGTTTCCTTATTTGAAGTTTTTACCCCACTGGATCCCAGCTACAGCTTGATGATCATCACCACTTCACTGTTACACATACACAACAGCATCTCACAGCCCCAGCTACCAGAAAAGTTTTTTCCCCTTGTTCTGTAGAGACTGTACAGGTTTGCTGGATCTTGACCACATCTGCTGTGCATGGAGATAAGCTTGAACAAGGCAGGTAATAATCTTGTGACAGAAAGACAAATGCTGTCACAGCAGAAACAAGCTAAAATGAACTCTAGCCAAGGAGAGCCCCAGCAAGTCCTGAGGCCACAGCTGGTGAGTTAGTACTCAGCACGTAGCTTCATTTTTCCTGAGCTGCAGCTGCAGCCAGCACCCAAATTTTGACCAACTTTCATTTTGTCTGATCTCTCCATGGCATTTAAAATCAGATAACTGGGCTTTTGTTGCTGTAAGAGCACTTGCAGATGGAGAAACAGATAAAAAGTGGTTAAAGGCAGAGACAAATCAGGAGTGAAATGAAGGGAGAAGTACATTAAAGGGATTTTTGACAGCTACAAAGCGTGAGAAAGACTCAAGCGTTTATCCACTTTAGTTCCCAAGTCATGTGGATACACATTCATGCATATGCACATGAAAAATACATAGATATACTTGCAGGTTTGTTACAAACCTACTGTACGTACTTCTTTGAAGAAAAAAGAGAGTTTATTTTCCTAACTGGAGGACTGTTCACACTTGCTTATGACCCAGTTGTATTTCCCCAAACTAGATCACCAAAGGAACTAAACCCACAAAACCACACAGCAAACAACAGATGTGAACGAACCCAGAGAAGGCAGGTGGGGAGCACTGCCAATTACCTATCTGGAATTAGTTTGCTGTGGATCTGGAAACTTCACTGGAAGGGTGGTTAAACATTGGAACAGGCTGCCCAGGGATGTGGCAGAGTCACCATCCCTGGAAGTGTTCAAGAAGTGACTTGATGTAGCACTTAGTGCTATGGTTTAGTTGAGAAGGTGGTGTTTGGTCAAAAGCTGGACTCAATGATCTCAGAGGTCTTTTCCAACCTTAATGATTCTTTGATTCTATGGTTGAAATAATGATAGTGGATGCGCTCCTGTTCAGTTTTCCGCTGATCTAGGAATATTCTAGTTTGTGTCCCAGAATTGGCTAAATTGCCCATCTTTCTGTTGCTAAATACATGTACGCAGCTCCAAAATTATACCCTACAGCAACTGCAGGTTCATACACCACTACATCACCAGTGTTGGGTAATGTCTTACTGCACCACTGGATTCAAAGCATAACTCTGTGACAATCAGAAACCAATCTAAAACCTCACCTTTACTAGGAGTTTTCACCAGCATAATTACAGAAAAAAATCTAAATCTTTTAAATATGAATTAATTTTTTCCCCCAAACATTCCTGCCTCCCACTTAGTTACAATAACCAGGTATTTATGTATTAAGGCACATGGGATTTACAAGGGATGGAAGATACTATAACCTATGGAGGACAAGCCTTGGGTACTCTCAGAGAAATTATAGGGAATTTATAGGGAAGTGGATCTCAGTAGGAAAAATCCTTGCCCAAATAGATGGTCTTTGTTGTGCCAGAGCCAATTGCACTGATTGGTGGTTGTTACTACAGGAAATTCTCTCCAGTATTTCTTCTTACTCAGTGCATCACTGGTTTTGATCCCTATTTCCAAAATGAATTTATGCCATTGTCTGTGGGCGCACAGCCTATAAAAAAGGTGACAGGAGACACCCAAGATTATGAAATAACATAATTAAGGTCCTGGACAGTGACGTATAATTTCAAAGAAAACCAGATCTCTGGAGTCAGAGTTCAGAAGGATCCTGAACATAAACTTCAATTTTTATGGACTTGTTTCCTTGAGTGCTCAATGTTGGGCTTTTTTGCTTCAAATTTTGTGAATTAATTTGGCTTTCCTCAGAATTCTTCCAGCACATGTACTGGAAAACAAATGTTTCACATGAGCTGGTTTACCTTCAAACTAAAATTTCTTCTGCTGGCAGCTGAAAGTCATTATTTATGGCAGACTAATATCTGTTAACACTATAACTAGTGTTTTCTCTATAAAGTTTACAGTACAAGAGAGTAAAGCTATTTTTATGTGAATTACAGTTTTAGAATAGATTTATATACTAAAAGTATTTTTCTTTATGTGATTATCTGTGAGGATAAACTAAAATCAAAATCTAAATTGACTTAGACACCCATAAGGGGCCATGCAAAGAGCTTGTAACTAAAGAAATAGGACAAAAGTCAATCAAAGATTGACAATACTTCTTGACAGCCCAAATTTTCATTAAATTCTTTTCCAAGGCCTTTCCAATTATTATTAAAAGCCTACTACACATACTAAATTATTAAAAAGTGCTTTTCAACAAGAGAGACAGTAATTATGTTAATACTTTACATAGAAACTTCTTAACATTAATTGTCAAAAAATGGGCAAACAGTAAAGTACATGTAAAGGGACTTCAAGTTCCAGAAGATTATGAATTTCTCATAAATAAAGCTCTTTTTTTCTGTGCAAATCAAAAATATCCAGCTAATCTCTATGTCACTGTATTTAAGGTAACCATGTGAAGTGTCCTCTGCTAAGTCTAAGGACGTGCCTCTGCGTACATCCTCTATTCAGACTCTATTGCACATATTTTCGTAGAGACCTCCTTAACTCAGGGTTTGAATTGCAAACAGAGTTGTACTCACTGAAACTACAGTTGCCCGTAGAGATAAGACATAAGCAAGGTATTTTGTGAGTGTGGGAAGATGTTATTTTACCTTTCTTTTAAAATAAATTCTGCAAACATTAAAAAAATTACTAATAATTAGGCAGATAAAACGGCATCAGAATCACTGCATTTACACAGGCTCCTCTGTAGCACCATTGCTGTAACTGAACAAGGACAGACCTAAGCTTCCCCATGTTTCTATCTAATACTTTAGTATATATCCAGGACGTTAGTGTTTTTGTTATCTCATCTGACTTCCCAGCACAAGTCCATTTATTTGGTCTTCCAGCTGTGGAAAAAATGCCAAAGCAACAAACCACACACACTCACAAAAGATGACAGGTCTAACATGCATCAATAACACCACTGTGTTGCAATAAACACCATCTTTGGATCACCCTTTTCCACCACTGTTGAGCCCTGCTCCTCACTTGGCAAGGTTATTTAAAAGGGGCTTAAGGTACTACTCTTTCCCTGAGGTGGCACAAAGGAGAACTCAACAAAAGTTCCCAGGAGGTTAAAAAACCCCAAACTTTACCGACAAACTTTAGAAGATCAGGAGTTTGGCAAAATTTTGAACAAAAATTTCAGTCAAAACAAAGCCTTCCACAAAGCATTGACTTAGCAAACTATGACCCATCCAACCTTAAATGACCCAGTTTTAAAGAAGAAATTATGAGTAGCAAAGGAGAGAGAAAAAGAGAGAGAGGAAAGCAAAATATAGCTACCACCTTGGATCCTAGCATGGTGTCAGCCGCCGTAAAATCCAAGAACCATAGGGACACCTGCAACTCTTGTGCAACGGATTTTGTCTTCTCTGGCCTGCTGTGGCCACCTCCTTCCCCCCAGGAGAGCCTTCTGGTCATCCAGCTGCTCTGGGACTAGACTGGGGCTCCAGGGGTGGGCTGTGGGGCACTGCTTCCAGTGTGCCAGTGATGGACAACAGTTCTGGGCTGGACTCGAGACTCCAAGGGGATGGGGTGTGCAGCAGCACGTGGCCCCACTGCTGCAGAAGTTGCTCTGCCCCCTCCCACACACACACTTGGGTTTTTTGAGCCAGTAATCCTTTTCTCCAGTCTCTCACATCATATGTAGTACAATCCACCATACCTTTGCTCAGCAACTGAACATTTTCCTATTTGGAATATGAAACACAAATCACGCTTATTGCCAGAAAGGCTCGATGTCTCCCTGTGTTCTGCTAAACATAAACCAGAACCCCAGCTATCACACTTTCATGGATGTACCTGAAAAGATGAGTTCTAGAGCCTAGAGTGTTTGTGTGTAACACAGTATCTTGTTACTGTGAGTAATAGTCTACATTTATTATTTTATATTCTACAGGAAAACAAGAAAATTTCTTATATTTGTGATATACAAATTATATACACTTAAAAAAATGCTTAAAACGTGCAGTTCTAAAACACCTGATAAAAAATTCTTATCAAGAATGTGTGTAGGTTAATACCTGCATAAGGAATCCTGCATCAGACTATATTGGTGAGATTTTGTAAGAAATTTATGAGCAGAAACAACTACATTCTGGTAGATTAGTATTTGGTGGCAGATTAATAAGCAGCGAATTTTCTTACCAAAAGATATATTTTTAATATATATATATGCACACATATGTGAAGACTGCTTATATTTGTTCATGGAGAGGTTCCAAACACTGGAGCACTTTAATAAAACAGGAACAAACTGGCAGTGGGAGCTTTTAATTAACAGAGAAAGCAGCAGTTTAACAAGCATTCCAAAACCTGTACAGCTCCATAGTCTTAAATGTAATTTAGGTACACTTTTGAGTATATATCTCATTATGTACCCTTTGAGTGCTTAAATGCTTAAAACACTTTGAACAGGCTGTAGCAGCACTTTGCCAAATATTTTAGCTGCAAGTAGTGTTATGTATTTGGACTTCAACTATTTGATTAAATGAACTAAATAACACTAGAAAAGCAGAAATTGAAATAGGGCCTGTGTGTTTTTCCGGACTGGAGCTGCTGAGTGCCAGCATGGCAGTGTTCATGCTTTAATTTGTCTTCCCTTAATGACAGCAGCAAGAGATACACTGTTAGGAGCTGCTTTTATAGTGTGACTAACAAAAGAATCATCAGTGCCTTTTCTCTTGTATCGCAATGCTTTCCTTGAAAAGGAAACTCAGGGTATATTCTCTTTAAAAAATGTTCAGTGGGTTTTCCCTATTCCCTGGACTGTAAACACAGAGTACATTTACTAAGAATCAAGTATATGCATAGCCCTTGGGGTGCCACTGTCTCACAGCTGGCTTGGGGGGTTGGTGGAGTCATGCAGATGTATCTGCACATCTGTGCAACATGTGGTACCACTGCACATCAATACACTACAGCAATCCTGCATTTATTTGTTTTTTTAGGAAACACTGTCCTTTGAAAAAACATTGCCTCTCTTCGCCTCCCAAAATTCTCATTGATTGGGACATATACCAATACACATGCAAGATGGACAAGCACATCTTCTGTCACGAATACTGGAGTAAGAGAATTAAAAGCCATGCATCTGGACATGATTAGGTAAAGAAAACATCCTAGTCCCAGAAGTGCAAGCATGCCAGTCACTGAATGCCAGGTGCAGCTTTCAACTTACAGAGTATTTTCATGGGAAACACTGTGCTGCCAGCTCACTGATGCTACCTAGGAACTGGGCATGTGCCTATTTCTGTTAGCTGTGTGCAAGTTACTCTTATGTCCTAAATACATGCTTGTACATTTACAAATCAGAGATTTGCAGAATTGGTCTGGACCTTCCAGACCATCTAGTTCCAGCCACCCTGCCTTGGGCAGGGACACCTTCAACTAGACCAGGTTTCTCAAAGCTCCATTCTGCTTGGCCTTGAACAATTTCAGGGGCATACATAGCTTCTCTGGGCAACCTGTTCCATTGCCTCACCACTGTCATAGTGAAGAATTTCTTCCTAATAACTAATCTAAACTTGTCCTCTTTCAGTTTAAAGCCATTACCCTTTCTCCTGTAATTACATGCCCATTTAAAACTTCTCTCTGAATCTCTCTTGCAGTCCCCTTTAGATGATGGAAGGTGCTACAATATGTCCTGGAGGCTTCCTATCCCTGCATACTAAGTATATAGAGTTCAGTGAAAGATTTCTTATACTAAAATCTACCACATTATGACACAAAGGCTGAGTTTGACTTTACCTTGTGCCTCTAAATTGGCTTTGACTCATCATTTACTTGTTATTTACACTCATTTATTTTTTTAGATGTCTGCAGTGTGCAATTAAAATGGGTGAAAGAAGAACTCTAGAGTACCTGTGATTTATTCACTAATAGATCGAAACATTTGATGCAATATTTAGTCCATTATTGAGCAGAATATTAGGCAGACTTAACACATGGAACTAAAATTCTTGGATCAAAACCTGCTAGAAATGCTGGTTTCAATTTTTGTTCCACACCTGATTCAAGAACACTAGTGAAAGCCACCCTCTATTAACTAACTTATTATTTCATCCCTTATTATCCAGCAACAATATTTCATCCCTTAAAAGGGAAAACTGGGTTGCAGACAGGAGCAAGGGTGGGGAACCCCAAGGTAATGAAAATAAGGTGAGTCAGGCTGCAGGAGTGTAAATCTGTGATTCAGATGTTGTTTCCTAGTACAGACTTTCCTATGACAGTTTCTGTAAAGCCAAAGGAAGATTCCACGCCAGAGCCTCTGTAAGCCACAAAAGGCAGCATCCCTCCTCTGGATCTCGTCAAACCTTGGCTCCATCAAGCTGGTGTGTGCATCAGAACTAATCATCACTTTGCTAGAAACAAAAGAGAGGCAGAGTCGAGCAATGGAAGATCAAATTTGGATGAAATTCAGATCAGAAAGCATAATTATACAAAGATCAGAAAGCATAAGTATACAAGTTTATGGTTCTTTAGAAAACTCATCTGAGGTCCCAGGTGTAAGTTAGGGAAAGGCTGAAGGCTTCACTTCAGAGACAACAACCTGTGTGCACTGATCCCTACAGTGATAATGAGAAAAGGTGCCAACAAAGACATGTGATACATGTGAAAAATACGAAATGGCACCCACAGGACAATAGAAATCTAAACCAGGATGAGGGCAAGGGCTGACCTTAACCATGTAACACTGAGAGTGGAAACGGAAGAGCACTAAATGGAAACTTTTGTGGTTTTCTGTAAAGAGATTCAAATTGCTAACATCAAACACCAGCTTTCACTAAGGGTTGCAATGTGACCAAAAGCAGTCGAATGAAGATGCGAACCCCCAAACATCAAGCTGGTTTTGAAGCTATTTCACTTCCCTTCTCTACAGTTTTCTTCAAAAATCCATATTTTCATACAGAGCTACTGCTGTGTTTTCCATATCTCAGAGGCAAAACACAGTACTCCAGATCCCTTAAAAAGGTATTTTTGCATTTACATAAGTTGGTTTTAATGCAATAAATTTCTTTTCCTTCACCACTCACAAACCCAGTGGGAACCAGAGCCACAAAGCTGCCTTTTGTCACTGAAAAGATGCCTTGGGGAACCTCTGTGCTGCTGCCACAGCCTCTGTGACAGATTTGAGATCCCAAAACCAGAGCAATAACTTTGTGCCTTTGTGTTCAGGACATCAGGAGTAGGTATTTCACAGGCAGTTGATTTAATTCCGAAGACAGGTGCTGAGGCTGAGGTTCCCACCAGTGTCACTACCTGTAATTCCATTGTGATTAGAGTATTGAGTATCTTCCTCCATGGTGGATGCTTTGCTGACAAGCTTTTCTTCAAAACCTTAGTTAAGTGCACCCCAATTACTATTTGGAATGTAATTGCTGAGGTAGCATGGTTTGTGACATAACTATAATGTCATCAGCACCTGAAAAATAACACATCTCTCTAAAAAGGTTAACCTGAGTTGAACCAAGTGTGTGAAAAATATGAGGCTTTTTTTCCTAAATACAATGATTTCTTCCTTCCTCAGGATAGAGTTAACTATATGAATGTCTATTGTGGTACTCCCACGCAGGGAGGGAGACCCGGGAGTCCTGGCCAGAACGTTGAAAAGACGAGAGGAGGCCTCTTGTTGGTTNATCTCCCAAACAGCCAGGCTGCATTGCTTTCTTGTTTAGATTTTCGTTATTTTTCATTAAATATTAAAAGCATTGCCTTGTTTATAATTTCTTCAGATATTTGTTCCTTCTGCAACATCCCTGATATATTTTTTAGTATTTTACTATTAAAAAAAAAAAGACAGAATAGTATAATAATTTCATGATAGAATGCTGTTTTCACATAATAAGCCACATTTCATAGCTTAGCAGAATTGGCAGGGAAAATATTGTCAAGTGTGATCCATCCCAGTTAACTCAACATAATATGAAATTTCATTAGGGAAAGATGCAGACTAAAGAGATGACACCTAAATCATACTCAGAGTCTCCAAGACAAGACTCATTTATGACACTCTGGCTTAGCAAAGGCTCTTTTGAACACTCATGAAAAGGCTAGAAGTTTTTGCAGGATTTTGTTGAGTCAAAGGAAGAGATTTAAAGTTTTCAAGATAGGAGTCAAAAGTTGGCAGATTTTGTAAAGAGCCTTCTGACAGGAAGTTTGCCAATGTAACTGGATTTTTTTATTTTCTTTTATTTTATTTGAAGCTTCTGAAGGAGGAAGTGCTTATCTTGAGGGGTTCATGTACACACTCCTAGAAATCTCTCACAGGTAATTATTCTTTCCTAGTGCTCTATATTTGTAGAAATACATTAACTTTCCCTATTCTTTTTGCACTGCAACTTGGACTGGCTTAATAAAAAATCCCTTCTGCTGGGTTTTAACACTTGAAAAACTTTATTTCCCCAAACAACCACCACCTGATAATTTGTTAGAAAATTTTATATATGTAGACTTACAAACTATACTGAGGAACAGAAGCTCTAAAGAGACCCTAATCCTCAATTTCTAAAAGTTTAAGTGATCTTCTATTAATTCATATTACAATATTCCAACCGGGCAAGAATGCAGGGAGCTTGTAGCTACAGTGTTTGCCTTACAAACACCTTTTGAGGTTTCCCACTGGCTAAGCTACTGGTGCTACACCTGCTGCACAACACTGGCAGGTTCAGATGACCCAATATTAATCGCAGCCCTATCAAAGAAGAAGTCTGGGTTAATTTCAGAGGGTTATTGCAAACCAAATCATACATTGTATACACATGGTATATACAATGCAGGCACCTGGCTTCTGTGTGCTTTTCTCTGGGAATACAGACCAGAAATGTACAAGAACTCAATTTTCAGCAAGCACTCTTCCATCAGAACATGCACACATCAACATGCATGGGTATCTTTACTCGCATAGGTACACAAAAACCACACGCTTTCCTTCTCCAGCAACACTACTGTGGCACTTTTATGTAACAAGAATTTTTTATCATCTAGAGGCCTTTAGAAAGGTCAAGAAGCAGGGTTTTTTGCCTTGGAATTCACAAGCATTGGAGAGTTGCCCCATCTAACAAGAAATCTTGCAGTCTGCAGACCTTGAGTCAAAGCATGTATCTCATCACCTTTTTGGTAACCAGTGAAATAAAGAAAACATAAATTACTTCATGAGAAAAATCTTCAGCAATATTTCATTATGTATGACACATAGTTACTTAAAGCAGCCATCTGTACAGAAAAGCAACTGCTAGTGACTTATAATAAGAATTTTCTTGTGTTGGTAAAAGTGTTTCGGAGGATTTCATAATACCAGCATTTATTTTGACTGAGTTAAATTTAGGAGCTTCATATACTTTGACAAACACTGAAACACAAGTATCTGTGCATTGCGTATCAATTCATGACCAGATTAAGGTTACTTTCCACTTTTGATGTGAAAATTTGATCTTCTCTCTGTGCCATTGAAACAGATCATTGCAGGTGCCCATGCGAGTGATGCAGTCTATTTATTGCGAGCAACAGTGCCAACTCCTTTCCCTCTCTCTGGTTCACAGACACAGACTCTTCTCCCAAAATAAGGTATTTGGATAACTTTATACGGTGAAAGGCTCTTACTGAAGAACATTGTAGTACAGTGTGCACAGGTGTTGGCTTAAGTAGCCAGTTCAATTTGGTATGCAGTTCTTGGACTGGCTCATTGATCTGATTAGCTCTCGATCAGCTCATATTGAGAACCTTTCTGCAGTCTATAAACATAAGTGAACTCTTTACTTTGCAATAGCCACAAAGTAAATTTATTCCAAAAAATGTACTTCTCTCTCCAGACACTCTGTCTATCCACCTGTGATATACAAAGGATCAATAAAAATCCTATCTCAGACATGGTCCTAGCACTTCTGTAAATATGGGATTTTCGGCTCTCATGAGACTCCACCTGGAGTACTACGTCCAGCTCTGGGGTCACTCAGCACAAGACAGACATGGACTTGATAAAGAAGGGCCAGAGGAGGCCCACAAGAATGGTCAGAGGGCTGCAGCACCTCTCCTGAGACATTGGGGCTATTCAGCCTGGGGAAGAATAAAGCTCCAGGGAGACCATTTATCAGCCTTTCAATAGACAAGAGACTTCTTAGCAAAGTCTGAAGTTACAGGGCACAGGAGCAACTGTTTTAAACTGAAAGAGGGTAGATTTAGACTGGCTGTAAGGAACATATTTTTCATTAGAGAACAGTGGGATGCAGGTGGAACAGGTTGCCTTGAGAAGCTGTTGGATGCCCTATAATTGTTCAACGGCAGCTGAATGGGGTTTTGAGCAACCTGATGTGGGGAAATATATCCCTGCCCATGGCAGAGAGTGCGAATAGACAATCTTTAAGGTTTCCTTCACACCCTGACCCTTTGCTGTAACACTTGTTAGATGAAAAGTGCAATGGCAACATTTTTCTAAAAGGCAGTAAAACCAAATACTTTTTTTGCCTTTTAGCTGTTGGCTGTGTGCTCTCTTAGCTTTTTCTACAGATACTTGTGGATTCCTAAAAGCATTATTAGTGCAATTAATGAGAACTGGGACACAGGATAACACTCTTATTATTCAGTTTTGATTGTTGTGGGGGGTTCTTTGCTACCATTTTAAAATATTTCTTATTCTTCATTGTTTTTATATAAACCAAATCTTGACTTGCATTCAATAATTTGCTGTACAGTTTCCTGTCCAAAAGATATTTATTAATGCTGATCTCTGATCAATTGCAGGACCTGAGCACCAAGCCTGTAAACAGAAGCAATGTTCTGCTAATCTGGATGACTTTTAACCTGGATATGTATTTCATCACGTTCTGGTCATTAGATCATCTTTCAAGTAAAAGATGCTTTTTCGCTGGTAAGGGATAAGGCTTTAATTAGAACATAAAGACAGTTACTCTGCACTTTCCTTGTGCTGAAAAGTACTTTAACAAATTAACTCAGGCTACTTAGTGGCAATAAACACATTTTTTTCCAGCCTTCCTATTGCTTTTTAGTTGTCAAAATCTGGTTTAATCATTTTTCATGTGTTGTTTCTATTGCTTCCTCAAAGCCAGCACCATTTTGATTATTGAAACAGACCATTTTCTCTTTCTGGCTCTCTGACAAATCAGAGGTGGGTACACATTCCTACCATTAGTTTTTTCTCTTTGGAAAGCAACAGCACTTAAANAGCAACAGTGCCAACTCCTTTCCCTCTCTCTGGTTCACAGACACAGACTCTTCTCCCAAAATAAGGTATTTGGATAACTTTATACGGTGAAAGGCTCTTACTGAAGAACATTGTAGTACAGTGTGCACAGGTGTTGGCTTAAGTAGCCAGTTCAATTTGGTATGCAGTTCTTGGACTGGCTCATTGATCTGATTAGCTCTCGATCAGCTCATATTGAGAACCTTTCTGCAGTCTATAAACATAAGTGAACTCTTTACTTTGCAATAGCCACAAAGTAAATTTATTCCAAAAAATGTACTTCTCTCTCCAGACACTCTGTCTATCCACCTGTGATATACAAAGGATCAATAAAAATCCTATCTCAGACATGGTCCTAGCACTTCTGTAAATATGGGATTTTCGGCTCTCATGAGACTCCACCTGGAGTACTACGTCCAGCTCTGGGGTCACTCAGCACAAGACAGACATGGACTTGATAAAGAAGGGCCAGAGGAGGCCCACAAGAATGGTCAGAGGGCTGCAGCACCTCTCCTGAGACATTGGGGCTATTCAGCCTGGGGAAGAATAAAGCTCCAGGGAGACCATTTATCAGCCTTTCAATAGACAAGAGACTTCTTAGCAAAGTCTGAAGTTACAGGGCACAGGAGCAACTGTTTTAAACTGAAAGAGGGTAGATTTAGACTGGCTGTAAGGAACATATTTTTCATTAGAGAACAGTGGGATGCAGGTGGAACAGGTTGCCTTGAGAAGCTGTTGGATGCCCTATAATTGTTCAACGGCAGCTGAATGGGGTTTTGAGCAACCTGATGTGGGGAAATATATCCCTGCCCATGGCAGAGAGTGCGAATAGACAATCTTTAAGGTTTCCTTCACACCCTGACCCTTTGCTGTAACACTTGTTAGATGAAAAGTGCAATGGCAACATTTTTCTAAAAGGCAGTAAAACCAAATACTTTTTTTGCCTTTTAGCTGTTGGCTGTGTGCTCTCTTAGCTTTTTCTACAGATACTTGTGGATTCCTAAAAGCATTATTAGTGCAATTAATGAGAACTGGGACACAGGATAACACTCTTATTATTCAGTTTTGATTGTTGTGGGGGGTTCTTTGCTACCATTTTAAAATATTTCTTATTCTTCATTGTTTTTATATAAACCAAATCTTGACTTGCATTCAATAATTTGCTGTACAGTTTCCTGTCCAAAAGATATTTATTAATGCTGATCTCTGATCAATTGCAGGACCTGAGCACCAAGCCTGTAAACAGAAGCAATGTTCTGCTAATCTGGATGACTTTTAACCTGGATATGTATTTCATCACGTTCTGGTCATTAGATCATCTTTCAAGTAAAAGATGCTTTTTCGCTGGTAAGGGATAAGGCTTTAATTAGAACATAAAGACAGTTACTCTGCACTTTCCTTGTGCTGAAAAGTACTTTAACAAATTAACTCAGGCTACTTAGTGGCAATAAACACATTTTTTTCCAGCCTTCCTATTGCTTTTTAGTTGTCAAAATCTGGTTTAATCATTTTTCATGTGTTGTTTCTATTGCTTCCTCAAAGCCAGCACCATTTTGATTATTGAAACAGACCATTTTCTCTTTCTGGCTCTCTGACAAATCAGAGGTGGGTACACATTCCTACCATTAGTTTTTTCTCTTTGGAAAGCAACAGCACTTAAAAAAAATTGAACTGTACATTTAACATCATTAAGTAAGCATAAACAAAATAAATTAAGGCAAATTACAAATGACAGATATCTTTCAAGCTTGGTTTTTTACCAAAAAACCCCACATACAGCAATGAAAAACAACATACAGAACCCCATCCAACCTGGCCTTGAACACTTCCAGGGGTGGGAAGGAAGCAGACTAAGTCACCTTGACTAATTTTTTTTCTTCATACCATCAGAAAACCATACCCATGAACCCATTCTCTTTTATCTTCAGGGGTATTTATGTGCAAGACACAAAAATAAACTATGAAAGAAAACCCAAAAACAGAACAAGAAATAAAAGTGGACCATTCCTACAGATAAAAAACAGTGCCTGGTAGCAAATAGCCAGTGCCCGGTAGCATGGAGGACAAGGAAATTGTGGCAGATGCAGCTTAGCTGAATCCTCACACTGCCAAGCAATACTTTGGTCCCCAAGCTAACCTCAGTTACCAGGTGATATTGAACAGTTATCAAGGATTGGCAGGTAAAGATTTTTCTTTAAATTGCAAATGAAAACCCTTAAGTTAATAACAGCAGTTTTGGTATGTTCCAAAGAGCTGGCGATTATTGTACTGTTGAGTGGAATACTTATTCTTTATTCCTAGGAGCATAACTGCAGGGCACTTGTATCAGAACATGTATTTTTGCAGACAAGAGTAATGTACATCAATGACATACGGCTTGAGGATAGTCAACAGCAAAGCAACACAAACTACCCGGACCTTCAACCCCAAAATACCTAACTGAATGCTGGAGTTGGTGTACAAGGGATCCTGTTACAAGATTGTATAATTTTTTTAGTGTTTACTTAAGGTGTTTTCTGCTCCTCGGAACTAATGTGATTTTAGAATACAATAGTACACTTCGTACAGAGAAGGACAAACAATGCTCTGTTAAAATATTTTTGTACCAAATTTATCATTTTGAAGATCTGGATAAATTTCAGTCTTTAAATAAATCTTTGCCTGAAAAATACATGACATTCTACAAATCTGCCTGCCCAGGTACTAAATCATCAAACTTGTAAGCACCATCAATTATTCACAGTGGTACAAGCGTGGATGCCTGAAGTTGTGAATTTATGGCATAAATTCACCCAGCTAAGAAGCTTTGTAATAACAATAAACTCCAGTATGTTTTGTTGGGAGATTGCAGTGGTGGCTTGAACAGCTCTTTACTGGCATCTGGATTTACGAAAAAGACCATCCATACCAGCTTACAGTGAAATTCAGATTTATTTGGGAACAGAGTAATCTGCTAAAAACAAGCATTTTCTTGCATCACAGCAGTGATCAAATCACACCAGGTATACATAATTCAGCTGTCCAATTCTTTCTGCCATGCTTTATGGCAAATTCCATCTGCCTGAGATCCTGATTCTCATGGTACATATATACACACAACTTTAATCACCAAAATGGGCTATGGCAGGAATGCTTTGGCCTTCACGAATTAGGCTGCATAGACTCTGAAGATTTTGTTACTCAACAAAAATTCTATGTAGAATCATTGAGCCCAATATCAAAAGCATCCTAGAGAATTAAGCAAAACAGCTGACAAAATTCCATGAATAAATGATAAACCAATGTTTATGAAACCACTGTACTAAGTACAGCATATGGTTTACACCATCTCACATATACCAGAGTGCTGACATTTTAGCAATATTAAAACTGTAATAGCTTTTTGGTTAGTTTTGTATGAAAGGGAGAACTGGCACAGTTCTTAATTTTTAACTCCTTTCCAGGAGTATCTCCAGCACAACAAGACAACAGTACAGAGAACCTGAAAAACCAGACACGTTGCTGACATTTACACTCATTTATCCCAAAAGAAACCTTACATTTCCTCTGTATGTTCCCATTAAAGAGAGGAGTGCATAGCCATGACAAAGACCTCAAGTCTTCCATGTATATGAAGTACTAGCTCCCAAATACATGAGAAATATCTTGACAGGAAAAACCCAGCTTTTTTTTTTTGCTTTGGTACAAAAATTTAGATGCCTTGTTAATTGTCTTAAAAATGTCCTTTGATATTTAAAATGAATCTGTATATTTTTACTGTTAATCAATTTTATTTTATATACTTTATGAATCCTTGACTCTACAAGTGATTTTGCAGTCCGCATTTTTAAGTATTTCCTATAACCATGGAAATACCTTTATCCAGAATATTTGACTACTACTTAAATTCTGCATACAGCTCAAAGAATCAATTTTTTTTACTATATTTCAAAGTACATTATCCTTAATATGACATGGAACGCTGTTAATTCATATTTAAGCAAAGCAGAAGATATGTAAAACATATTTAAATAAATATGTATTATCTATTGTCTTAGAGGGTCTTTTTTTAATTAGTTCATTAAATGAAGCTATTAAAAATTGTACCACATAACTCCACATCTTGAATTAGGCAGCATTAACAATATTTCTTTTCTATGGACTTTATCTCATTACTTCCTTGCAAAACTCTATTCATTATAAATTTGCCCCACTGTGGATCCAGTTGTGGGGGATGTCCTATTAATTTCCTAATTTATCTTCATGGCATGGATTAAAACCATACTACAAAGGATAGAGGCACCAATACATTTGGAAGTGGTAAAAGGATAAGATCATAAATGCCACTTTCAAAGATATTATCTGTGCAGTCAATTCCATCTTTTGATGTAGGGAAACTGTTGTCTTTGGTTCAATACACACAGAAAAACTGTGTTCTTTTATTTATGATATCCAAAGCAACTGCTGCATCTTACATGAGCAGGTTGCATGCTCTAGTCTCATGCATCCAAGCCATCTTAAACAAGAATGAAATCACATTTTATAAACATTCCAGAAATATATTAATAGAAAAACAAGAAATTAAACATCCACATAATTCTTAACAGAAATTAAAATGCCATGGAGAACCTAGAAGCTCAGAATTGGAAGCACCTCTTTCAAACTCTTAGAAACACAAACATAGGCAATATTATCATAGCCTAAATTTGAAAAAAGTATGTTGTATATTCTATCGAACATTTCCAGCCTTTAGCCTTATTTCAATACAGCTACATTAGGTGATGTTTTCACCTAATTAATTTTCCTCTCTACTTAGATAGAAGAAGAAATAATAATGGTATTTTAAGAATCATCCCAATTTTAAGGATGGATTTTCACTATGATCTTTTAGTACCTGGTCAATGGAAGGTCCATTATTTATTTTTGAGATGACAAAAATGGCACAATACAGTGCAGTTGTTAAAAAAATACCAGCACAAAGTGGGACATTCTAAGGGGAAAGGAAAGAAAAGACCTAAGTACTATCATATTTGAAAAGAAACCTTAAGCTAAATGTGACTGTTCTATTCTTGTTATTGGTGTATTTAATAAAAGAATACCCTGGGAAGTAGAGTTGTAGGTTATACAGGCTATGTAGAGACATTGTCAGGGGAAAAGGCTGAAGAAGACATTCTCTTGAAATATTCTACTGAAGTAAAAAAAACTGTTTACCTCAAAGATAAATGAAAATGTTAAAAACTCCGATTTTTTTTGAACAATGGTGTTAAATAGGGATGTTAAACAGGATGTTTCCTGTTTTCAGCTGTATTTGTTCAAACTAAAATGAGATGGCAAACACTTATATTTACAGCCAAATGCCCTGTGTTAACACAAAATTGTGTTCCATATCTGTGCCCAAAATTGTTACTGGCTTTCTAAGACCCGGCAGCCAGAAATGGAATAGGGAGTGGTGCTGATCCTTTTTGAGGTCAGGGTCTCTCAGGCTGAAGCTCTCCTGCTCTTCCCCTTCCTTCTGTTCTCACAGGCAGAGCTGATGCAGCACAAGGCAGAAGATTCCCTTTGTTTTCTTTTGTTTTTTTTCCTGATGTGGTTTCCTCAGGCAGGTCTCCAAGAAGCTGCATTTTGCAATCCTAAATTTGCTTCAAGGCGAATTCTGCAAATACCTGTCTACATGAACAGCCCCGCTCCATGGCATCACCCTTAACAAAGAACATGAATTTTAAAATTCTTAGATTAAGAGAAATGGCTGTGTTAAACAGCAGCTTAATCTCTAACCATGAGAGTCTGTAAATTATTTATAATTATTTTTAGAAAGAGTTTTCATAATGTTCAAGTCAGGGCTACATTGTACTGCTCAGAGAGGAACAGATCCACAGTTCCCCTGAGAAAACTGGGAACGGCACAGCTCCTCTCCAGGAATCCAAATAGGTGCCAGAAGTAAGCAAATGATGCATGCAATTCCTCCCCAGCATGCCTGGCATTTGCTATCATGGCTCACGGAGCTCATCCCTCTAATGTCCTTGGAGCAATATGCTAGCATGAGGGAGGGATGGGAGAGGTAGCTGTACCTCCCACTGTAACTTTCTTCCTCAAGCAAGCAAGAATGACTCCCGCTGTCCTTCCAGATCCTGATATCACGGAAAGACTGTGTTTCAGCTTATATTCATTGTTCACCATAAGGTCAGCTGCCGCTGGTGCCTGGGACTCAGCAACCACCATCAAAGGCTGACTTTGCAATGACTTCTGCTTTAGCACTGTAGTCAAGCCCATAGCATGTGCTCAATAAGCTGAACATTCCCTTCTGTTTTCACTAGACATGTCCCTAATTTTGCTATTTGTGGAAAAAATACTTTTAATATACAGCCACACAAAGTCTATTAGAGAATCTCACCTGTACAAGCATCTCCCCGAGAACAACAGGGTGTGGGGTGAAACACAGTAGAGCTTCTCAACAGAACTCCTGTGAGGAGATTCCCTGCCTCATAGGAAAGAAAATAAGCCTTAAAGAAATTTCTGGTGTGAAACTACCAGGAGCTCATTTCAATTAAGAAGTTGAACCCTGGAGATTATAAAAACAGCTAGAAACCCTTCTACAGATCATCATCAAAGGGGAAAAACACAAAATGAGCCATGAAAGCATCCCTTGACCTAAACTATTTCATTGGACACTGTTAGAAGAAATTCAGTAGGCCGTGAGGCCTGCAGGTGCAAAAATAATTCAAAATAATTCAAAATAATTTGGTTTTGTGAACAAAATATTTCATATCAGCTTCAGTTTTTTATTTTCAGGCAATGGAATCGTATATAATTTTTTTTAAATTTCATAAAGGTTTTCTGGTTTGTTTTTAATTGAAAATTCTACTGCTCTTTCTGAAAAGTCAAAGTGGAGCAGTCTAACTTTTTAATGAAATTTCTCTTCAGATTGTCACATTTCCACAAAAGATTTCACTTTAAGTGAAGCAGCATTTTCCAATTGAGAAATATTCCCTCAGAAAAAGTCTGTCCAGCTCTACTCAAAACGAGAAAGTCTTTTAACTATTTAACGGGGATTGCCACCAAATCAAATCAAGGTAGTGCGCCCCATCAAGCAGCCAGGAGTACTGCAGCTGAGTCCATCCACTGTCTGTCTCCAACTCCTCACCTGCCCCCTCCCCTTGCTCCCCAAAAATAAGGCACTGGAAGAGTCAGGATGAACAGCACCAACGTGAGGCAGTCAGACAATGGGTTGGTAGGGAGAAGGATCTCTGTATTTGCAAAGACTCGACACCACTAAAAAGGTTTCCCTGGAATGGGACTTGTCCTGCTGAGATACTGGCTGTCAAGTGTGGAGCAACTTTCCACATGGACCACTT
This sequence comes from Ifrita kowaldi, assembly GCA_013398055.1. Classification (NCBI taxonomy): domain Eukaryota; kingdom Metazoa; phylum Chordata; class Aves; order Passeriformes; family Cinclosomatidae; genus Ifrita; species Ifrita kowaldi. The sequence continues at coordinate 381,727 of VZRS01003131.1, forward strand.
TCACAAAGCAAATATAAATCAGAAACAACTGCAAACTGTTGCAATATCTGATAGAAATATCTGAAAAAAATTCTCAGAAGGACTACAGAAACACCCAGAACAGATAGCAAATGGCAGGCTGTGACGTCCCAGAAGAGAATTTAATCCTGCAGGTTCTTTGCAGAGGTAAGTAGAATAAAGAAGTCTATTCAAGTTCAAACTCATTAAATCTTAGGACTACATTTAAATCTTTTGTAAAACAACATAAATGCATCAATTCAGCCTGATACTGGCTTTTAACCTCTGCTCTTCCAAGAAGGTGTTAGCCACAAAATTCCCATGAAAAGGAGCTGAGCATTCACAAACTCATGCTGAGTGAAAGTATTACATCATTACCGTATGAGAATGCCCTTTGACCTCAGCAACAACACATCCATTTGCAATTCTTATTTTAAATTCTTACTTTACACCCTGCATAGAGTATCTTAATCCAGGTTTCACAGCTTTAGGTTATATTTTTTCATTCTCTGCCTGCACTACACATTGCAGCGGCATAAGAAACAAAAGGCCTTTAGATGGAATACAGAATACAGCGTTGTTAAGGTCTAGACTGCTGTCTTCTTCAACCATTTCTCCAGAAGAAACTTCAAAGTATTTTAAAGCTAGAAGCCCAAAGTCTGTTCTATATCCGAGTATACATTCAAACTAAAAATCACTTATATTACTCATTAGGAGCCTACATTAATCCCATCCTAAGACATATTATCCCTTTGTAATTAAAACTAATCATATAACAACTCAGCAGTCAAGTCTTAATGTCTGTGTGATTTATTTGTTGACTCACTGGTCTTTATGTTTCTCACAGACTCAAGCACTTTAGTCCCCTTAACGCAAAGTCTTAGAGCAGGGAAGCTTTCATCTCTCTTATATAATCATTCAGGCAGTAAAGGAAAATCTCTCCCAGTCCTTTTCATCTATTTCTATCCTTTGCTTTATAATAAAATCTTTCAAATTTTCTGTATTTTTCCTTTACCAGGGGAACTGGGAATGAGCCAACCCCTCCCAAACCCAAACCCAAACACCTACCTGTGACCTGAGATAAGAAACCTTCAGCAGAATCTGAATCCTAGTTCACTGATGGATCTCCTCCTGCCTAATTAAACTGTGGGCAGCAAACTCTAGGCTGTAACTCTGCTCCTCACAGAGCAGCAATTCATCATTTTGCCTTGCAGCTCGAGTTATCAGGACAAGCTTTTGTCATATGGTACATGCCAGTTTTTGTTTTGATAGGTGACTTTCAATTGAACCATAATGCCATTGCTGACAGAGTTTGGGAGGACTGAAGTTTTAAATCATAAAACAATATCCGTAGCCCTTATGGTCTTAGAAGTGTCTTAAAGGAACCTGATGTTATTTGGTTTTCCAATAGAAATGAGCAGCTATGAAATACCGTGGCATGAAGACACAAAAATTATTTATGCAGATTTATAAGTAAAAGTAAAATAAAAGTGACAGGTGGTGAAATAAGCCACCTGATGAGCAAGTTATGATGAACCCTATTGGACTAGTTATAACTTCTTTAAAGTATTTGAGTTTATATCCTTGCAGATGTCATAAATTTAGAAATGCTTCAGTGATTTCAAACAACTGACTATAATGACAGGCAATTTGCAGTTAGTAAGAGTTTTTTACGGCTACTGCAATTAGTGAGACCAAGCAGAAGTCTTGAAGAATAGCTCAACTCCTAGATATAAAAAACTGTACAATTAGGGAATATATATAACATTTCTAGACAAGGGAGTGATGGCACAAAAAGCCGTATTGACCCTCAAAAGCCATGAAAATCTTGCATTTGACAGTACAGAAACTTTCCCAGCCCTCATATTACAGTGAAGCAATATAGTATTGCACTCAAGGCCCCATCCTACCATAAGCATGGATATCCGTGGCAAAATCCCTGCAAATAGATAGAAGCTGAGCAAGAGGAGGAATGTTCCTCTCCTCTATTGCACAAAAGATCTGTATTTTTTCTTAATTCATCTGCCTTCCCTGTTAATAGGCAATTTTGCATATGACCATATTATTCTTTTTTTTTAATAAGACACAGGGATGTTATTTGTGAGAGTGCAGCCAGTCCCTTATTTTCAGTTTTGTAGCATCTTTCACTTTTCACTATTTTTAGCATCACTCACAATTTCACTTTTGTAGCATCACTCACAATTTCACTATAGAAATTATAGGTATTGTACAGTTACTAGAGTTCTAATGAAGCACTTAACATGTGCACTATGAAGCCACAGTATCCTTCTGCATCTTAGATCTCTCCTGCCTATCCCTTTCCATACTGCAAACCTGTTTTTTTAATACATCCACAGAAGTTAAACTCCAGTTATTCCAGCTAAACATTATAGAAATTATTTCTATTCAGCAGTCACTGTAGAAAACAGTAGTTTCATTATGTTACTTTTAAATTTAATTGAATGACATGCATAAAAGTGACAAGGCTTTGGCTTTATAGGTCATTTCTACTTTGAAAAATTTCAGTGAAAGATTGGTTAAAAATCTGAAATTAGCATCAGCCAGCGTAGCTGTCATCTAATTACTTGTATTTTGCCTGCCTTCTTATTCAGAGAAGGTAGCAACTAAAATTATTCTGCATTTCAGTTTTGCAGGTTTCAGGTCACAAAGTCATCCTGCACACAGCTTATTTTGCAATATGATAGCCAAGGGAGTATTGCTATGGTTTTAATCTTCCTGAAACTGCAGTTTTGAAATTAGAGATATTTATCACTCCATTTAACCAGCTACAAAGACACGAAAAACTGTTTAGTCAGTATTTCCAGAATTCAATCACACGATCACGACATGCTCTTTCCAAGCACTAGCAGACAGCTTACCAGCTCTGCTATCTAACGCAGCCCAACGCGATTGACAGAATGACAAATCTTTTCCTGAGGAGTTTGAGTCACATCAAATTAGTCACACAGCGATGTTAGTAACATATAACCTGCAAAGATGTAATGTCTTTCTGATTTTATACTTCCCGTGTTGTTATTCAGTCACTGCCGCGCGGATGCAGATAGAATGTCTTTTCGATTTTAAACTACTCCTGCTACCACTCGTGCAAGGTTTGTTAATTTGTTTTAAGCTAGGGCAAAGAATTCACACGACGTCTGAAGTCAAAGATATTAAAATATCTAGCAAAAACTAATTTACACAAATATTACACTATTTATTATACACCAGCTTTATTATAGGCAGAATTTTTTTTAGCTTCAATCTACAAAATCAGACCTCAAAGGCAGGATTCTTGCAATATATATTCCAGATAGACTATTATGACCTGATTATACGAGAATCTTATTCAAACCTGGCCTTGCAGAGCTATTTGGAGCTCTCTCTTGAACTGATAATTTGACTTACAGTATGGGTGGCTTTGCTCCAAAACAAATTCATAAACCAACAAAAGAAAGCATAAAAACCACATTATGACCCATTTGCCCCACCAGCCATTCTGGGACATGCAGTTAAAGCACAGTGTCAGTCTCAGTGGTACCGTAGTTTACTAGAGAATAAACCTTTCTGTCTCTGCTTGGATTTGACAGAAAGGTACCCCCCTAAGGACTGAAAAGAACATTTTGTTTTTAGCTCAGTTTCAGAATAAAAGGAAGGAGTCTTCCTGAGGTTACTCAACATGAATAACCTCAGTTTCAAGTACACAGGCAGTCACCGTTAAACAGAAGGAAATGGCAGAATAGGCTAAGAATTAAAAAGGCAGATTCAGATTATTGTTTATTGTGATTATGAGATCAAAAATGACATAAGTATCTTCAACTAATTCACAGATATGCCTGTCATTCGTAGAGCACTGCTTTCATTATTTCAGAAGATGTGTGTGCAACACAGAACAACCAAAGTTCTCATTAATCCTTTTCAAATACCAGTCTTACCTTTGATGCAGTGATCAGTTTCAGGAATCCCAAGTACTGCTGTGCAGTGTGTTAAGAACAGAGAGCACTTGAGATCCTCAGTGATACCATGCACCATGCTAGAGGTCTGGAATCTACCCTTCATAAAATCTCTTACACATCAACCTGTGTGACCGCTGCAATTTTGGGGGATTTTTTTTGCAAACTCAAACTGCTTTTATAGGACACAATAATCATGACTTTCACTGTAGTCTTTCTCCATCAGTAGTTTGTTCCCATACCTCAATCATGCACTTTGGAACACAGCACCAGAGAATGACATTACCTTTAGGTTTCAATGACTGAATCTGAGCTCTGAATTCTCATACATATTCCCTTCCTCTGTGAAGTGCAGCATTCCTTAATATATCACTGCTCCTGCTGTCTGGAGAACCAGCACACCATGTGGAAAAACAAGCTTATCTTGCAGGCTTTTCCGGACTGTGGACCCTCACTTCCATGTACCTATCATTTCTCATGGAAATTTAAGGAATTGCACATCTTTGAGATCTCTAACTCGCTGCTGACTTTGGCTGAACATGACAGAGCAATGAAAAAATGTAAAAGAGGTTCTCATTGGTTGACACACTAGCTGATAGAGAAGCTGTTTTTATTTTTGAAATGTGGGTCTGGTACCAAGTTCTGTGAATGAGGAATATGAAACTTGTTACTGAAACATTAACAACATTCTCTTACTTCTTTTTAATAGTAATAAACTTCAAATTTAACCTACAAGTTTTTTTCCTCTTGAGGTACAAGGATCCAGAAGACTTGATTATTTTTTCTCAATTGGCCATTGACCTGCACTTACTTCAGTGAGATATCTAAACCTTCCCTTACACCACCTGTTAAGTATTGGATTTTAAAAAAACTTTACTTACAGCATTGATTTATTTTCCATTGACATATTCTCAATCCTCCAAGTAGTGTGTTAAATCTTGATGTCAGTTCTTGGACTCTTAATGCCTCTAAGCTCTCAAGACAATGATAGCCGAACTTTGAGGCTTTACCAAATCCCCCCAAGTTTAAAGCAGAATATATTGCTGCCAATTGAAATTATTTATCTGCTCCTGTAATTCAAACCACAAATTGCTACATGCCAATATAAACAATTACTGTTATTTGTTCACAAAAATGGGTGCCTCCAAAGCTAATTTGTATTTGTACACAAATAGGATTTCTATTTGTATGTGGACTTTTTGATAATGCTCTTGATACCCTGCTTTTAAATTATGTATTAACTGTTTAGACAAGTAGTCTCAGTTTTTCTTTATTGCCACAGAGGTGAGATCAGGGATGAAAAGAATGAATTTGCCAATAACTAGAATTTATATTAGCTTAGATGAAAGTGCATTTTATCATTTATGCTTCCATATGGCATTGTGGATCTGCATAATAATGTATGATAGCCATTATAAAAAGGACACTCTGTCATCTTAAAGAAATGAAGCCAATTGCCGAGACAGCTGTAAACAACTTCAGCGGCATTGAAGACAGTTTCTACTGCTTTAGTCTTTTATATACATCAATTTAACAGGTAAATTTCCAAATTAAGTTGAAGTAAGCTTGAAAATGTTAGGGTCTTTAATTCATTATAGTTTATATTTAAATAAAACTTCAAAATCCTTTTAACTGTTCACAAAACAAAAATGTGTACTCACAGCATAAGAGAATGATTGATTGTTTTTTCTCTTTTTTCTTACACTTGATTATTTATGGAAACAGCCTAGTCCAAATATTTTGAATCAGCTCTCCTAGCCTTTGTGCAATGTTTAGTTAATCTCACTGTTTTCTCCCCTATATCAGTGAAGATAGCCTGGGCTTGCACAGCTGACTCAAATAAGGGTCACTGCTTCCCAAATTTCTAATTACTAACTTCTAACACTGCACTTGTCCTTTCTCTACATAACGAAAAATTCCTAAACTGAAAAGATATTCCTGCGCAACCTTAGCTAATACCAGCTCCCCATGCTGGAACTACCTTCCTTGGCTAGCACCAAATCCCTCTGCACACATTTAGGGCTGGCCTTTCAACACTGTCATGTGTTTCTCATCTTTTCCTGTGCATTTATTCACATTTTATTAAGCTCTTATTTTTAAATACAGAAAAAAACAGAGGGTATTTTCAACATGCCACATCAGACGTCACACGGTGATAATTATTCTCCTGGAATAGCAAGTTATTTGCCATTATTGCTGTCCTATGTCTAAAAGCTTGTCAGTGCCTGCAGGTAGAGACCTGTCCTGTATTTCAGTCACACATTATTTACACAAGTTATTATTGCTAATTTTAAATGTAGTCTTCCCATTTCTTATGTTCATCTTCCCATACATCCAGCGCTCTGTGACTAAGTTAATTGCCCTTGTCAGTCCGTTTGGTTGTGTCAGCCTCTCCTTAAACCCTTCTTGTGACTTTGAATAAATTTTTCCTTATCCCATCTTATTGTCACAACAATAATAACCCTTTTAGTGGCAAGGTTTAGGAGAATGAAAATGCAATAAAGAAGAAAATAAGACTAACAATTTGAGAAATAATGCTATGTTGATCCTCAAGAGCTGCTTTGTCTCTTAGTAACTTAACAGGAATTAAGACAGAGGAAATCACTGGGAGCATAATAATATCAATGATAATGAAAGGTTTGTATAATCCCTCAGAAAAAAGAATGTTACTAAAACAAGGTAACTTTTTTTTTCTCAATGAGACTTTTTTTCTTTTTCACATTATGGTTGCAAACTGCTTAGAGGGAAACAAACCCCAAATTTTAGTTCAAAACCAGAATTTTCAAACACCTACTCAAGAAAGAGAAGATACAGAAGAAGGAAATCCATTTCAAAAAGAGGTCTAATCGATATTTCTCTGTGTTTAACTAAACATTAAGAAAAGAGAGAACACTCTACAGAGAAAAAACACCAAAGCCAAAGTTTTAAAGGAAAAAGGAAAATAATATTACGCTTTGAATTTTTATTATAGTACTTTACAATGAGTCAGGAAAAGACCCATATTCTTGCAATTTTGTTAATGTGTAGCTTTAATTTTTGCGATGGATTGTACATCACAAAGAACAAAAACATTTTTAAATAACAATGAAATTCTGTGTGCATTGTATGTCAAGCCAAAAGACAGAAATACGACATGACATACTACATTAACCTGCCAAGATACCGTATCTATTACTACATGTTTTCAAATTTTGATTTAAAAACCATGAAGAGTTAACAATTCAAATCTTAACCAGATAAAAAATTACTTTTATATCATCGTTATCTCTGGGGATATGCTTATAATTGAAATGCTTGGGTTTTGAACACTTTGACATTATTACTCAATGAAATGAGCATGAGAAATTGTTCATCAAAAGCAGAGAGAAAAAAGAAAAGGGATTAGCATTTTAAACCTGTCCCAAGAGCTGACTTAGAACAGAGGTAATTTCATAGCCAGCTAGAAATTAACTCCAAACTAACTTTCCAAAAGGCAGCTCTCATACTGCTCACAGAAGAATAATATTATTTTTGTATATTATATTGTAATCTATCTATTGTTATTATTAATATTAAATATTATTTATTCTCTGATTACCTTAATTTTAAATGGAAAGGCTGCTACTCTGATAAAGTTAAAATCTTTTCTTCTGATATTTTATTTATGCAAGAAAGTGATTCTGACAAGGTTTTACAACTATATTGCCATGCTAGTACAGTTTCTTCCCCTCTTGCTGTCCTTCCAGATTCTTTTCTCCCCTCTTAGCTTCGTTCTTTATTTCCTTTCTTATTGCCTGATTTTCTCTCCCTTATCTCTTTTCCATATTTTTATAATTACAAGTAAATTCCGATAAAACTTAAGAAGCCTTCAGATAGATCATTACTAATATAATTACAATATGGAGAGCATAGTGATGTTCGAATGTAAATTAGAGTGAGTTTTTACAGTTCATTGGAAAGATTTGGGGATTGAATTTAGTTTAATCAAAGCCTGAGTGCTCCCAATATACACAGCACATACCCAGTGAAAAAAAAAGCCTTAATACAGACTCAGAGACTGAAGACGAATGTCGTGCTTTGCATCCCTTTACAGCAGTCCATCCAGGGTGCACCACAGACCCTCATACCTAACAGCCTAAAGGAGCTGAATTTAAAATAATTGCATGCAATTCAGTAATTTCCAAATTAATATATATTAATCCATTTTTCTTCCTCCTTTCTGCAATCATTCCTCCCATGGACAAACAGGTACTGGGGAAGATGCTTGTCCGCCATCCTGCTGGTGATTGCCAGGCTCCCGCCTGATGGCAACAAAGAAAAAGGAAAATCCTGCAGTGTTTTCCACTTTATCTGACCTAAGGTCACTTCAGATGTGAGTGGCACTTTAGCTGGCAGAAGAAAGGGTGCATCCACTGCTGGTTCCCTGCTAGCACTGTCACTGTTTCCAGGCTTTAATGTACCCTGGGAAGGTGCATTCTCCAAAGGAGAGACCCTGGAGATCCAGCTCCATGCTCCCGCATACTGTGAGCACTCCATGTGCACACAGTATATAGAAAACACACCTTTCACCTGCTTATTGGGAAAGCAGATCTATATATGTATCCTCAAGATAATCAGTGAAAATACTGAGTTCAATTCCTCTCAGAAAACACTGCTGTGGAAATTCCCTACGATCTCCCCCGGGCTGCTGGGTTCCCTCCCACCTAGATTTGGTTTGCAGCATCTAAAAATGTTCAAGGTATTAATCCAATGGATAAGACTTTGTTTAGTGTTAAAAGCTAATGCAATTTTCATGCCATGTTAAGCTACTCGCTCTGCAGATTTCACACAGTACTTTTCTCAAATTATCTTCAGGTGTTGGAGAAAAGAGACAGGCAGAGCCAGAGAAGAGGCCACAGAACACGCAGCAGCTCAGCGTGCGGGAGCTTACAGGCACACATCCACTGGCTCCTTTGGGATGGGAACTGGGTGAATGGGCTGCTGCTGCAAAGACCTCTTTAAGGAGATTACCCTGGAGCATATGTAAAGCAGGGCAAACATGTGAATGCACATACCGGCCTTGCAAAAATACAAAGAAGAATTCACAGTTTAGTGGGGAAAGGTACGAGCTGCAGGAGAGATGGCTGGTGTTAAAGAAGGCATTAGGCCCTGGAAGAGTGCAGGTGATACTGCCCCAAGTGCATTTGTGCTCCACAAATGGGCTGTGGCTGGTGCTTCCTGGGCTTCCAGCTGCATTACCGTGGCTTTAATCAGGTTATCATCTGCACAGAGTGGGCTGGGCTTTCTGCTGCTTGCAAAGGCCTGGCATGTTTTTGTGTTAAGTTTTTGCTGCCTTAAAAAATAGGATTTGATAATGAAAAATTTGACATACCCTTTAACTATAGGGGAGCAAACAAAGCACTTGGAGAAATGTAAATGCAGTCTAATAGTTACTTCTTCATCTCATTTTTAAGGAGTCAGCTGACATAATGGCAGACATTGGCAATGCCTGTCTCTTAAACAGCAAGATCTGCAATCAGGTTTTTGAAATGTTCCTCACTTGCCTCTCTTTACATGTGAAGTTTACATGTGAAGTCTTGCAAAATAAAACAAGGGAAAGATGGGGTAAGTGTGAATGCTGGAGAAAGAAACTGCAAAGAACACACTGAAAGTCCAGGACGGGGCACAGCTTAATTGAATTGTGATTTGTTGGTCTTGTAAGCACTCTCCAGGAAGAAATGTCATGTTAATCAAAAGCTGTCCAACTTCACCTTATTTTCAGCAGGGAAACTTTAAATGAGACAAGTCAGGATTTTGATTTCTGAGGGGTATTGGATCACATTCACCCACAGGGTATTTAAATATGAAAACCTATTTATATGCAAATTCTTTAGCATTCATGTAAAGTGGATTTTTATAAACTGACCATTCTATTCTAGTTTTCATGTTGCTAAAACATCTTCAGTAATGGCAAAATGAAGGAAACAAATATAATCAGCACATCTTGGTTAGGTAGATCCTGGACTTTCTGGACTTTCTTGGGATGTTCCTGTTAGTTCTTGAAATATGAAACTGTAAAGTTAAAAAATTGTCTTTCATAGAAGGACCCAGGAAGAGAAAGTCCTTAGAAAAGGCTCTTTTGATTACTCTGGCCTTAATTAGAGAGATAACTAATATTGGGGAAAGTTTAGAATATGTTACTCAAGAGCCAAAGGACATGAGGACATGTCTTTGCTACAGAATCAAATATGTCAATTTTTTTTTTTTTTTCTTCCCAGAAAAGTCAGGCCAAATACTGTCAGAGACGGGAAAAGATTCATGCCTCAAGACGTTTTGGGATGCCTGAAATGCCTGTGCGTGTCTGTGGTGGGAGGGGCAGGTCAGGCCCTGCCCAGAAGAGGCAGTGAATACCCCACCCCCAGCCCAGAGCCTGTATCCCGGCCTGGCAGAGCCGTCCAGTTGGTAGTTTTCGATGTGTTTTTCCATACCTTTTCTGTCTTTCTCTCTTTTTCTTCTTCTCCTAATTCTCTTTTCATGGAACGTTTCGGGTAACTGAACATCTCATGGGTTTAAAGGTTTCTGGTTAAATGGATTGAGCTATAAGTTAATGCTATAAGTATTTTATATTGAATTTGGTGTTGTATTTAAACCTTTGCCAAAGCTCCTTGATTTTCTTTATTTTGCCAGTAAACTGTTGTGTAATTTTGACATCTTGAAAATATCTGGTTGGTTTTTCTCCTGTGTGCCAACCCAGAGTAAAGGAACCTGTTTACCCCCTAACATTTAAATGTTCTGGTGTGTTACAAATACTTAAATGTCCAAATTTTATCTTGTCCAGCTTTGCAATACAATATCCTTTAGACATTTGTAGAAGAAAATGCTTCATTATCAGAGCACCTCTGGCTGCAATGAGGAAACATTTGCAATCACAAGGTATCCCTTTTGATAGCAGTTTCAGTGCAAACGTATAATTTGGGATGGGGTGCATTTCCTTCACTCACCCACTGTGAAACACATTAGAAAAACTAAATATATATTTGAGCTGTCTCTCAGAGTTTTACTGGCAGAGTTTGAGCACCAGCACAGAATGCTGCCACCCAGAGTTATTAACAGTCCTCACCTTCAGAAATGAATGCCAGCACAACTCTCCTTGCAGCCATCCAGTTTTAAGGATTACTACACCAAATAGCTGGAATCCACCCCTAACCTTCTCTTTGGGTTTAAGAACACACTGATTCTACTGAAAGACTGACTACACCTTTTATTTTGATATCCCCCGAGTTTTGAAGGCAGCAGAATGTATATCCCAGTTCTGCCTGCTGGAGCTTTGCAATAATCTAACTGGCCAAGAAGATGAAACTGGTATAATATGATCAGCAGAATGATGCAGAGCATCTGAGGTGATTAAGGGAGAGGGTTTGGTGATCACAGGTCTCACGCTCATCCCTAAAATGTTACAGACATGACAGTGGATTGCTTTGAAAATGCTGGCAATGTTTGTTTATTTAAACAAGTTACCTGTAATAGAGCAGTTCCCTCTTTTCCTGGAAACAAGTTAGTGTTTCTTTACATCGTTTATCCCTCCAAGGCTGAAATCACCTTTGAGCAATAATGAAGTATTACAGATTGTACTGGATTTGGAGCAATACACAGAAGTGGCCATTTCATACACCATCTATCTTGTAAGCACACATTATTACAGAAAATGACATCATTTATCTGAGTACTAGTAGCCTTTCTGGTAATAACTCTGCATGGAAAATCAGGTGTTAATTCAAGCGTATTTGTCTCACAAACATTCAAAATTTTCCTCTAGATTTACCTAATAATTTTAAGAAGTTAGAGAGAACAGACAGGCGACTTTGCAAGTTTAAGCTCATTGCATAAAAGAGACATTAATATTGTTAGTTTTGCTCTGAAATTCAGTTGCCAAAATGAATGAAAATGCTTGTCTTTGCTAATTCTTAATATTGCGTGATCACGTGACATTTGAATTTACAGTATTTTTAGTATTTAAGCTTGGCCATGGTAGGTTCACAACTGACTGCAACATTCTATGCCCTTGTTGCCTCCAAATTCTTCTTACAGTTCACCTCTCACTTTCATCTTTTATGTTGTTTTCTAATGCATTAAAATAAAATAGATTTTTTTTTTCAACAGGCATGCATTATTGCTGATTGGACTGGCAGTAACTGTACTATTTACATCTCAGTGAAGATTAATAATCTTTGGTATCTTTTCCCTTTTGGTTGCACATACCAGTATCAACCAAATTCTGCTGCATTATTATAGTTAAGTCAAACAAGGTAATGTATAGAAACATTCAATGCAGTTCATTAAAATTATGAACTCATTTCACTATTTATAGTTTTTGTATATCTGTTTTGTATTCATGGATTCATTCATTCATTTCTTCTAATAATACCCACTCTTTGGAAACAAAACTGCCAAATCATTTATTTGATGAATGTAATCATTTGGTATCTTCTCATTTTCTACACATGGTACACAGCTTTTATGAATTAGTTCACAATTCCCAATCATTTACTACTCTGATTAAGGACATTTCATCCTATCATTTTCTCCTCATCTTTTCAGTTATTTTTCTACAATTCTAATTTATTTGATCACTAAAGCAGCAGGGCATTTTGTCCCCTGATAAGCTAGCATTTATAGCTTTTAGTATAAATGCATATTTTAATGTGAACAGTGTTACTGGTATTAGTTTTAATGCAGAAGTTCCTTCCAGCACTCCGGGGAAAAGAAAGATGCCACTTTAACAGACAAAATACTGCCCTAGTTAATTCTAACCTTATGAAGTAAGTTTACCCTCAAATATTAAAATCAATAAGCAATAGAGGAAGGGCTGAGGCTGAATTGAAACTCAAGATAATTTTTATGATATCTCTCCAACAGATTGAAGAGATGCTAAAATCCTTAAATGATTTCACCATTTTCATGAAAAGTTCAATCAAATTTCACTCAGTTTTTTATTTAAATTTATGTTCTTTTATCTACAAGAGTAGTCATGGTACCATAATACAGAAAATAATCTTGTAAATAACTTGTCATGTAAAACAGCAGATTTTCAAAATTTAAATAAAGTCACTGTATTTTCTTTAAAGTTCCATCAGGCAGTATCTATTAAAATCATTGTGGAAATGGAATTGGGGAAAAAAAAGAATCCTTTTTCCAATGTGTGAAATGGGAACATGCTTTGAAATCAAACAGATTTTCAAAGCATATTGTACCAGAAATAGAAAAAAACCCCAACATTTACAATTAAAGCCAAAATCAGAATAAATACAAGTTCTTAAACTCTATAGTTTCCTACCAAACAGAATTTCAATTGCATAAAAGCAGATAAAAAACCCCCAAATATCTAGTGCCATCACCCATGTTTTTAAATTCCTTCCTTCTCTTCATTAACTAAAAAAGGTTGTCATTTGGAATTAGTTTCACAAAGGTGTACTGAGACATGGCCCATCATTTACAGGTTTAGAAACATTTCTATCTTATTTCCTAGCTTTCCACTTTACATTAATTTCTTAAAATCTTTTTAAAAATGCAGAATGAAGAAGATTCTGATGTCAGCTATACCTGTTTGTCTCTGGAGTGATTAATGGAAGCAAACTGTTCTCTGGACCTTTCTGGAAGGAACTGGACTGGAAGGTATCCAAATCTTCACTTTTAGTAGACACTTAGATTTCAGAATTATCATTAGTTAATTACCCATATGCATCCTTTTAATAATCAGCCTTAATAAGGATAAAAGCTTATCTCCTATCCTCAGACGTAATTACAACATATCGCTGATCTTTACTAAGTCTACAAACAGAATACTATTTAATACTTGACCCTTGGGATCAAAACCAAATCAGAGATTAAAAGGAGTCAAAAATTTTTCATCCACTCACTACAATACAAAATAAAATACAGGGAGCATCCACAATGATTTTGTATTCAGACTTTGCTTTGTATTGTGTTCAAACATTAATCCTTCCATATACCATAAAAGATTAATGCAAAAAAAAGGGGAACTAATTGTAAAAGGGTGCAATAAGGTTCAGGTTAATGACCTTTTGTATTAGACAAAAATAATATGTTTGAGATGGAGAAATTAAATTTTCTGAAAGAGGTCAGCACAGGAATCAAATGAATCCTTATGATTCATGCAGAGTCATGCATTAACCACTTGAGATTTGGAAGGAAAAGGCTTAAAGCTTTTTTTCTTCCTGTACAGATAATTTCCTTTAATAACTAAGACACTATTTTGTCTTCAGAATATCAGCTTTACAGATTAGTTGAGTTTTGAAGGTCCTCCAGAGCGCAACACCTATGATTAAACACTTTCTAAAGTTCATTGTACTAGCAAAAGTGGAAATTCCATTATTTTAGCAAGAGCAGGCATGTCAAATTTATCAACACATGATAGGACTGAGGATGAAATAGAGGTAAGGAATCTAAGTTTATAACATATTCATAGGGTGCAGAAGTTATTATAAACCTCATTAATGTGTGGTATAGCAATTGAAGGAAAAGTGCAGCTATTGTGACTCTTGTTAAGTCTAAATTGTGAGCAATTACCTTCAAAAGTTTTAAAAGACAGCAATCTGGAGGCAGCAGAATTATGCAGGCATGATTCCTTTGGCTTGATTTACCCATGTGAAAAGCCTCTGTTTGTAATTTAACCTCCTAAGGAGCTCCAGGCATGTGGGAAGAGGTAAAAGCCATGTGCAGCGTTACAGCCTCTCCACCCATGTTGAAGCCTCAGGAGTTCCCCCACCTAAATACTTATTCCAGAGAAACCTGGGGAGCAGCACATGCAGGGGCATCACAGAGAACCCTAAAATGACTCCTTGAACCAGGAGATAATGCCATGGAGAGAATTACCTACTTTTTTAACAAATCTTTCATGATGCCAAACCATATCCAGAGGCTAACCAAAAGCTTAATGCCTGGCTGTTCAAATAGCTGAGTGGCTGCTGCTAATTTACTCACTTCTACCACCACCACTGTTCCAGCTGTGCTTAGGATGTTAAAAGTAAGTTGCCAGGCTGCCTCTGCATGGGAGCATTCTTGCTGCCCTTAGCTGCGGCAGGTGTGTAGGAAGTGACCCAGTGTGCTGGGAAGTGATACCTGCCACTGAGACATGGAGCTTGTCACTGCAGAGAAACAGAACTGCTGCGTGCCTGGCTGCTGCGTATCGGAAAGCAAAATGGGGCCGGAGCAGGATCATCTCATCAGGATCCCTCTCAGCTTCTGAACAATCTCATAGAAGCAGGGGGTTAAGACTGGCAAAGACAACCATAAAACATTAACAGAGCAGGTAAAACTTCGTGATGGGATCTGGCATATCATTTTCCAAGACTGTATTATTTGTACTGTGTTGTAATTCCAAGATATCTGCTTTAGGATGGAAGAGCAGAACAGGTACAGTTCTACACCTATAGTTAAGAATACATAATTCTTAATCTTTGCTTCCTGAAGAAATTAAAAGCAAATGTTACTCTTGTATTTTTAAATGGATATATTTGTTCTTCAAAATGTTCCTAAAAATAGAAATCTCTCGCACTTTGATCATCTATAGAGGACAAGTGTGGCCAAGGTGAGGCTGTGAAAATAGAATAAAATAATTCTACAACATTTTCAAAGTGGTTGAATTACCCAGCTGCCTCATAATTTTGTGCTCAATTAAATTCACAATTAGGAAAGCAGCTGAATAGCATAATGTTTCAGATTACTTGTGGAATAACACTGTCATTCTCAGACTAATACATTGTGACAGCTCCTGCCTAGAATATATTACTTAAGATCTGAAAGTTTTGATCATAAAAACATCTTTTCCAGGGCTTCCAAACAAATAAAATAATAACATAGTAAGAGAATGAGTAAAGGTCTAAATGCTAATATTTCAGAAGTGAAAATATTTCTCAGTTAATTTAAACATTTGTGTCTTTGTATCTTTGACATTTGGAGCCAGAGGAAGGGGTGTTAAGAAGTAATTGCATTCACTGCCTTCCAGATATCTTTTATTTGCTTTCAAGTGGATCTGAATTCAAGAAATGGCTCTGCATGTTTGTGTGAATGGGAAAAATATTTCATTTGACATTTTGTTCCCTGGTAGCATTTTTATGCTTTTGCACGTACAAAAAAAGTCTTTGAAATACAAACTCTTTCAGTACATATATTACAGAAGAGAGGGCAACAACGCAGCTCTTTTAATTTTCTGTTTATAAGACAAAACATGCCAGCTAAGGTTCTTTGACATATTTGACCTTTTTAAAAGATGCCTTTCTTTTATCCACTGAAAATTTTGTACTAGGATCATCACTGTGCAAAATGAAGCTAATCTCAAAAATCACTAAATAAAGCACGAGCAGATGAGACACAATGCAGCAAGCATCACAAATAAGGGCAGTAACCCTTATAAAACCATTACACAGATGAAGTTATGAATGGAAACCAGGCTTTTCCCAGACTTGCATCCCCTACTACAATTTTCAAAGGTGCAGACTTCTATATTGTGGCTTTCGTTGCTTGATTTAAAAAACTCAGCTGTATACATTGATTAAAATATTCCACTCAGTTGCAACAGAAAAGCTGATGAGCACATGGTATGTGGGGGTCAGCTCGGGTGCCCAAATGTAGGTGTTTTCTGCCATTTCACCAAATGCTGCCCTAGGAGGATAAGCATGTTCTGTCAGGTCTGTCTTTTATCTGCCAGCTCCTGGTAGATGTCTGGTGTGCCAGAGGTCATTTGAAAAACCTTAAATATTCAGGTGCCTAAATCACTCCAAGGGTTTCAGAAATTTAAAAAACAAAACAAAACAAAAAAAACCAACATTGTGAAGATCGGGATTCCTTTAAAAGAAAGTCTATACATTTTGGGTTCCAACCTAACTTGCCTTTAGTTTTATAGTCGTTCATCATGATTATTAGCTAAGAGGTGAAACTACGAAAAATAATAAAAATAAAGGACTGGGTGATTCTTCTCTCACTTAACAGCTGTTTGCAGTAGTTCCATAGATGTCAACATAGTTTGTGTGCCTTTCATAGACAGGATTAACTCTGGAAAACATTCTATTTTGTCTTCCTCATGAATAAAAACTATAATGAATGCAATTGCTCTGTAAGATTTTGCATCTTAGTTTAATATACACTGAACAAGGTATCTCAATAAAACCCTTTACAATTATCTGAGCAGCAGAGCTGGCACAAGTTCCCATGTGAGCGTGGTAGATACCTGACAGCAGAAATCACAAAGGGTCACTTTCTCATAAAAAAATCATGCCAGAGCTGTAATGACCAAAATGAGGATGGGAGCCGCACAACACTCTGCACCCTGATTTGGTCACATGTTGGGTGCTGCAGTGCACAGTATCTAAAAGGCTGTGGGATTATCTAAATACTCTCCCTTTCTTTGTAGCACCAGCTCTAATAGATAGCATTTTAAATGATACTTCAAAGAATGAGTGCTTTTCTTACTGGGACTGTCATGGACTAGCATATGCTGCTGCAAACATGATCTGACCTAAACTTATTGTCATTGTATTAACTGAAGTAGGTTCCTCTCTCTGCTAAACAATTACAACTGTTTTCACCTATTTACCATGTTACAAGATGGATTAAAATAGTCTTT
This sequence comes from Ifrita kowaldi, assembly GCA_013398055.1. NCBI lineage: Eukaryota > Metazoa > Chordata > Aves > Passeriformes > Cinclosomatidae > Ifrita > Ifrita kowaldi. The sequence continues at coordinate 399,274 of VZRS01003131.1, forward strand.
TTAAATTTCTCAGATATCCATATCTACAAAAGTTCTTAGGTACATACCCCATGATTTCTGTTGATTTTAAGTACCAAAGTACCTTTTCAAACATGTAATAGAAATCTCTGATTTCTCTGTAAAGCAAACTCAGAATACATTACAGAAAATGAAAATACAGAATGACAATTAATTAATAGTTTGTTTCAAAAGAAGAAATAGCCAAATAAGTATGAATATAGCAGCAGGTAAAAATTACTGAGTCTAATAATCAGTAATTGAATTCTGTTAACAGAAATGTCTCATAAATAAAATAAATGTGACGAATATCACAAAATCTTTTGTTATCGAATTTGGTTTGTACTGTATTTAGTATTTTAGATAATTTTTTTTTCCCTCCTTTAAGTCTCCCTCAGCTTGTTTGACCTGTAGAGCATTAACTTGGTTTGGGATCTGATCAGTTTGCTGTTCAGGGCAGTGGGAGCATGGCTGCTCTTTCTGCAGATGGTGGCAAAGAGCCCTGACCTCTCCAAGCTGCCAGTCTGGAGCCATTCAACCTCTCCAGTCCTCCCCTTCCCTGGGCACTGACCCTCACCATGCTTTATGGGCACAGCTCCAAGTTCTCCTGCCATCAAATAAAATATGATGTGACAGCAGAAAAAAATTATCCAAAGCTATTAAACAAAAGGTGTCACTGGAAATTCCTGAGGCAGAGGTCGGTGGAGGATGAGAAGAGAACACTTGTCTTCAGTTCCTGTCTTCTGTCCATGTTCTGGGTTAGAGGCAGCCAGCATTGCTGTTTGTGTGCAATCAGCCACATCCTGGACCCAGGTTCCTGAACTGCATTCCTTAGTTGGAAGCATGAGACAACAAAAAGCCCAAGTTCTGCCAAGTACAGTGGCAGACATTCAAAACTAAATGTCAGCAATAAAACAGCACAGGATGAATGGGTTCACACTGAGCCTTTGCTGGGTCAGACAGGAGATGAGCCAAGCTGTGTCCCAATGTGCACTACTGGTGTTGCCATCAATACTTGCTATGAAAAGTATTGATGACTTCAAACTTGCCCCCACAGGGATGAGGGTAGATGCCATAATCCATAGAGCAACTCACGGAGTGGTTCTAGTTGTGATTAAAAAAATTCTGTTGGTCGTCTTCTTTTCTAGTGCAAACACATAACAGCCAGCAGTACATGTCTGAATATTGTTGTACTATCCTGTAAAACAGCAGATGTGGATGGAACACCCTGGCACCTTCTCCACTGAAGCCAGTTTCATTATGTTTGCAAAAGGCAAATACAGATACATCAGTGTACTTTATTATAATGTCATATTCCTGACACTCTAGTTAGTAAAAGTTGATTTGGTGTTTCCATGAGAAATCTCATTTTCAGAGGCTTATGACTCATCCATCTAAGTTTTTTCAGGATGAAAAGTCCACTTATAATTTCTCCTCTAAAAATTGGTCAACATTAGTTATCTGCACATTTGAAATCCCAAGAGCACAAAAGAACTGTTTTCTTCATGCTATTTCCTTTCTTTTTTTTTACATTCTCAAGTATTTGTGTGCTTTGAGAATAATAAAGCAATTTAATGCATATAAAAAATTTAAGCTAAATTGTGCTTCCTTCCACATGTATCACATTCTCATGTTTTTTCCTATGTGTTGTAGCCAGAAGGTTGGGAACCTACCTGAGAAAAAACAGTAAAAATTCTTTAAGAATAAAACAGGTGCCAAAAAAATTTTGTCAGGGATTTTCAAAGCACTAACTGAAAAGATCTATGTTCAATATATAAATATATTGTATATTATCTCTAATGTTTGATAAATGCCGTCACATTTCATTTGCTGCTCCATCTGTGAGGTGTCTGTCACACATGCTGATGTAATTTGGCTGTTCTCTTTTGCATTGTCAAGAGGTTCTCATCTTTTATGCCACCTCAAGCTTCACAACTCCAAAGCTCTGAGTGAGCATTAGCAATTCTTAAGCCTATACAAGCAAATTCACTGAAGACATACAGTTTCTTGTATTCACTATAAAGCATCGTTTATCTAACTCTAGTCCTGGGTTTTATTTTCCAAGTTATGGTTTTAAGCCCAAAGTTTAACAAATCCTTGTACTAATAGTTTCACAGGGTTGTCCTAAAAAGTCTTAGAACTGATTATTCTCTTTTAAATGCCTTTGGGTTTTTATCTGGGCTATACAGAAAGGAAATATTTAAAAAAATCATTTCAGCTGTTATGTATATCAGGAATACAGGCCTATTTCCAGAATCTGACTTAGACATAAAACACTGGATCTTGCAACATATAGATTTCAAGCATCCAGACCCAGACTGGAAAACAGAATCCCAGACACTGGGTCATTCCTGAACCACAACCTTTCAAGCAAACAGACAGGCACCTACAGGAAGTGTGAATACTCTGCAGCGAAAACATGAAAGGCAAGCTGAAGGGAAACTTTGAAAACTTAAATTCCACCTGTTTTTTTTAAACTTAAAAAGCTGCTGGAAATATCTGCTCTTGCTATTTACAAGGTTATGCACTTAAAAAAGGAAGGCTCCTCTACCATTCACTGCACTTAGCAGTTGTCAGAATAAAGACAGTAATAGTTGGCTTTTCCTCTTCTGTAGGAGTGTTGTAACAACAATCTACACTACTAGAGAAGGGAAAGAGTTGAAGCTTTTCCAATTTTCTAGAAGCTACTTAATAATTCATAATTTTATTTGGCTGTGAGATTTTAAGACTGAGAACTGAAGTGTTTTACCACTATTCTGTCCTTGAGCTTTAATACCAACATCACTCTTTTGGAGAAAATCAATCAGCCTAGACCAGCCTGTCTCCTATAATGAAATGACAAAGTCTGTGGATGAGGGGATGGCAGTAGCTCTACTTCAGCAAATGTTTCAAAAGAACATCCCAAAACCTATTTGTAGGGACTCTACGGTATAGGTGGACAACTTGACAGTACAAATATATTTTATTGTCAGACAGAGGGTAGTAGGAAATAAAGGTTTTCTATAGCAATCATTATATTATTTTGCAACTCGATCAAAATGAGTCTTTTTGACTTCACCTAGCCATGGAGTACTGAAAAGATCAATAACGCATGTTCGCTTTTAGCCTTCACCATGAAGGCATAATCCACACTTATTCACAGGGTGTATGATCCGTTTTAACCGGAGAGAAAGTGGTGTAGAAGGGAAGAAACAATGGTGAAAATAGTATCCTGCCAATATTTCATCTATTTTCTGTGCAGCTGGAAAACAAGCTGTTCAACATAACGTAAAATAACACAACATAAAACATAACATATCATAAAACATAAAATAACATAACATACTTCTCTTCAGACAACAAGGTGTTTAAGCAAGCTTCCCATGCCTTCTTATCATAAGGACATTACCAGTTTCACTTATTTGATTCAATATCAGACAGCAGGTAAATGAGGTAAGACAAAACTAGAAAAAGCTCTTAAATTTAGTACAGCCACTCTGCCACAGATTGCCTTATTATCCAATAGTGAAAGTTTTAACATCTTTAACTTATTAACACAAAATATAAACACAAAGCAGAGCCAATCACTCTCTTGATAAGATGTTGCAGGTAGGAAACTGTCTAGTAATTAATTAGTAAAATGCTTGAAGTACAAAGGAAGTAACAAACAAGAAATCAACTTCAAGAAAACTGTCTTATTCAAGTTAGCAATACCAACATCGACATGTCTTAAAGAACCGTGAGCAAGTTAAGGCTTTTCATCTTGCCATATCTGTCTATCCTATGGGAACAGATTGTCTCTCCTGTGCTAACAGAAACATATTGAATTATCACACGGCACAATGACTGTTCCCACTGCCCCAGTTTCCCAGTTTTTCTGCTGTGTATGATCTGCTATTGATGGAGGGACACCAGGTTGAGGTGGGCTCTCTGTAACTGTGCAACATTGTACAGCATGAGTTACCACAGCAGATTTCCCCATTTTTAAAATGTGTCTTCCACTGCATCATATTTTCATAGGTGGGAAAAAAAAAAAATCAAAACAAAACAAAAAACTCACTGCCCCCTCTCCCCCCCACCATTTGCTTAACTCCTGCAAGCATCCAGCTAGTCCCAGTACTTGGGCTGTTTATAAAAGCATCAGTCAAGGAAATTAAAAGGAAATTATAAAACCGTTCTCCAAGTCAGCTTTTAGTATGTCATTCCTTTGTGGATGATGCAATCGACCACAGCAGCAAAATCACATTGCAGAGAGTGAAGGGGAAGTTTTTATATTCTTTCTTTGACTTATTAATATTTGGGATTTATCAAAGGCTTAAAAATCTTAACCTAAAAAAATAGTAGGGAGGCAGTGGTTTGTGCTTTTCCTAGAAAGAGATGAATGGAAATCTGTATTTGGATTTATTAAATCTGTTCTTTCTTAATAAATTGACAAAAGCCCAGCCTTACTAGTTAGCCACACACTAAATAAAGCCCCTAGATTAATTGTGATCCTACCTACCTTCAACCTTGGAAAATAAAAATAGGCAAGTTATTTGATAGTACAAAGCTGTGCTAAAACTGATTGCAAAAATTCAGATGTGGAAGTAGAAACAAATCTTTCTGATTGTTACAAAGCTACTTTACTGACCATGGATCAGGTCTTAATAATTTTGGTATACTTAAACACTATTAGGATTTCATTTATCAAGAGAGAAACCAAGGCAGAGATGGTTTTCTTATCAAAATGCAGTCTTGACAAATGCTTTTGATTCTGTTGTCTTTGAAATGGAAATGGTATAGAGTTACGAAGTGTCATTTAACTCAGTGATTTTACTTATTTATGTATTTGCTGTGTTAAAGAATTCAGATCTATTGCTTTGTTCCTCCTCAGTTTCCACATGTGAAAAATCAACAGATTTATACATTCTGCAGCATGTAAAGAGAAACCCATTTCAGTGATTTTGATGTCTTCGTAAATGTGGTGTTTTCTTGTCTCTTCCATTGTTATGTATTATTCTGAAGGAAAAATAGCTCTGTTTATTTAACAAGATAGAAGAATACATCTTTCCTATCACACTTAACGTGTTAGCACTCGACAGTGAAATGTTAGCTACTGAAATAAGAATGGGAATATCCTCATTTGATGAGGACTATGTGGCTATTTCAGTCCTGTATGCTTAAACACAGCCTCATTGGGAGCATGCATCACAAGTTACAGCCCTTACTTCCCATGCAATGAATTTGTGGAGAGGGACATTATGCACACTATGACATTTGGAAAATAAAGACAGAAAAAACGTGTTTTTTCTCCAGCTGTAGCAGAGAACTGAGCCTTTACTGTTCTCAAAAATGTGCATGGGCTGCAGTGTCATCAAGCAAAGTACAGAATTGCAGTTATTGCCTTTTCACCTGGTATCTCTCTCTTCTGTCAACAGACGATGGGTAGTTTAGGATGTTTTTGTTATATCTTGTTAAAAAGCAATTATTCTTTAATTGGAACCACTGTTTTACCACTGTGTTAAAATGTGGTTTCAAAAAAAAAAAACCAAAAAAAGCAAAATACATTATGATATCCATAACAAAACCCACGGCTTTTCTCTACATCTGTAATATATGCTTAAAATCCTGCATACAACTTCATATAGTGAAATCTAAAAAAAGGGAGGATTCAGATGGAAGATCTTTCCGCAGACTCCTGAACTGTAATTTTTAATTTCACTTATTTAAGAGCTTTCCACCTGAAACGAGTTTGTTGAGTCACAAGCACAGGCATAAAAATCTACTGCCCATCATTCAATAATTATTATAAAACCATTTATCAAGAACAGAGTATCAATTAACTATCAAAAGGATTAAGAACGTTCTCAGGTTCAGATTCATGATCTTCCAGTACAAATACATTCTCACTGTGAAAAAACCAAACTGTTCTCAAAACTGCTACAAAAACGAAAAACAGAGAAATTATTTTGTTATTCTGAATTTCCATTTAAATGTCAAAATGAGGTAGCCAATGAATCTCAAAAATAATAAAAACCTCACATAATATGGCAGAAGTAAAAGAAATTACAAATGAAAGAGAAAAAAAATTCAATGTAAAAGACTAAACAACTGAATGATCAATTCTTTTAAACGCACACTTACAAAAGTATGTCTAAAACCTCATTACTTCTCTCATCTTAGAAACCAAACCCACCTGAGCAAAATACAAGCGTGCTTAGATCTAGTGAAATGTATCTAGGCAAATAATAACATTTCACTTTTCTGTAATGAGTACATTAAATATATCCAAAGAACTTAAACTGATGACTTCATCAACTTCATCCTTGCGGAGAATCACCATTATGCACTGCTTGGCTCTGATTTCCTTTTCTTAGAGTACATTGAACTGTAAAACTCCTACTCCCTACAGAAAAAAAATGGTCACAACCAGAAATCCCAATTCCAAAAGTCATTCTGCTGTAGAAGAATTTAGAAATGCAAGGGATGCAAAATTGCCTTGAGACCATCCCTTGTTGTATCTTCTCATTACACCTGCTGTTATTCCATTTGGGCTTTGTGCAACATTACGTTGCTATTGCATGATTAACTCACTTCAACTTCAGCTGCCAAAGACAGTACAGAGAACTTTTTCCTTTTTTTATCCTCAGTTCACCACACTGAGAAACCTAATTGTTCTTCAAGATTTTTTTCCAAGTCTGTGCTCCTTCACCTCTCATGTCCATTCACATTTTAAGTCAATTAAAAGACTCTATTCCAATCCTCTCAAATCCTTGCTTTGAGATCGCACTAAATCTCACCTTGTCTCAGCCCTAGACAAATTGTCTTGCCCTTAATGCCAGAGATTTTTTAATTGAAATAGCAATTAATTAGCAAATGTCATATAGCAATCCATCAATTTGTGATAGGAATTATTACATTCAACCTCAAAAGCCTTTCCAGCCTATCCTTAGTGATTCTTGGGTATAACAGAGTATTCCAGTGTGTGATGATGTACTAATGATACTGGGTTTCCTTCAGACAAACATCTAGGAGTTATTTATCATCTGGATTACTTCCAGATTTTACAGCCACATGGACAGAAAGGACTGTCAGCAGATATTTTTCTGATACTGAAGACACACATGGTTCTCTCTCAGCACTATCATTTACATTTATGCTGAGCCATTTTTTTTTTCAGCATTGGTCTGCATTGAATATCTCTTTTGAGTTACTTCAGTATTGCAGGCTTCCCTTGCTAAATTAAAATCTTGCTAAGATGCTTCCTTACACTTTACATCCCACCTCTCAGATTCCAAACCACGTCAGGCAACCCCCCATAAATTTGTCTCAAAAAGATTTTCTGTTTCCAAAAATGGGTAATACATTTGAACACCAGACTTCAAATATTTTCCAAAGTTCAGGGCACAAAGGAACATGGAAAAGTGTGAGGGCTCCCAGTGAGGGACTGTTGTGAATGAACAAGGAAGATCAGAACAATTGAATCATCTGTCTCAACCAGATGCATCTACACTGGGCATTCCCATTCTATTTTATCTGGATATTGTGACCCAAAATTTCCTTTCAACCTGATCAAACACCACATTTTTTTTGAGAAAGGAGACTGCACCACAGTACTGAATTGAATGTCTTCCTTTAAAAAATATAAAAATATATGAAGGAACATTAAAAACATTGCCTTTACTGAACAGCTTATAGCCATTCAGAAGTCTGTACCAACAGTGCACAATCCCATTAGTGTTAAGTTTTCCACATGAGGTACCTTCTAAACTTATTCTGGCTTAGGAGATCTATTAAGATTGCAGCCTACGGCTTCAGATTTGCGCATTCCCTGGAGCTACATAAACCAAACCATATTAAAGGGAATCCAATTTCTGTCCAAGAAGGCCATGTGCAGCCATTGCTAAATATTGACATTTTTGGTCATTCACACACAGACTGTATTAACCTGATAATGTCACTACTTTGACATTAAAATTTATGTTTTGTAAATATGTGTTTGTGCTTATTGTGTGCTCACAGTAATTCTGAAACCAGCTTCTGTGCTGTATGATATTAAGGAACATTGATATAAATTATTCTCTTTTAGCCCTTTTATCATTCACGACCCTCTTCACAGCAGTTAAAGATTATACAGAAATATAAATAATGAACAGCCACTCATTCTAGGGAAAAAATTTTGTTTCTCGGGAACTCCAAGCTTAAGCTAGGTTTCACTGCTGGTTAAAATCAGAACTGTTTTGCATTTGGCGTTCTGTGAAATAAACATATAGCTGAAGGAAAGGCTGATTTTTTTTCACTGTTTATTCTTTCACAAGAAATACCCTTTACTTAAAGGTTGAAAACAAATAGTTTCAGGTCTTTAGTAATGATTAATGTATTATAGTAAGTGATAATGAGATGAATCCCACTCATGCAGGAGTATATTACACAATAAGGGATCTGCTTTCCTCATTCTGGGGACCATATTTCTAAGAGTTACCAACTCGAGATGATTTAGAAAAGACACATCAAACTTTTCCATAAGGAAATAGTAAATAACTTGCCCTTCCTCCTGTCTCATGCAAACTTATGCTTTAAGATATATGTATAGGTGACAATAACTACAAATTCTTCTTGATTGTGGCTCAAAGTATTCAGACACGGGGCAGTCTGGACTGACAGCTCTACTCTTTTTGTTGGCCTGAGTCTATTTCTGGACTATTTCAGATCATCTCCCCAGTTTTTCTGACAGCATTAACAGTTTATCCACCTGAAGTATTTTCCTTTAAAAGCCAGCTTTTTTTCTCCCGGTTTTACATGAAACCCAAATAATGCATTAAATGAGAGACTTAGGGTCCACTCTTCCTCCCTCTTATGCCTCAGAGAGTTTACTACCAATTTCATTCCTGTGATGTAGTCAAAGCTGACAAAAAAAAAAGATTTTAGCAAGGGTGTATTAGTTGTCCGTGTAGCTTTCTCTTAGGGGATCTACACCTTAACTTTTTCAAAGCAGAACAATTTAAAATTCACACCACTACTTTGAACTGCCTGTAAAATTCAGAAGGAAAGAACACTGAAACAGACCGAACACCGGAACTGAGACAGTGACTTACTGAAGTTTTCAATGATAGTGTAAGATTACGGTAAACAAAAAACAATACAGAAATTCAATGAGACAATATAGCTGAAACTAGGATTATTTGGTGTCTAAAATGTATTTAATTGTGAATTCTTAATTTCAAGACCAGCCTAGGAAAACAGGTCTTCTGTTCTTAAACAGGACCACATTTAGCTTCACCTAAGTGAGGCCTTAAAGACTGTGAAACACGGAAGTAGTAAACCCATTATGGGTTGTCTATGTTGTTAGTTTGAATATACAGCATTTGTGCATTTCCCCATTTATTCTAACTTTATCTGCAAACCTTTTTTTTTTTTTTTTTTTTTGCTAAACATCAGCCACATCTGCCTGTTTTGTCACACCTTTGTCTCTATTTCTTCAACTGAATGAATAGTCCATAATTCAGGATAGAACTGGTGATGAAAAAAGCTTCCAGGCAAACCTCCAAAAAAAGCACAGGAGTACAGCTGGGCTAATACAAATCCCTTAAAACATAACTTCCAGGCCTGTCTGAGCACAGACCACACTCTGCTACCAAGTTCAATTGTTCCATTGTTTGATTGCTCACTATTACCCTGTCATCACATCACTCTCTGCAGCTGTGTTCCCCTGATGTGACAGAAGTTCCACATTGCATGGTTTGTGTCTGTCAGACTTGGATGACGAAGTAACCAGCATCAGGGTTTGCATCTACTATTCCTGATGCTGTTCCTTGGGAGCATGTTTTGCCCGTACCCCATAGCCAGTTGCCTTTGGAACAAGACAAACACCTGAGAGTACGAGCTTCAGTAGGGCTACCAAGTCCTTTTTGTGTCTCAAATAAGATGCATTTTGAAGAGATGTGCAAAGTAAAGGAAAGCAGCTTTTCTTCCATCCTTCTGTTCTTGACAATCTCAGTCCTCAGCCATTTTTCTGTAAGCCTCCTGCTTTACACCCACCCTCAGGGCAGTTCTTACTTTCCCTGGCAGCTGTGTTTTCCTACTGTGAGTGAAACCTCATATCCCAAATGTTAATGGGCTGGGAGGGAGCTGGCTCTTGAGTCCTCCACTTTCTGTCATGGAGTGAAGCATGCTGCACAATGTACACGATGCATTGACATTGCAGGCAAACAAATCCGTAATTTCCCAGAAAATTCCTGTAGTCTTAACTAAAAGCTGATGGATTGTTACTAATAAGCGTTGCATTTTTTGTGTGAATTGACAGATACAGTTCACCAGGGTGACCAACAAAACCCAGCTGAAATGCAAAGAGCTGATTTATTTCATTACCTCACTAACAACCCCAGGCAGCAGAAACATGCAGGATGCAGGCTCCATCATGTTCAGTTCATCCCAGTGGCCAGAGACACACGAGGACTCCAGCTCCATCAGGCTCAGTTCATCCCAGCAGGCACAGACACGTGAGGACACAGGATCCATCAGGCTTTGTGCACCTGCAGTTTATAACAAGGCTGTGCTTTTATGATCTCTCTCTCCCAGGAGGAGGTTCAAGCATGTCACACGGGATTTCTAATTCTCAAAAGAGGCAGAGTATGAACAACACTAGACATAAAAAATGGAGTTTTCCCACACCTACATTCTTAGAATTCTGAGCTGCAAGATCACTTTGAGCAAGAACTGTTCCCTCCTTGCCATATCTTCTGGTTTTAACCCTTTCCTTCCAACATTTTTATCAAATTACTTTTATTTGAAGGATAAAATAATCCTTAGATATTTTCAATTTGCATCAGTTAATTGCTAAATGATGATCAAGCATTGTGACATTTTTCTCTGATATTTCAATCACTAATAGTACTAGATTGTTATTATCTTAAAACTCCTTGTCTGAAACCTGTATCTGCTAACCATTTGTTGAGTGAAGATTCATCATTTGCAGTCTTGGTAGTATCTTTATCTTCCTTTCTTCCTGCATTCATTTGCATTTAAATCAAGATATCTTGTTAATGATATACTAAATGTTTTCTCAAGCTATCCAGACTACAAAAAACTCAAGTCAAGTTAAACATCTGACCTTTAAAGCTGAGACAATAAGATCGTGCTACAGTATATTATGGAAATATTGTTACAAAGTATTAGGTAAACTGGAAATGTCAGAGTAAGGAAACAATTTCTTTTATTTGAAATGTCATTTAGATTTATTTATGCAGTTTTTCTTACTTAAAACCAGATTTTTTTTCCAATCAAATAAATGTGGTTAGCCATAAATACTTTTAGTTACAGCAATTGCATTCAGAACACCAGGTAACATAGTGTTAAGATACACTGGAATAACATTAGGATCCCACTTCTGGAATAATACTAGAGTCCAATTCTTATAAGTTGCCTCTGCCTGAATTAAGGTGCAAACAAGGCTATATACCAGAGTCAGTTGTACAGATTTTATTAAACAGTAAATGTGAGGTAAAGAGACAGAGGAGTAGGGGGAGAGAGAGAGAGACAGATTAAGTAGAAAGGTAGCCACCAACCAACATGGGTTCCTGCAGCACCCCATCAGCCCTCCTGGAGGTACCACTTTTACACAGTCCAAGGCACAGGTATCCACAGGGCCTATGTGCTATTCCCACAGCCTGGGATGGCATGTGTGTAAGCAGCTGCTTCCTTTATCACAGTTTTCCATTATGGGAATTTTTGTCTGGGTGTTACCCAGATTTGCTTCACCAGGCCTGGCATCTTCCTGGTGTTGCATCTGTGCTTTTCCCACAGTCTGCACTGTAATCTTGTCCAGTGTGCTAATTTCAAACCTTTCACCTTTGTGTGGGCCTAAAATTAACACCTTCCTGTTTGCCATCTGTGCCCATTGTGGTAGCTTATCTTGTGGGAACTTCCTTCTTTGTCAGTGTTTGAGACAACTTACTGTGCTTCTCTAAGTCCTGACGCAGAGTTTTAGTAAATGTGCCCATAAATCCACAGTTAACTCCACTACTCCCTTCCTCTTTAGCAATCACCTGCATTTCAGCCCTGCTCCTCTCTAGCCACTCCCCCAATAACTCATTGCAAGCATATTTTTTGCCAAAGTATCTCACAGATGTATGAAGAGGGAGCTGGACCTCGAGGATTTTTCTTCCCGTCCATATCTCCACATGGCAGCAGAGTACAAATACTCTAACTTTTTCATATTATCTGGGGAGCAGGACACACCACGACAGATACCTCTGTAGAGCTGGGAAGTGTTTCCTCCTCCTTTGTCCCTGCTCACATTAACATATGAACATGAACACCAGCCAGTGGCACTGGTGGTACTGCAAACCAAAGGGGATCAATTGTAGGTAACTTTTGTTACTGCCTTTCCTGACTCCTGCCTTGAGGCTCAGTCATGAGCTCCCAGGAGAGCAGAGTTCCGTGACCTAAGCAGCACCTGGGAGGAAGATTTTTGCAGATTGACCTCAAATTTGCAGTTTGACTTCTGTAGCAGGGTTGAATTTGCAAACCAGGCAGAAACACCAAAAAAGTGTAGTGGTTTTGGCCTGGAACACGGATTACTTCCTTATTTTCCTGTGTGAGATAAAAAATTAAAAGAAACAGAAACAAAGCAGGCACAAACTTTAAACATTTTTGATACAAAGAAACTGTTTTATTACTAACAGAATTAAAAGATGAAGAAAAAAAAAAAACTAAGAAAGTTAAAACAAACCTCTCCCCTCCGTTCAGCACCTTTTTTTTTCCCTTAGCTTGCACAAAAAATAACAGAACATGGGATTTCAGTTAAGAGTTGCAGTTTTAAAAGTTTCTTTCTTATGCTTAAAGGGAAAAAGGGTTTTCCTTTGCTTTACGTGGTTCCTAAACTGCCACCAGCAGCAAAATCCGCCCGGAAAAAACAATTTGCTGTGGTGTAAAACATCTCTTCTATGAAAAAATTTTACAGTTCATCACATGGGGTTATTAATCTTTTTTTTAAGGATGAGTTATTTTGGCCTGAACACAAAGGCTTTTTTCGTCACAAGTCTCTAAAAGCCTTTCACTGCTTCTACACAACCTGGCATGGGCACTCTTCACAATTTTCACGGGCCACACGTGAATTCTTCATCCCCCCATGTACTTTAAATAAATTAAAGAGACAAACAGTTTGCGGTATTACAATTTCTTACCACGGCATGCAAAAAGTCTTTTTAAGCTGCGCGCGAGAAAAACGCGGCACCGCCCCTTTTTCTCTCGTCGCCATTTTCAGCTCTGCTCCGCATGACTCACTTTCTCTTTCTCTCTGACTCTGAAGCCGCCATGTTAAAAAGTGTTCTTGTTCAGGCTTTATAATAAAGAAAGCCTCGCTCTTTTTGTGCTGCTGGCTGCATGCTGTTTTCTTCAGTTCAACACGAAGTGTCCGGGCTGCAAACAGAAGGCTCTGCTGGCTCTCGCTGGCTCCGCCATCTCCGCCCTGAGCAGAGAGAGGGACCCACCGGTCCCAGGAAAGCCACGCTGAATGAGTTTAGCCGTAAGGCAGTTCATAGCTGGCTCCAGCTGCCTGCAGCTCTAAGATAGTTCTTCTTACTGGTGACCCAAAATTCGTGCTGCGGCGTTGAGAAAAAGGGGAGAAAGAAAGAGCCAGGGGCCCCGGCCCGGCCGGGCCCGGAGCCCCCCCCTCCCGACCTTCCCGCAGGCCGGCCGGAACGAAAGAGGGAGCCCCGCCCCTTCCATCGTGGTTTAAATAGGTAAATTGCGAGAAGCGTCATTAGTCCAAAAAACTGTCCATCAACTCAGGGTCAACCCACAACAACTTCATAAATCATTGGCTTCAAGTGAAAATTAGATTGACCAGTGTCCTTTATTATCCCACAGCAGTGCACAAGAAGTACGCTGATATGCAGAATTGTTATGCATAAACCCTTTTANAATAAAATGGACACTGAGGTCCTCTGGCTACATTTAGTTAGGTTGTGTATTAGTGTAAGTTCAGGTTATGACTTGCAACTGAATAACAGGGAGTAAACACTCCCTGTTTGACAAGCCTGTACAATGAGATTTTAGCGTAAAAGCTGCTCAAACAGAACAAAAATAATTACTTATTGTATTCAAGAATCTGTATTATTTTCTAGTCCATTCTTGCCACTTCTTGCCTTAGATTTCACAGAAAGTTTACATTCTAGACTGATATTAGACAGAATATGATTATTTCCATATTATCAGACGAAGAATTTTTAGTGATGGTGGTTGTGTTGGGTTTGCATGGCCTCATTTAGGAAGCAGGGGGTGCTACAGAGGTGACTTCTGTGAGAAGTTGCCAGAAGCTCCCTCAGTGTCCAACAGAGCCAATCCCTGGTGGCTCCGAAGACAGATGTGCTGCTGGCCAAGGCTGGGCCAATTAGAAATGGTGGTAACGCCTCTGTGATAACAGATTTAAGAAGAGAGAAATACAAAAAAATTTGCGCAGTTGTTATTGCGAAGAAAGAGCAGGGTGAGAACGTGAGAGAAGCAACTCTGCAGACACCAAGGTCAGTGGAGAAGGAGGGGCAGGAGGTGCTCCAGGTGCAAGAGATGAGATTCCCCTGCAGACCATGGTGATGACTGTGGTGAAGCATCTGTGTCCCTGCAACCCATGGAGATCCACAGAGATGCAGAGACCCACAGCAGATGCAGAGATCCACCTGCAGCCTCTGGAAGAGCTCCATGCTGGAGTGGGTGGATACCTGGAGGAGGCTGTGCTCCAATGGGAGACCCAGTGGAGAGAGGGGGCCCCTGCTCCCAAGCTGGAGCAGCCTGGACCGGGCTTGGAGTACTGGACCCCGTGGAAGAGTGACCCACATCACAGCAGTTTTGGGAGGACTGTGTGCTCATGGGAGGGACTCACATTGGAGAACTTCATGGAGAGCTGTCTCGCATGGAATGGACCCCATGGGGCAGCATGGGAATGACTCCTCTTCCTGAGCAGCAGGAGAAGCCACGGATGATGAACTGACCATAACCCCCATTCCCTGTCTCCCTGACCCACTAGGGGAAGAGGAGGTAGAGCTGAGAAGGAGGGAGGGGTGGGGAAAGGTGTTTTTAAGAGTTTATTTTACTTGTCATTTTCCTGCTCTGATTTTGTTGGCAATAAATTCACTTCCTATCTCTAATTAGAGCCTGTTTTGCCCTTGATGGTATTTGATGAATGATCTTTCCCAGTCCTTACCTCAACCCATGAACCCTTTGTTAAATTTTCTCTCTTGTCCAACTGCAGAGGGGAGTGAGAGGGGGGCTTTGGTGGGTGCCAGAATGTGGTCAGTGTCAACCCACAACAGTGGTTGTTACAGAAACTTGGGAAACCTTAGCTATACCTGATCAAAGCCATTTCCCAGGACAGCACAGCAATACGACGAGCATCACTAATGAATTAAAGTTTAGTATGACAGGATTTCTAAGATATCATTCCTATTGTACCATGGTGTGCATGAAGGGATTAAGACTTACAGCAAAATTCCAAGCAATAAACTATTAAATCATGCAATAAAGAAGTCTAGACAATTCAGAATTTTAGAGGATTTTAAAACATTTTAGTGATAGAATTTGCACTGTTAATCAGGCAGGATAGCTGTCATTGCTGCTACTTCCATTTTTTTGGGGTTTGATACTCTGAACTGTCTCTTGGAGACAGCTAACAGTTAAAATTTTAACTCTTAGACAAAAAGGCTTAACTAGAAAAAGACTTGGATATCCATTCATCTGATAATTAACTTCTTGGGGGAAATACCAACTTCACTTTCATGACTACTTCAGCTAGGCAAGTATTCACATGGCTCTGCTGCCATATATAAATTCTAAATGGAAGTAAAAGTCTCAAGAAGGAGAGAGATAATGAATTCTTTTTGCTAGAAGAAAATGTTCTCATATTCTCAACAGAAGAGGCGGAGGTTTTTTTCCCACAGTCCATAACTTCATTTCACAGAGGCTGTAATGATTTAAAGGGTGCCATGTATGAGCTAATCAGTTGTACATATTTCCCTCTGCAGGTAAAAAAAAACAAAACCAAAACCAAGAAATCAGGGAAAAAAAGCCCATAGGATAAGTACAGCCAGTTTACCATTGCAATCTCAAGAAAACAAGCCAGAGGATAATAAAATAAATAAAACAAACAAACAAACAAACAATTAAAAGCCCAAATTGAAGGAGAACTTGAAAATTGCAATAGTATTCTAAATCTCATCAGTCCACTGATTATTAGATCTTAAATAATTTCTTTACAGTCAAAAACCCCCACAACTCAGAAACACTCTGAACCAGTTTTTTGAGGAGGGCTGCAAAGTTTGACTAGTATAAAAGCCTTTATCATAGGTATTATTAGGCTTATTTGTGCCTTGAATAAGTTTCTCAACTATTATAGCAANTCAGTCCACTGATTATTAGATCTTAAATAATTTCTTTACAGTCAAAAACCCCCACAACTCAGAAACACTCTGAACCAGTTTTTTGAGGAGGGCTGCAAAGTTTGACTAGTATAAAAGCCTTTATCATAGGTATTATTAGGCTTATTTGTGCCTTGAATAAGTTTCTCAACTATTATAGCAACAGAAACTCATCGAATATTAATCTTTGCAAACAAGCATCATGAAGAAGAAGACACCCTTTATTTTGACCAAAACAATCTTGATGGTGGCTTACCTAAACTTGTTTTAACTTCTTTGATGTTAAAAAATTCCAGACACATGCAAATATAATCGATGCATAAATTTAATCCTATAAAGCAAACCATTATCTGAGCTGTTTCATATAACTTGTGACACACTTCAATTGTCACGTATGCTAAAACTGATTGAAATCCTGACTGTACTTGCCTTCAGAGAGACAGAGAAATCCTAACTCTTTCAATGCAGAAAAACAAATGCTGGGTGATTCTTTCCAAGCACAAGTTTCATTTTAACAGTGAATTTCTAATCAATGTAATATGATATAATCTCACTTCTGACTCTGAAACAGAAAAACATGCAATATGTAGCAACCTCTTTTAAGGGCAAGTACAATTCATAATGAAAATTAATTTCATATTTCTATTTCCTGTCTCCTACAAATGCTTGTAACTCAACCACAGATGTTTTAATATACTCTGTTATCAGATTGGAGAAACAAGCACAATGCATGGAACAAAACACACCAGGATAAAGGACATGATGCATAATGCTACATTCCTATTAGCATAACAAAAATATGTAAATTATGTTGGTGCTGAGAAAATTGGGAATACTCCTTAGACAGAAGATATTTGAGAATGTTATGAAACCTAATCTTCACATTCTGTTTGTAGAACAAGAAATCACTAACTCATAAACAGTTGCTCTGAATTAAATCTTATTAAAGAGTATTGTAAGAAGGAAACTAAGGTGTAGCTTTCACAATTGTCTGCCTTAAAAATACATGTTGTAACTTAGATCTGCTTTTTAAGTATGAAATTAGAGCTCTGGGAATTCTACAGTACTAATATTTGTCATTACAAAAAGTCAAATTAAAAAAATAACATGTTTTCAAATAACACAATGGATAGGAGGGAACAAATATATTTTATTACACAAATAAGGCTGAACTTCTTAGTATTATAACTGATAAAAATTGCAAAGGTTTAGCAACTGTTTTGGAAAGCAAGTATAGCAAACCCTCACAAGATGGACATAAAGTTACACTCATTACATTTATGTAAGACTAGAACTTCATACACTATATTAAAATTCAATTTTGGAGTGAAGTATCACCTTACTACTGCAATTTGATGAGATCTTCTTCTCCCCCCATCAGATCCCACTAGTATGTAGAAGATGCATTGGATTCCAAGGTACCACTGAAATTAGTAGAGGTAAAACTGCAGACAATCCAAAGTAAACCTGAAATTAATATATAAGGCCAGACTCTGGCCTTGAGAATGATATTTTTTATATTTTTCTTAATGGAAAAAACTCATCTAATTTCTGCTATCTAGAAACTTAAGCACCTTCTTTTCATTCTTCTTAGAGAAAAGAGCACCTCACAGAAACAATTTCTCCCACCCTAAAATAAAGGCGTAGAGGGTTACAGCATTGTCTAGGAAAGAATCTGTCTCTTGAGGTACTATCTAAATAAAGTATAACATCTGTTGCTTAAACTAGACTCATAATTTCAAGGCAACTAAAGTTGGTAAAGTCTAAATTCACTGACTCATAATGAGTACATTATCAAACCAATAAAGTTTAAAATATAGAAACGTTCCTTGAAGATCATCCACCAAATTAATCCCTCATAAGAAATGTTGATCTCTCAGGTCTTATCTGTGTAATCTTATCTCCAGTTAGTAAGGATGGACTTTCAGAGGTCTCCCTAAAGACTGAAGGCAGCTTACTTGATAGCAGTGATAACATTGAATATTTCAAAAGAAATGCAGAGAATAGATGCTTATTCTCCAATTTTTCTTTCACTTTTTATTCAAAGCTGAAATTTAATTTAGGGTGGTTTTCAGTTTACACTTGCAATGTTCATGTTGCAGTGGACCATTGCAAAATGAACATTAAAAAATGCAGAGGAATAGGTAAAATTAGCCCCAGATGACCTCTTGCAATTGCAAATAAAGTATCCTTCATGGTTTTCCATTCATATGGTAAAAATAGAAATAGACAAATAAAATACTTTCATCACAAATGAATAAAAACCTGGACAAAGCCTAATTTTTCAGTATTTGAAATAGAAGACAAAAGCATGAGTTTGGCTTTCTTGTGGATA